>CM053031.1:239588676-240158214 GCA_028564925.1 Lithobates sylvaticus | reverse complement strand
GGTTTCCTCCACACAAGGTGACCTTGCCTCTTTTGGGTTGTGCGTCAGAATTAACACATTTAATATAGGTACTTATATAGTAAAGACAATTTACCTAGCACTTTGCATATATTAGACATTCATATCAGTTCCTGCCCTCAAGGGGTTTACAACCTAGGGTCCTTAACGTCATTTACTAGGGCCAATTTAGGCAGAAGCCAATTTACCCACCAACAAATGGAGTTCAAGGATGAAATGCATGCAAGCAAGGGGGAAACGTAAATTTTATGCAGGTGGTTTCATGGTTGGGGTTTGAAGCAATGCCCTAGTGCTGGAAGGCAAAATTGTCAACCACTAAGTCATTGTGCTGTCTACAGCCACTATACTGACATGTGCAATGACAGTGTACATGATGACTGAAGGGCCTGTCCACTAGGGATGAGCCGAACACCCCCGGGTTCGGTTCGAACCAGAACCTTCGAACGGACCGAAAGTTCGCGCGAATTTTCGAACCCTATACGTTATAATGGACGCGAACGTTCGAAATCAAAAGTGCTAATTACAACGGCCAATATGCATGTTAATGTCATAAAACAGGTTTGGGGACCCGGGTCCTGCCCCAGGGACATATATCAATGCAAAAAGAACTTTTAAAAACTAACGTTTTTTCGGGAGCAGTCATTTTAATGATGCATAAAGTGAAAAAAAAAAAGTGAAATTTTCCTTTAAATATGGTACCTGGGGGGTGTCTAAAGTATGCCTGTGAAGTGGCATGTGTTTCCCGTGTTTAGAACTGTCCTTGCACAAAATGACATTTGTAAAGGAAAAAAAGAAGCCATTTAAAACCACTTGCGGCTTTAGGTTTGTTCTTAAGTAGAATCTGAACAGGTACATTATGAAGTGTAGCTCCATCCCAAAAAAATCTATTTTTAAGCTTTTTGGAGAACATAGGGAGGGGTTATCACCCTGTAACATTTGCTGTCTTTGCACATCTGTTCAGAACATGTCACCTCACTTTCCGTCCCAATGACAAATGTTTTTGGAAAAGTGGGGTTTTAATTGAAACAAGGATTGGTGATAAAGTATCAGTAGAGAGGAGATACCTTTTTCCCAAATTAAATCTAACAGGATAGAATTTCCCTTCCTAGGGGTAGATTTCCTCTCACTTCCTGTTTTCTCTTTCCATTTGCAAGTAGGAGTCGTTTGTAAGTTGGATGTTTGAAAGTAGGGGCCTGGCGTATATACTCTGCAGAAATTTGCCCTATTAGATGTTGGTGTAGCCACAAGACTGGTGGGCACAGGAATGGGCCCTGCTATGAGTTAATAGATCAAGATTTGTAATTGCATGCACCTGTTGAACAGGGCAGAAAAATTGGGGGTGGTGGTGGACGGTGTTGCCACAAGACTGTAAGCTCTCACAGTTACTCTTGGTGGGCGCAGGAATGGGCCCTGCTGTGAGTTATTAGATCAAGATTTGTAATTGCAAGCACCTGATGAACAGGGCAGAAAAATTGGGCCTTTGGCGGTGGTGGTGGACGGTGTTGCCACAAGACTGTAGGCCCTCATAGTTACTCTTGGTGGGCGCAGGAATGGGCCCTGCTGTGAGTTATTAGATCAAGATTTGTAATTGCAAGCACCTGATGAACAGGGCAGAAAAATTGGGCCTTTGGCGGTGGTGGTGGACGGTGTTGCCACAAGACTGTAGGCCCTCACAGTTACTCTTGGTGGGCGCAGGAATGGGCCCTGTTGTGAGTTATTAGATCAAGATTTGTAATTGCAAGCACCTGATGAACAGGGCAGAAAAATTGGGCCTTTGGCGGTGGTGGTGGACGGTGTTGCCACAAGACTGCAGGCCCTCATAGTTACTCTTGGTGGGCGCAGGAATGGGCCCTGCTGTGAACTATTAGATCAAGATTTGTAATTACCCGCCCCTGTTAAACAGGGGCTGAAAAATTGTGCCTTAGGCACTGGTGCTGGTGCCACAACACTGCAACCCCTCACAGAGACTGTACTTGGAGCACAGCAGTCACACGTGTTGCGAAGCATTTTTTTAAAAAATTGGAAGTACACGCCCCTGTTAAACAGGGGCTGAAAAATTGTGCCTTAGGCACTGGTGCTGGTGCCACAACACTGCAACCCGGCCCTCACAGATACTGTACTTGGAGCACAGCAGTCACACGTGTTGCGAAGCATTTTTTTAAAAAATTGTAAGTACCCGCCCCTGTTAAACAGGGGCTGAAAAATTGTGCCTTAGGCACTGGTGCTGGTGCCACAACACTGCAACCCCTCACAGATACTGTACTTGGAGCACAGCAGTCACACGTGTTGCGAAGCATTTTTTTAAAAAATTGTAAGTACCCGCCCCTGTTAAACAGGGGCTGAAAAATTGTGCCTTAGGCACTGGTGCTGGTGCCACAACACTGCAACCCGGCCCTCACAGATACTGTACTTGGAGCACAGCAGTCACACGTGTTGCGAAGCATTTTTTTAAAAAATTGTAAGTACCCGCCCCTGTTAAACAGGGGCTGAAAAATTGTGCCTTAGGCACTGGTGCTGGTGCCACAACACTGCAACCCGGCCCTCACAGATACTGTACTTGGAGCACAGCAGTCACACGTGTTGCGAAGCATTTTTTTAAAAAATTGTAAGTACCCGCCCCTGTTAAACAGGGGCTGAAAAATTGTGCCTTAGGCACTGGTGCTGGTGCCACAACACTGCAACCCCTCACAGATACTGTACTTGGAGCACAGCAGTCACACGTGTTGCGAAGCATTTTTTTAAAAAATTGGAAGTACACGCCCCTGTTAAACAGGGCTGAAAAATTGTGCCTTAGGCACTGGTGTGGTGGCATGGATCATTGAGGAGGAGGAAGAGGATAGTCAGTGAACATAAGAGGACAGTCACTCAGCATCAGCATAGGCAGTCTTGAAGGGATGTGACATTAAAAATTATTCGGTTATATCCGCCTCAGGTGCCTGGTAGCTGGTGGTGATCCAAGACTGATTCATTTTGATGAATGTCAGTCGATCAACCGAGGCGGTGGACAGGCGCACCCTATGATCAGTCACAAATCCTCCAGCAGCACTGAATGTGCGTTCGGAAAGAACGCTGGAGGCAGGACAGGCCAGTAGCTCAATTGCATACTGTGCAAGCTCTGGCCAGTGATCCATCCTCAGGACCCAGTAAGCCAGAGGATTTTCGGTGGGAAAGGTGTCCAAGTCTGACCTTGCCCCAAGGTATTCCTGCACCATGTATATCAGACGCTGGCGATGGTTGCTGGAACCGATCATACCTTGGGGCTGCGGACTAAAAAATTGTCTGAACGCATCGGTCAGACGTCCACCTTCCCCACCGCTCCTTCTGCCACTGACCGAAGCCTCAGCAACTCGTCGCCCAGGACCAGGAGTTTGTAGCCTCCCAGTTTCTGGGAACGCGTTGCACAGACCTTTCTGCAAGGCCTCCCTGAGATGTCTCATCCTCTGCTCCCTCTGCGACGGCAAGATAAGGTCCGCAACCTTACCCTTGTACCGCGGATCAAGGAGAGTGGCCAGCCAGTAATGGTCCCTCTCCTTGATCCGAAGAACACGAGGATCCTTCCGCAGGCTTTGCAGGATCAGGGAGGCCATGCAGCGTAGGTTAGCTGAGGCATTCGGTCCGGAGTCTTCTGGGTCACTGAGGATGACATGATCGCCAGCCACCTCCTCCCAGCCACGTACAAGTCCACTGGTTTGTTGGGACTGTACATCATCCCTAAAAGACTGCTGCTGCTGATGCTGAGTGCCAGGCTCCACCTCCATGCTCACACAATCCTCCTCCTCCTCCTCCTCCTCCTCATCCTCTTCCTGTGTGATGGGTGGGACAGAAGGAACACTGTCCGGATAAAGGGGGCCTTGAGAGGCAAGGAAGTCCTCCTCTTCCTGCCTCTGTTCTGCCTCAAGTGCCCTGTCCATTATCCCACGCAGCGTATGCTCCAACAGGTGGACAAGAGGGACAGTGTCACTGATGCATGCACTGTCACTGCTCACCATCCTCGTGGCCTCCTCAAATGGTGAGAGGACAGTGCATGCATCCCTGATCATGCTCCACTGACGTGGGGAAAAAAAACCAAGCTCCCCTGACCCTGTCCTGGTGCCGTAGTCGCAAAGGTACTCATTGATGGCCCTCTGCTGCGTGTGCAGTCGCTGCAGCATGGCCAACGTTGAGTTCCACCTGGTGGGCATGTCACATATTAGGCGGTTCTTGGGCAGGTTCAGCTCCTTTTGCAGCTCAGTCAGCCGAGCACTGGCATTATAAGATCGGCGGAAATGCACACAGACTTTCCTGGCCTGCCTCAGGACATCCTGTAAGCCTGGGAACCTGCCCAAGAACCGCTGCACCACCAGGTTGAGGACGTGAGCCATGCAGGGCACATGGGTGAGCTGCCCCTGTCGCAGGGCGGAGAGGAGGTTGGTGCCATTGTCAGAAACGACCATTCCTGGCTTAAGCTGACGTGGCGTCAACCACCTCTCGGCCTGCCCCTGCAGAGCTGCCAGAACCTCTGGCCCAGTGTGGCTCCTGTCCCCCAAACACACCAGCGCAAGCACGGCATGGCATCTTTTTGCCTGCGTACTTGCGTAGCCCCTTGTACGCCTACGGAGCACCGCTGGTTCCAAGGACAGAGCACTGGAGGAAGAAGAAGAAGAGGAGGGGGTGGAGGAGAGAGGTGTGTCACAACCAGTAGCAGTAGTCGCGTTTTGGAGGCGTGGTGGCGGAACAACCTCCAACACTACTGCACCTTGTCCTGCATCCCTCCCAGCTGCCAATAGAGTGACCCAATGGGCCGTGAAAGAAAGGTACCGTCCCTGTCCATGCCTGCTGGACCATGAGTCAGCGGTAATATGCACCTTACCGCTGACCGCCCTGTCCAGCGAGGCATGGACATTGCCCTCCACATGCCGGTAGAGAGACGGAATCGCCTTCCGCGAGAAAAAGTGGCGTTTGGGAACCTGCCACTGAGGAACCGCACATTGAACAAACTCACGGAAGGGGGCCGAGTCTACCAACTGAAAAGGCAGCAGTTGAAGTGCTAGCAATTTAGCAAGGCTAGCATTCAACCGCTGGGCATGTGGATGGCTGGGAGTGTACTTCTTTCTACGGTCCAGCAGCTGGGGCAGGGAAATTTGCCTGCTGCAATCGGACGTCGGTGTACTGCAAGTACTTGGTTGTGACACCTAATTCTACACCTTCAGTCCTCTCAGAGCAGCTTTCAGAGAGGACTGAAGGTGTAGTGGGGATGGAGATCCCAGCTGAGGAGGAGCAAGGAGAGGTCCGCTTAGTTCTTTGGTGTGGGTCTTTTATGTGTGCCTGCCAACGAGCTGCATGGCAGGTCGCCATATGTCTGGTCATGCTTGTCGTGCCCAAGCGGCTGATGTTTTGGCCACGCGAGATACGCTTGAGACAAATATTGCAAATAGCAGTGGTGCGATCTGCTGCACTCGTCTCAAAAAAGGCCCACACCAAAGAACTTTTCTGATAACGTGCAGAGGCAGCGCCCTGCACAGGCGGAGCTCTGCGGTGTTGTACAGTTGCTGTGCTGGCCTCTACCTGGCCTCCAGGGGGCATCCTGCCTCGTTGGACATGTGACGCCGCATCCTCCTCCTCCTCGTCCTCCTCCTCATCCTCTCTCCCTTGAGGCACCCACGTGGAGTCAGTGACCTCATCATCCCCTCCCTCTTCACCACTAGAGCAAACCTGGCAGTAAGCTGCAGCTGGTGGAACAGTACTGCCAGATTCCTCAAGCTGGGTATCGTCATCCGAGCCTTCGAATCGTTGGGCATCCTCCTGGAGCATGTACCCAACACTGTGCTCAAAGAGTTCGGGGGACTCCTCAGGAGGACATGGTGGGTCTAGGGAAGGGGTGGCTGATGATGCTCTGTCAGTACCCTGAGCCTGGGTGAGAGAGGATGAGGAGGATGAGGAGGGCTTGGTCATCCATTCTACCAAGCCTTCAGCATGATGCGGCTCCACATGTCCAGCTGCCGAAAACAAAGACGCGCGTGTCCCATGGCCACGTGCTGATGACGATGCACGACCACGTCCACGGCCACGTCCACTAGAAACAGAGCCTGCCTGCCCTGTGTTCTTGGCTCTGCACGCTCTGCCTCCCCTTGGCGGTCTTCCAGCCATTGTAGTCGGTAGTCCTGTGGGTGCTGCTGAGAAGAATATATAGGAGCTCTGTGTGATGCCACTAACACACTAGAAGTCCTATGGGTGCTTCTGCAAAGAAAATAGAGGAGCTCTGTGTGATGCCACTAACACACTAGAAGTCCTGTGGGTGCTGCTGAGAAGAATATATAGGAGCTCTGTGTGATGCCACTAACACACTAGAAGTCCTATGGGTGCTTCTGCAAAGAAAATAGAGGAGCTCTGTGTGATGGGACTAACACACTTCAAGTCCTATAGGTGCTTCTGGGAAGAAAATAAAGGTCTGTGTGATGGGACTAACACACTTCAAGTCCTATAGTTGCTTCTGGGAACAAAATATAGGATCTCTGTGTGATGGGACTAACACACTTCAAGTCCTATAGGTGCTTCTGGGAACAAAATATAGCTCTGTGTGTGTGATGGGACTAACACACTTCAAGTCCTATAGGTGCTTCTGGGAAGGAAATAAAGGTCTGTGTGATGGGACTAACACACTTCAAGTCCTATAGGTGCTTCTGGGAACAAAATATAGCTCTGTGTGTGTGATGGGACTAACACACTTCAAGTCCTATAGGTGCTTCTGGGAAGGAAATATAGCTCTGTGTGTGTGATGGGACTAACACACTTCAAGTCCTATAGGTGCTTCTGGGAACAAAATATAGCTCTGTGTGTGTGATGGGACTAACACACTTCAAGTCCTATAGGTGCTTCTGGGAAGGAAATATAGCTCTGTGTGTGTGATGGGACTAACTCACTTCAAGTCCTATAGGTGCTTCTGGGAACAAAAATATAGCTCTGTGTGTGTGATGGGACTAACACACTTCAAGTCCTATAGGTGCTTCTGGGAACAAAATATAGCTCTGTGTGTGTGATGGGACTAACACACTTCAAGTCCTATAGGTGCTTCTGGGAAGGAAATAAAGGTCTGTGTGATGGGACTAACACACTTCAAGTCCTATAGGTGCTTCTGGGAACAAAATATAGCTCTGTGTGTGTGATGGGACTAACACACTTCAAGTCCTATAGGTGCTTCTGGGAACAAAATATAGCTCTGTGTGTGTGATGGGACTAACACACTTCAAGTCCTATAGGTGCTTCTGGGAAGAAAATATAGCTCTGTGTGTGTGATGGGACTAACACACTTCAAGTCCTATAGGTGCTTCTGGGAACAAAATATAGCTCTGTGTACGTTCTGTTAAAAAAAAAAATATAGCTCTGTGTGTGTGATGGGACTAACACACTTCAAGTCCTATAGGTGCTTCTGGGAAGGAAATAAAGGTCTGTGTGATGGGACTAACACACTTCAAGTCCTATAGGTGCTTCTGGGAACAAAATATAGCTCTGTGTGTGTGATGGGACTAACACACTTCAAGTCCTATAGGTGCTTCTGGGAAGAAAATATAGCTCTGTGTGTGTGATGGGACTAACACACTTCAAGTCCTATAGGTGCTTCTGGGAACAAAATATAGCTCTGTGTGTGTGATGGGACTAACACACTTCAAGTCCTATAGGTGCTTCTGGGAAGGAAATAAAGGTCTGTGTGATGGGACTAACACACTTCAAGTCCTATAGGTGCTTCTGGGAACAAAATATAGCTCTGTGTGTGTGATGGGACTAACACACTTCAAGTCCTATAGGTGCTTCTGGGAAGGAAATAAAGGTCTGTGTGATGGGACTAACACACTTCAAGTCCTATAGGTGCTTCTGGGAACAAAAATATAGCTCTGTGTGTGTGATGGGACTAACACACTTCAAGTCCTATAGGTGCTTCTGGGAAGAAAATATAGCTCTGTGTGTGTGATGGGACTAACACACTTCAAGTCCTATAGGTGCTTCTGGGAACAAAATATAGCTCTGTGTGTGTGATGGGACTAACACACTTCAAGTCCTATAGGTGCCTCTGGGAACAAAATATAGCTCTGTGTGTGTGATGGGACTAACACACTTCAAGTCCTATAGGTGCTTCTGGGAAGAAAATATAGCTCTGTGTGTGTGATGGGACTAACACACTTCAAGTCCTATAGGTGCTTCTGGGAACAAAATATAGCTCTGTGTGTGTGATGGGACTAACACACTTCAAGTCCTATAGGTGCTTCTGGGAAGAAAATATAGCTCTGTGTGTGTGATGGGACTAACACACTTCAAGTCCTATAGGTGCTTCTGGGAACAAAATATAGCTCTGTGTGTGTGATGGGACTAACACACTTCAAGTCCTATAGGTGCTTCTGGGAAGGAAATAAAGGTCTGTGTGATGGGACTAACACACTTCAAGTCCTATAGGTGCTTCTGGGAACAAAATATAGCTCTGTGTGTGTGATGGGACTAACACACTTCAAGTCCTATAGGTGCTTCTGGGAAGAAAATATAGCTCTGTGTGTGTGATGGGACTAACACACTTCAAGTCCTATAGGTGCTTCTGGGAACAAAATATAGCTCTGTGTGTGTGATGGGACTAACACACTTCAAGTCCTATAGGTGCTTCTGGGAAGGAAATAAAGGTCTGTGTGATGGGACTAACACACTTCAAGTCCTATAGGTGCTTCTGGGAACAAAATATAGCTCTGTGTGTGTGATGGGACTAACACACTTCAAGTCCTATAGGTGCTTCTGGGAAGGAAATAAAGGTCTGTGTGATGGGACTAACACACTTCAAGTCCTATAGGTGCTTCTGGGAACAAAATATAGCTCTGTGTGTGTGATGGGACTAACACACTTCAAGTCCTATAGGTGCTTCTGGGAAGAAAATATAGCTCTGTGTGTGTGATGGGACTAACACACTTCAAGTCCTATAGGTGCTTCTGGGAACAAAATATAGCTCTGTGTGTGTGATGGGACTAACACACTTCAAGTCCTATAGGTGCCTCTGGGAACAAAATATAGCTCTGTGTGTGTGATGGGACTAACACACTTCAAGTCCTATAGGTGCTTCTGGGAAGAAAATATAGCTCTGTGTGTGTGATGGGACTAACACACTTCAAGTCCTATAGGTGCTTCTGGGAACAAAATATAGCTCTGTGTGTGTGATGGGACTAACACACTTCAAGTCCTATAGGTGCTTCTGGGAAGGAAATATAGCTCTGTGTGTGTGATGGGACTAACACACTTCAAGTCCTATAGGTGCTTCTGGGAACAAAATATAGCTCTGTGTGTGTGATGGGACTAACACACTTCAAGTCCTATAGGTGCTTCTGGGAACAAAATATAGCTCTGTGTGTGTGATGGGACTAACACACTTCAAGTCCTATAGGTGCTTCTGGGAAGGAAATAAAGGTCTGTGTGATGGGACTAACACACTTCAAGTCCTATAGGTGCTTCTGGGAACAAAATATAGCTCTGTGTGTGTGATGGGACTAACACACTTCAAGTCCTATAGGTGCTTCTGGGAACAAAATATAGCTCTGTGTGTGTGATGGGACTAACACACTTCAAGTCCTATAGGTGCTTCTGGGAACAAAATATAGCTCTGTGTGTGTGATGGGACTAACACACTTCAAGTCCTATAGGTGCTTCTGGGAACAAAATATAGCTCTGTGTGTGTGATGGGACTAACACACTTCAAGTCCTATAGGTGCTTCTGGGAACAAAATATAGCTCTGTGTGTGTGATGGGACTAACACACTTCAAGTCATATAGGTGCTTCTGGGAACAAAATATAGCTCTGTGTGTGTGATGGGACTAACACACTTCAAGTCCTATAGGTGCCTCTGGGAACAAAATATAGCTCTGTGTGTGTGATGGGACTAACACACTTCAAGTCCTATAGGTGCCTCTGGGAAGAAAATATAGCTCTGTGTGTGTGATGGGACTAACACACTTCAAGTCCTATAGGTGCTTCTGGGAACAAAATATAGCTCTGTGTGTGTGATGGGACTAACACACTTCAAGTCCTATAGGTGCTTCTGGGAACAAAATATAGCTCTGTGTGTGTGATGGGACTAACACACTACAAGTCCTATAGGTGCTTCTGGGAACAAAATATAGGAGCTCTGCCTGCCTGCCACGAACACACTACAAGTCCTATAGGTGCTTCTGGGAACAAAATATAGGAGCTCTGCCTGCCTGCCACGAACACACTACAAGTCCTATAGGTGCTTCTGGTAACAAAATATAGGAGCTCTGCCTGCCTGCCACGAACACACTACAAGTCCTATAGGTGCTTCTGGTAACAAAATATAGGAGCTCTGCCTGCCTGCCACTAACACACTACAAGTCCTATAGGTGCTTCTGGTAACAAAATATAGGAGCTCTGCCTGCCTGCCACGAACACACTACAAGCCCCTCTTTCTCAATCAATCTTTGTAACTGAATCTATCTAACTCAATCTCTGTAAGTGAATCTCTCTACCTAACTAAATCCAGCAGAGTGTCACAGAATCAGCCTGCTCAATCTGCGCCGGAACAGCATGTGACCGGCGCAGACGGCGTGGCGGCCTTTTATAGGGGGGGGCGTGTACTACAGCCCCTGAGCTGTAATTGGCTACAGGCGTCCTGCCTGTAGCCAATTATGGCTCTTCGAGTTTCCGGGGCTGTGATTGGCCAAGCATGCGGGGTCACAGTGCATGCTTGGCCAATCATCAGCCAGCAATGCACTGCGCCGGCCGCGCCGGCCGCAATGCATTGCGGGGCCGCTCGCATCACACGAACGTGATGCGAGCGGCCAAAATAGTTCTGGGTTCGCATCGAGCACCGGGCCCATCCCTACTGTCCACATTCTGGGCAAGGAGTAAAGAAGACTGAATTGCTGGCTGCGTTAGCACTGAGGTGTAAGGTCACTATTCTTCTCCCTAGTAAAATGCAACAACCCACACCATGGACAAGTGAAACCAAAATAAAAGATATCCTGAAATGAAAAATATTATATATATCCCCCATCCCCTTTTTTACCAAGCTGCTGCTATCCTTCCCTTCTAAAAGTATAAGTGTTATAGTGTATATTCCAATACAGCAGAGGCTTTTGCACCCTCTAAAAACGTCAGCACAAATAAACACCGCACCGGGGGGTGTCAGGAAATGATGTCATCTCGCTGTCACAGTCAGGGAAGGAGAGGTATACCTATGTGCTCGTGCTGCAAGCCAACAGTAGCGGCACAGCTGATGGTACATGAGATTGTGTGTTTAATCCCTGGTGCAAGGTTGTGCACAATCTAAGTTGAGTGACCATTTGTGGATTGTATTGTTAACTTTGAATAAAGTGAGGTATTTTGAAAAAGTTCTCTTTTCTTTTTGGAAAATGCCTGTATTGGAAGCGTGTGTTCTCCTGGAGGAGAAAGAGTGGCTGGTCTTGGGTTCCCCTCCCTTAAAGGCATGACCCATAATACTCCAAGGGGTCATGGTGGTTTGGTGCTTGCTTGTGCAAAAGGTGGTGGCACAGGGGGTGTTTTCATTTCACAGAACAATTAATTCTACTTATTGAAGCATATTAAAGTAGTTGTTAAGCCACTACTATAAAAAAAAAAACTCCCATCCCCTCTAACATAACAATACAGTGCCTTGCAAAAGTATTCACCCCCTTGGCTTTTTATTTATTTTGTTACATTACAGCCTTTAGTTCAATGTTTTTTTAATCTGAATTATATGTGATGGATCAGAACACAATAGTCTAAGTTGGTGAAATAAAATTCGAAAAATATATACATAAAACTATTTTTCAGAAATAAAGAACTGATAATTGGCATGTGCGTATGTATTCACCCCCTTTGTTATGAAGCCCATAAAAAGCTCTGTGCAACCAATTACCTTCAGAAGTCACATAATTTGTGAAATGATGTCCACCTGTGTGCAATCTAAGTGTCACATGATCTGTCATTACATTTACACACATTTTTGAAAGGCCCCAGAGGCTGCAACACCTAAGCAAGAGGCATCACTAACCAAACAATAAGGGACAATGTTGAGAAGTACAAGTCAGGGTTAGGTTATAAAAAAATATTCAAATCTTTGATGATCCCTAGGAACACCATCAAATCTATCATAACCAAATGGAAAGAACATGGCACAACAGCAGAGGCAGTACAGAGGAGCTGCAGAGTTCCACAGCAGAGACTGGAGTATCTGTACATAGGACGACAATAAGCTGTACGCTCCATAGAGTTGGGCTTTATGGCAGAGAGAAAGCCATTACTTTAATCAAAAAACAAAATGGAACGTTTTAAGTTTGCGAAAAGGCATGTGGGAGGCTCCCAAAATGTATGGAGGAAGGTGCTCTGGTCTGATGAGACTAAAATTTAACCTTTTGGCCATCAAAGAAGACATTATGTCTTGCGCAAGCCAAACACATCACATCACCCAAAGGAAAGCAGCATCTTGCTGTGGGGATGTTTTTCAGCAGTCGGGACTGGGAAAGATGGATGGTGCTAAATAGAGGGATATTCTTGAGAAAAACCTGTACCAATCTGTGTGCGATTTGAGGCTAGGATGGAGGTTCACCTTCCAGCAGGACAATGACCCCAAACACACTACTAAAGCAACACTGGAGTGGTTTAAGGGGAAACATGTAAATGTGTTGGAATGGCCTAGTCAAAGCCCAGACCTCAATCCCATAGCAAATCTGTGGTCAGACTTAAAGTGGATGTAAACCCCCAATTTTTTTTTGATGTCATAATGTAGATAACACGATTTCCTTTCATTTGAGCCCAGTCTCGCCACACAGATTTACTCGAGGCCTAAGCAATCCTCTTTTATTGTTCAGTTAGAGAAATCTTGACAAAGTCTTGAAAACTTTGTCAAAAACGCCCCCTTGCTGTGAGTGACATATCATGCACTAGCCTGAGACAGGCACATCCTGTGTAAAAAGTTCACAATTCACATCCCCCTCCCCTCCAGCTCTCCCAGCTTTACTGTGTTTTGACTGGATGTTTCTCATCATGGGATGCAGTGAACAGTCAGCAGACTATAGACAGACAAGTGATTTAGGGGACATGTATGTAGTCAGAGCTGGACAGAGTAGAACATCCAGTGATCTGATGATAACCTGTCTCAGGCTAGTGCATGAAATATGTAAATCACCTGTCACGCACAGATTGCTGTTCACAAGCACAAACCATCCAACTTGAAGGAGCTGGAGCAGATTGTCAAGGAGGAAAGGGCAAAAATCCCAGTGGTAAGATGTGGCAAGCTCATAGAGACTTATCCAAAGCTACTTGGAGCTGTGATAACCGCAAAAGGTGGCTCTACAAAGTATTGACTTTAGGGGGGTGAATAGTTATGCACATTGACTTTTTCAGTTATTTTGTTCTATTTGTTGTTTGAAGATTTTTTTTTTTTAATTGTGAAGCAATTGGGCATGTAAATTAAATGATGCAAATCCTTAAACAATCTATGTTAATTCCAGGTTGTGAGGCAACAAAACGCGAAAAATGCTAAGGGAGTGAATACTTTTGCAAGGCATTGTATATGTCTCTGTGCCTGTGTAATATAAAAAATATGCTGATCTGTACCTATAGCAGAGCAGCTCCCGGCGCTCACGTGACTCCTCAGCTCTCTCCTCTGCCTGGCTGACAGCTCCAGCGGGCGGGGCCAAGCACTCAGGATGATATCAGCTGAGGAAGAGAGAGGAGAGAGAGTCACGTGGTTCGCTCTCATATACAGTTGTGCTCATATGTTTACATACCCCAGCAGAATTTATGATTTCTTGGCCATTTTTCTGAGAATATCAATGATAACACAAAAACTTTTCTTTTACTCATGGTTAGTGTTTGGCTGAAGCATTTACTATCAATCAACTGAGTTTACTCTTTTTAAATCATAATCACAGAAACTACCCAAATGACCCTGATCAAAAGTTTACATACCCCAGTTCTTAATACCGTGTATTGCCCCCTTTAAAATCAATGACAGCTTGAAGTATTTTGTGGATGAGGCTCTTTATCTTCTCAGATGGTAAAGCTGCCCATTCCTCTTGGCAAAAAGCCTCCAGTTCCTGTAAATTCTTGGGCTGTCTTGCATGAACTGCAAGTTTGAGATCTTCCCAGAGTAGCTCCATAATATTGAGGTCAGGAGACTGAGATGGCCACTCCAGAACCTTCACTTTATTCTGCTGAAGTCAATGACAGGTCGACTTGGCCTTGCGTTTTGGATCATTGCCACGTTGGAATGTCCAAGTATGTCCCATGCACAGCTTCCTGGCTGATGAATGCAAATGTTCCTCCAGTATTTTTTATATCATACTGCATTCATCTTGCCATCAATTTTGACCAAATTTCTTGTGCCTTTTTTAGCTCACACATCCCCACAACATCAGCGATCCACCTCTATTTTTCACAGTAGGAATGGTGTACCTTTTCATCATAGTCCTTGTTGACTCTCCAAATGTAGTGTTTATGGATGTGGCCAAAAAGCTAAATTTTGGTCTCATCACTCCAAATGACTTTGTGCCAGAAGGTTTGTCTCTGTGCTGTTTGGCGTATTGTAAGAAGGATACTTTGTGGCATTTGCGTAGTAATGGTTTTCTTCTGGCGACTCGACCATGCAGCCCATCTTTCTTCAAGTGCCTCCTTATTGTGCATCTTGAAACAGCCACACCACATATTTTCAGAGAGTCCTGTATTTCACCTGAAGTTATTTGTGGGTTTTTCTTTGCATCCCAAACAATTTTCCTGGCAGTTGTGGCTTAAAATTTAGTTAGTCTACCTGACCGTGGTTTGGTTCCAACAGAACCCCTAATTTTCCACTTCTTGATTAGAGTTTGAACACTGCTGATTTGCATTCTCAATTCCTTGGATATCTTTTTATATCCCTTTCCTGTTTTATGCAGTTCAACTCCCTTTTCCCGCAGATCCTTTGACAATTCTTTTGCTTTCCCATGACTCAGAATCCAGAAACGTCAGTGCAGCACTGGATGAAAGATGCAAGGGTCTCATTGACCTTTTATACACACATACTAATTACAAACAAACATCACAGGTGAGGATAGTTACCTTTAACTTCTTCGCGCCTGCGCTATAGCCGAAAGACGGCTGCAGCGCGGACGCTCCCTGCCGGGAGGACGTCCCTGGACGTCCTCCTGTTTACTTCCCTAATGCGCGATCCTGAGAGCGCGCATCGGGGAAGTTCTGTGCTGGCCGTGTCCGTTGGACACAGCCGGTCACAGATCGCTGTAAACGGCCAATCACAGCGGCCATTTACAGCGCGATCGGCGTGTCCAATGAGAGATGATCTCATATGGAAACATATGAGATCATCTGTCAGCGCCGCTCTCCCTCCTCACACAGACAGCGTGTGAGGAGAGAGAGATGAACGGCTGCAGCAGCCGTAAGTAAAAAAATAAAAATAAAAAATAAACAAAATGTGCCATCTGTCCCCATCTGTGCCCGCTGCCATCTGTCCCCATCTGTGCCCGCTGCCATCTGTGCCCGCTGCCATCTGTCCCCGTCTGTGCCCGCTGCCATCTGTCCCCATCTGTGCCCGCTGCCATCTGTCCCCATCTGTGCCCGCTGCCATCTGTCCCCATCTGTGTCCGCTGCCATCTGTCCCCATGTGTCTGCGGCCATCTGTCCCCATGTGTCCGCTGCCATCTGTCCCCATCTGTGCCCGCTGCCATTTGTCCCCATCTGTGCCCGCTGCCATCTGTCCCCATCTGTGCCCGCTGCCATCTGTCCCCATCTGTGTCCGCTGCCATCTGTGCCCGCTGCCATCTGTCCCCATCTGTCCCTGCTGCCATCTGTCCCCGCTGCCATCTGTCCCCAGTGCCACCTGTCCCCAGTGCCATCTTCCAGTGCCATCTGTCCCCAGTGCCATCTGCCAGTGCCACCTGTCCCCAGTGCCTTGTATAAGTGCCATCTGTCATCAGTGCCACGTCAGTGCCATCTGTCATCAGTGCCATATCAGTGTCACGTGCCATCTGTCATCAGTGTCATCTGTCAGTGCCACCTGTCAGTGTCACGTGCCATCTGTTATCAGTGTCACGTGTCATCAATGCCACGTATCAGTGCCATCTGTCATCAGTGCCACATATTAGTGCCATCTCTCATCAGTGCCACGTATTAATGCCACATGATATAAGTGCCATCTGTCACCAGTGCCACATATTAGTGCCATCTGTCAGTGTCACGTGTCGTCAGTTCCCCCGTATTAGTGCCATCTGTCATCAGTGTCACGTGTCATCAGTGCCCCATACTAGTGTCATCAGTGTCACGTGTCATCAGTGCCACGTATCAGTGCCACCTGTCATCAGTGCCACGTCAGTGTCATTGTCCTGGTGCTCCAAGGCCTTCAAAAGTGTAATAGGTAGTCAACAAGTTAGATGTGTAATTTATGCTCCTAGAACACGTGATGGTGCTCCCTGCATGTTGGGCCTCTCTAAGTGGCCAGGCTGTGTAAAAGTCCCACATATGTGGTATCGTAATACTCAGGAGGAGTAGCATAATTTTTTTTGGGGTGTCATTTGTGGTATACACATGCCATGTGAGAGAAATAACCTATTACAATGACAATTTTGTGGAAAAAAATAAAAAAAATATTCATTTTCCAAAGAATTGTGGGAAAAAAATGACAACATTAAAAAGCTCACCATGCCTCTTACTAAATATCTTGGAATGTCTACTTTCAAAAAAGGGGTCATTTGGGGGTATTTGTACTTTCCTGGCCACCAGTACATCAGATGTGATCAACTTGGTATGATTCTCACCACAGTTGTAGAGTCTCTAACTTTCACAAAGACCAAATAATATCCGCTAATTTGTTGTTTTTTTTACCAAAGATATGTAGCAGTATAAATTGTGGCCAAAATTTATGAAGAAAAATTAATAATTTGCTAAATTTTATCACAGAAACAAAGAAAAATGCGTTTTTTTTCAAAATTTTCGGTCTTTTTTCACTTATAGCGCAAAAAATAAAAAACACAGAGGTGATCAAATACCACCAAAAGAAAGCTCTATTTGTGGGACAAAAAGTACAAAAAATTCATTTGGGTACAGTATTGCATGACTGAGTAATTGTCATTCAAAATGTGAGAGCACCGAAAGCTGAAAATTGGTCTGGGCAGGAAGGGTGTTTAAGTGCCCAGTAAGCAAGTGGTTAATAGCCATTCAAACCACTTTGTGTCAACTTGTGTGCATGTTATCAGGCCAAAATCATCAGGGAATGTAAACTTTTCATCAGGGTCATTTGGGTAGTTTCTGTTGTGATTATGATTTAAAAAGAGTAAACACTTTAACCACTTTCAGACCGGACCATTTTGCTGGCTTAAGACCAGACCACTTATTGCGATTCGGCACTGCATCACTTTAACTGACAATTGCGCGGTCGTGCGACGTGGCTCCCAAACAAAATTGACGTCCTTTTTTTCCCACAAATAGAGCTTACTTTTGGTGGTATTTGATCACCCCTGCGGTTTTTATTTTTTGCGCTATAAACAAAAAAAGAGCGACAATTTTGAAAAAAACACATTATTTTTTACTTTTTGCTATAATAAAATATCCCCCAAAAATATATAAAAAAACATTTTTTTTAGGCCGATACGTATTCTTCTACATATTTTTGGTAAAAAAAAATCGAAATAAACTATTATTGATTGGATTGCGCAGAAGTTATAGCGTTTACAAAATAGGGGATAGTTTTATAGCATTTTTTTATAATTTTTTTTACTAGTAATGACGGCGATCAGCGTTTTTTATTGTGACTGCGACATTATGGCGGACACATCAGACATTTTTGACACATTTTTGGGACCATTGTCATTTATACAGCAATCAGTGCTATTTAAATGCATTGATTCCTGTGTAAATGACACTGGCAGTGAAGGGGTTAACCACTAGGTGGCAGTGTAGGGGTTACATGTTCCTAGAGGCGTGTTTCTAACTGTGGGGGGGGGCGTGGCTGTCAGCTAGTGAATGCTGATCTCTGCTCCAATCACAGGGAGCAGAGATCAGCGTCACTAGTTGCTAGGCAGAAAGGGGAGATGCTGTTTATTTTCGCATCTCCCCGTTCAGCCTTCCCGTGAGACGATCGTGGGTATCCCCGCGGCGATCGAGTTCGCGGGACCCGCGACCGGCCTCGTGGGGGTCCCGACCGCCGCCAGCGCGCGCCACCGGTGGCTAGCGCTCAAAGGCACGGCGGCATCTTAAAGGGGACGTACCTGTACGCCCTTATGCCTATCTGTGCCATTCTGTTGACGTACATCGTCGTGCACCGGTCGGGAAGTGGTTAATACCCCATTAAACCCACCCCGGGCAACTACATGGCAAATGAGGTTTAATGTAGAATAATGTCAAATAATGCATTTGGGTGGCAACAATTTACTGTACAATCTATACGCTGGGGGGAGAACCTCCTGGGGGAATCTAGGATGGAAAAAGACCTGGGGGTCCTAGTAGATGATAGGCTCAGCAATGGCATGCAATGCCAAGCTGCTGCTAACAAAGAAAACTGAATATCGGCATGCATTTAAAAGGGGATTAACTCCAGAGATAAAACTATAATTCTCCCGCTCTACAAGACTCTGGTCCGGCGGCACCTAGAGCAGGGCTTGACAAATTTGCTTGGAATCTAAAAGCCAGCTAAAAAAGTTAGGAGCCAGGTTTTTTTTAACGACATGGAGACGAGTGAGGGGAAGATGGCCCCCGTCTGTCTCCAAGTCATTGCAGGGCAGAAGCGACTTCAAATCGTCACTTCTGCCCATAGCTCTTTAAAAAGGGACCTTTTTTTTTTTTTTTTTCAAATGGCAATTTTTTTTTTGGGCATTTTAATGTAAATATGAGATCCGAGGTCTTTGACCCCAGATCTCATATTTAAGAGGTCCTGTCATGCTTTTTTCTATTACAAGGGGTGTTTACATTTCTTGTAATAGGAATAAAAGTTACACAATTTTTTTTTCAAAAGAACAGCGAAAAAATTAAAAGTTAAAATAAATAAGAAAAAAAAAAAAAATTTTAAACGCGCCCGTCCCGCCGAGCTTGTTTGCAGAAGAGTAGCGCCCGCATATGAAAGCGGTGTTCAAACCACACATGTGAGGTATTACCGTGATCGGTAGAGCGAGAGCAATAATTCTAGCCCTAGACATCCTCTGTAACTCAAAACATGCAACCTGTAGAATTTTTTAAACATCACCTATGGAGATTTTAAAGGGTAAAAGTTTGTCGCCATTCCACGAGCGGGCAAAATTTTGAAGCGAGACATGTTTGGTATCAATTTACTCGCCGTAACATTATCTTTCACAATATAAAAAACAATTGGGCAAACTTTACTGTTGTGTTGATTTTTAATTAAAAAAATTTTTTTCCCAAAAAAGTGCGCTTGTAAGTCCGCTGCGCAAATACGGTGTGACAGAAAGTATTGCAACGACCGCCATTTTATTCTCTAGGGTGTTAGAAAAATAAATATATATATATAATGTTTAGGGGTTCTAAGTGAAGGAGATAGGCAGGCAGGCAGTCAAAACAAAACAAAACAGCTCCATTAGCATTGCTGGGTGTCATACCAACGGCCACCACAAGAGGGCGCCAGAGTCTAGAAGGTACCATAGGACTGCACAAGGCCGCAAAGCCGGGGCCTCAATTACCGGCCGGCGCGGCCCATCACGATCGCGCGCGGCTGTGGGGGTGCACTATGGAGACAGGATACCCCCCAGCTGTGCTGCCCCAGGCGCCAGGTCGCTAATTCTAGTCGCCAATGCGACCTGGCGCCTGGTATTCGTCGAGCACTGACCTAGAGTATGCTGTCTAGTTCTGGGCACCAGTCCTCAGGAAGGATGTACTGGAAATGGAGCGAGTACAAAGAAGGGCAACAAAGCTAATAAAGGGTCTAGAGGATATTAGTTATGAGGAAAGGTTGAGAGCACTGAATTTATTCTCTCTGGAGAAGAGACGCTTGAGAGGGGATATGATTTCAATTTACAAATACCGTATTGGTTACCCCACAAACTTTTTCGCAGAAGGGAGTTTAATAAGACACGTGGCCACTCAATAAAATAAGAAGAAAAGTGGTTTAACCTTAAACTACGTAGAGGGTTCTTTACTCTAAAGCCCCATACACACGGTCGGACAATCCGCGGACCAGGTCCGTCGGACCATGTCCGTCATACTTTGTCCGATGTTGGTTTTGCGTACACACGGTCGGACAAAGTTGTCGGAAAATCCGATCATTCTGAACGTGGTGACGTTTGTTGCCTACGACGGGACTACGTAGAGGCTAGTAGCCAATAGCTTTGGTCTTGTAATGTGATCTGAGCATGCGTAGCACTTTGTCCGGTCGGACAACCGTACACACGATCGGATTTGGTGTGATCGGACCGTGTTGACGGCAAAGATTTCCAGCAGGAGATAAGACTTTGTCCGTCGGTCAAACCGACGAACACTGTCCGATGGTGCATACACACGGTCTGATTTTTCAACAACCTTGTCCGATCGGACAGAATCCATGAAAAAGTCCGACCGTGTGTATGGGGCTTAAGAGTGGCAAGGATGTGGAATTTCCTTCCACAGGCTGTGGTCTCAGCGGGGGGCATCAATAGTTTCAAAAAATTATTAGATAAGCATCTGAACGACCACAACATACAGGGATATACAATGTAATACTGACATATAATCACACACATAGGCTGGACTTGTGTCTTTTTTTAACCTCACTTACTATGTAACTATGTAACAGTTGATTGATTGCTTCAGCCAAACACTAACCATGAGTAAAATAAATGTTTTTGTGTTATCATTCATATTTTCTGAAAAATGGCCAATTAATCATGAATTCTAAACTCATGAGCACAACTGTAGATACATTTGGGACGGACACACATATTGCTATGTTACAGAGGGGATGGGAGGATTCTATAGTAGTTATAGAGCAACAGGGGTGGAGGGAGACAGGCAGGGGGACGGGAGAGTAGGGCAGAGAAGGACAAAGCAGGGCTGCAGATGACAGGGGCACGTAAACTGAGCACAGTGTCATTTTGTTATAAAAAAAAACCGAGCACAGTGTCAGGGCTCAGCAGCCATGATAAACTGTGGTCAGTTTATAATAGCCAGGCAGGATCAGCCTGTTTTTTTTTTGTAGGTGATAGAAGGGGACAAATTACACAGCACAAGCACCATGCTGCATAACATGCTTCAAGGGAACAGGATCTCTTTTTATTTTTTTATTTTTAGGTTAACAAACACTTTAACCGCTTGCTGACGGCGCGCCGCAGTTATACTGCAGCTGAATGCCACAGGCAGGCGAATCGCCGTCATGGTACGTCGGTACCATAAACGGCTACTAGGGGGCGTGTGTGTGCCACCGGAGGCACGCCCGCGGAGCCGAT
This sequence comes from Lithobates sylvaticus, assembly GCA_028564925.1. NCBI lineage: Eukaryota > Metazoa > Chordata > Amphibia > Anura > Ranidae > Lithobates > Lithobates sylvaticus. Next base: position 240,136,821 of record CM053031.1, on the reverse strand, counting down.
TGGAGTTCCCGGTGGTCTCGATCACCGCCGGGCTCCCGCGATCGCTCGTGGCACACGGGCAATCGGGATCTGTGTGTGTAAACACACAGTTTCCGGTTCTCTGAGGGGAGAACTGACAGATCCTCCTCTGTTCATACAGAGTATGAACAGGCGATCTATTAGTTTCCCTGCATGATCCACACCCCCCTCAGTTAGAACACTTCTTAGGACACACATTAACCCCTTCACTGCCAGTGACATTTTTACAGTAATCAATGCATTTTTAATCGCACTGATCACTGTAATAATGACAATGGTCCTAAAAATGTGTCAAAATTGTCTGACGTGTCCGCCATAATGTCGCAATCACGATAAAAATCGCTGATCGCCGCCATTGCATATACATATCGGCCTAAACTGAGGAAAAAAATGTTTTTTTATATATATTTTTGGGGGATATTTATTATAGCAAAAAGTAAAAAATAATGATTTTTTTTTTTTTAATTGTCGCTCTTTTTTTGTTTATAGCGCAAAAAATTAAAACCGCAGAGATGATTAAATACCACCAAAAGAAAGCTCTATTTGTGGGAAAAAAGGACGTCAATCTTGTTTGGGAGGCACATGGCACGACTGCGCAATTGTCAGTTAAAGCGACGCAGTGCCGAATCGCAAAAAGTGCTCTGGTCTTTGGCCAGCAAAATGGTCTAGGGCTGAATCGGTTAAGAGGCACGGAGCACTGCATGGACATTTTTTTTTTTTATTGAAAACAAAACAGAGTTACAGGTATAGTACAATAGAAAAACAGTATTGTTCAGATACAAACATTGGGAACATAAGGAGTTTACTCAGTACATCACTTCAGTGCAAGATAATTCCATACATGGAGAACACGTGTATCCCTCCCTATCTGCATTGCAGGTTAAACTAATGCCGCGTACACACGTGCGGACTTTTCCCGGCGGACCTAGTCCAGCGGACAATCCGCCGGACTTTCCAGCTGGCTTCGCCGGACTTTCCGAGCGTGTGGACTTGCCCACACACGCCCGGACTTCTCCGGCGGACAATCCGCTGGCCAAAGTCCGCGGGACTTTTGAAAATGAACGGACTTGCCCACACACGGAGCAGTCCGTTCATTTAGAACGTAACTTCAGGTTACGTAGCTAGCGTAGGCAGTAAATGCCGCGCTAGCTCCGTCACCTGCCATGGATTTAAAGGGACTCCCCACGCCGAAAAACGGCGTGGGGGTTCCCCCCAAATCCATCTCAGACCCTTATCCGAGCACGCAGCCCGGCCGGCCAGGAAAGGGGTGGGGACGAACGAGCGCCCCCCCCTCCTGAGCCGTACCAGGCCGCGTGCCCTCAACATGGGGGGTGCCCTGGGGAAAGGGGGGCCGTGCGCCCCCCCACCCCAAAGCACCTTGTCCCCATGTTGATGAGGACAAGGGCCTCTTCCCGACAACCCTGGCCGTTGGTTGTCAGGGTCTGCGGGCGGGGGCTTATCGGAATCTGGGAGCCCCCTTTTATAAGGGGGCCCTCAGATCCCGGCCCCCCACCCTATGTGAATGAGTATGGGGTACGATGTACCCCTACCCATTCACCTAAGGTGTAAAATGTAAAGTAAAAAAACACACACACTTTTGAAAAAATATTTTATTGCACTGCTCCGGGGGTCTTCTTCCGTCTTGGGGGTCTTCTCGCCGGACTCCTCCGCCATTTACCAAGCTCTTTTACCGAGCGGAGAAGTCTGGCTACCTTCTTCGTCGTCGTCTGGGGGTCTCGATCCGCCTTCGGGGGGTCTTCCGGGGTCTCTTCTGTTCTTGCGGCGGTTGTCGTTTTCCGCGCCGCCGGCGCCTCTTCTTCTTCTTCTTCTTCTTCCGATGTTGACACGTCGCTCTCTCTGGCCGGAATGCCAGAGCCGCGCTGTGCTGGGACTTATATAGGGACATGGGGACAGGGTCACATGCTCATGTCACATGGTGACCCCGCCCCCTGTGATGTCTTAGTCCCAGCATCCTCCGGGACTGTGACATCACAAGGGGGCGGGGCCACCAGCATGTGACCCTGTCCCCATGTCCCTATATAAGTCCCAGCACAGCGCGGCTCTGCCATTCCGGCCAGAGAGAGCGACGTGTCAACATCGGAAGAAGAAGAGGTGCCGGCGGTGCGGAAAACGACGACCGCCGCAAGAACAGAAGAGACCCCGGAAGACCCCCCCGAAGGCGGATCGAGACCTCCAGACGACGGCGGCGACGACGAAGAAGGTAGCCGGACTTCTCCGCTCGGTAAAAGAGCTAGGTAAATGGCGGAGGAGTCCGGCGAGAAGACCCCCAAGACGGAAGAAGACCCCCGGAGCAGTGCAATAAAATATTTTTTCAAAAGTGTGTGTTTTTTTACTTTACATTTTACACCTTAGGTGAATGGGTAGGGGTACATCGTACCCCATACTCATTCACATAGGGTGGGGGGCCGGGATCTGAGGGCCCCCTTATAAAAGGGGGCTCCCAGATTCCGATAAGCCCCCGCCCGCAGACCCCGACAACCAACGGCCAGGGTTGTCGGGAAGAGGCCCTTGTCCTCATCAACATGGGGACAAGGTGCTTTGGGTGGGGGGGCCGCACGGCCCCTCTTTCTCCAGGGCACCCCCCATGTTGAGGGCACGCGGCCTGGTACGGCTCAGGAGGGGGGGGCGCTCGTTCGTCCCCACCCCTTTCCTGGCCGGCCGGGCTGCGTGCTCGGATAAGGGTCTGAGATGGATTTGGGGGGAACCCTCACGCCGTTTTTCGGCGTGGGGAGTCCCTTTAAATCCATGCCAGGTGACGGAGCTAGCGCGCCGGCATTTACTGCCTACGCTAGCTACGTAACCTGAAGTCACGTGCTAAATGAATGGATTTGCCGATGAGCGGCAAATCCGTTCATTTAAAAAGTCCGGCGGACTAGCCTACTAACGGCGGGATTGTCCGCCGGACTGCCAAGTCCAGCGGATAATTTTAAAACCAAACTTAAAACTTTGGTCCGCCGGACTTTGGCGCCAAAAAGTCCGCCGACGCCCACACACGGCAGGCCAGGAAAGGGGTGGGGACGAGCGAGCGCCCCCCCTTCTGAGCCATACCAGGCCACGTGCCCTCAACATGGGGGGTGCCCTGGGGAAAGGGGGGCCATGCCAGGTGACGGGGCTAGCGCGGCGGCATTCACTGCCTACGCTAGCTACGTCTACCTGAAGTTACGTTCTAAATGAACGGACTGCTCCGTGTGTGGGCAAGTCCGTTCATTTTCAAAAGTCCCGCGGACTTTTTCCAGCGGATTGTCCGCCGGAGAAGTCCGGGCGTGTGTGGGCAAGTCACACGCTCGGAAGTCCGGGTGTGTGTGGGGAAGTCCCGCCGGACTAGGTCCGGCGGACAAAGTCCGAACGTGTGTACTCGTCATTACACCCCATCTGTTATATCTGTCGGGTATCTTAGCTGATTATCAGTTCCGGGCGTGGGGGGGGGGGGGAGGAAGGGATAAGGATCAGTTTACAGTTTACCTATCCATGTGCATCTATCCACCTGGCCCAGACTTTGTCAAATTTTACCGGGCACTGTCTACTTTCATAGGTGAGCCTGTATAGAGGGAGCACAGCGTTGATGGAACGACACCATGATTCATGAGTCGGAGGGTCAATTGACTTCCATTTCAGGAGAATTTCTCTCCTGGCATAAAATAGAGAGAACATGAGGAATAGCTTAGTGTACCTATCCCCCTGGACCTCCCCCAAGTAACTGAGGAGGAGAGTCAAGGGGTCCCGAGGTACCCGAGTGCCCGACATTCCTGTCAGGTCATCGGCCACCTGGGTCCAGTAGGGAAGGAGTTTAGGACAAGACCAAACCATATGGAGGAATGATCCCACTCCCTGTTCACATCTGGGGCAGAGCGGATCACGCAGTGGGAATATCCTAGCCAATCTTTGCGGGGTGTAGTAGGCCCTGTGTAGGAAATTTAGTTGGATAAACCTGTCGCGTGAGGCTATCATTGTCGGGATATATGTTGGTACGCAGTCTTCCCATATTTCGTCATCCAGGTTTCCTATGTCAGCTTTCCGTTTGTCAAAGGATTTGGTCAGCATGGACATTTTTTAATGAATACTTGATTTGCTTTAAAGAGTCCATTATAACACAAATTGCTATATATATTTCTATGGTATTGCCAATTATACTAGTATTGATATAATATTGGTATGTGTACCTGGGGCTGCTATATTGGAATATACATTCTTCCCCCTAGACCAGCTTTTTTTCAACCATTTTACCCAACAGGAACCTTTGAAATAATTTTCAGGTCTCAGGGAACCCCTGCTAAAAATAATTAGACTTACATTTTATGGTACATTAGCATGATCACACAATCGTAGGACAATAATTTGACATAAGAAAAAAGTGAAAATGTGAATCATGTGAACATAAACTTTCAGTGCACATAAACCGCAATAAAATAATGGTAAACACACAATGCTCTGAACATGTACAAATATAATATAACACAAAAAATGGTGTCCATCAAAAGATAAATATAATATCATCAAAAGCTGTGTTTATCTTCAGTGTCAAACTTCAGCGTTCCACCACCGAAAAACACTCAATTGGCAGCTTAGCAGAAATTAAGACCTCAAGTAGAAGGAGGTCTTATGCCCCGTATACACGATCGGATTTTCCGACAACAAATGTTGGATGTGAGCTTGTTGGCTGAAAGTCCGGCCATGTGTATGCTCTATCGAACATTTGTTGTCGGAATTTCCCATTGTGTGTACACAAGTCCGACGCACAAAAGTTCTCGCATGCTCGAAATCGAGCAGAAGGACCCGCACTGGCTATTGAACTTCCTTTTTCTCGGCTCGTCGTACATCTTGTATGTCACCACGTTCCCACGTTCATAATTGTTGGCCAACATTTGTGTGACTGTGTGTATGCAAGACAAGTTTGAGCCAACAACCTTCAAACAAAATTCCATGGTTTTGTTGTCGGAAAGTCCGATCGTGTGTATGGGGCATAAGAAAGTTTAATTGCACCAAGGCTCCTCAGAGGAATTGTACCCAGCATTAAGCGGCTCAAATCTCCATAAGGGTCAGAGAATATCCGCAATGCACTGTGGACTGCAATGCCGGCATGATGATATCACTGGGGTGAGCTCCAGCCCTCACTCTGGATGGTGGATGATCTCGGGTGACTTCCTCATCCTTGACAGGAGCAAACACCCAACCCCATGGTGCTTCTCTGCTGAGAGTTTGGCGATCTTGCCCAGCACCTTTTTATTGATGAGCCTTCTTGTTTTTTCAACAATGGGAGTGGCTTATTTTGTGAGTTAATAAAATTGTCCTAAACTCTACCACTCATGCCCTGTACACACGATTGGACATTGATCAGACATTCTGACAACAAAATCCATGGATTTTTTCAGACGGATGTTGGCTCAAACTTGTCTTGCATACACATGGTCACACAAAGCTGGTCAGAAATTGCGAACGTCAAGAACGCAGTGATGTACAACACGTACGACGAGCCGAGGAAAATGAAGTTCAATAGCCAGTGCTGCTCTTCTGCTTGATTCCGAGCATGTGTGGAACTTTGTGCGTCGGAATTGTGTACACACGATAGGAATTTCCGACAACTGATCTTGTTGTCAGAAAATTTGAGATCCAGATCTCAAATTTTGTGTGAGGGAAAAGGTCCGATGGAGCCTACACATGGTCGGAATTTCTGACAAAAAGCTCCCATTGAACATTTTCCATCGGAAAATCCGACTGTGTGTATGGGGCATTAGAGGTGCTCCTCCTCTTCCTTTTGTCTACCTTTTTATCAGAGTTGGCTTCTACTCCAAGGATTAGCTTGCCCTGGTGGGTGGACTTACTGGACTATTTGTGCTATTACTATATCCTAATTAAATGAGACTCGATAGGAGTGTTACCATTTATTGACTTGTTGATGTTCCTAGAGTGCTATTCATTGCGCCTATCCTTTGTGTTTACAATAGGGAATAAAGCAGAGAAACTCCATAGTGTAGTAAGAATTAGCAATCAATGTATTTAAAATATAGAGATAATAACATGTAAAAACAAGAAAAGCAGCATATCAGTATGAGAGAACACAGCCGCACAGTTGGAGCTTAGTCACCTCTACTACAGTGATTACCGATCTCTTCCCTTGCCAAGCAGCTGCCCTGTTGCATAGTAAACACAGGGGGTCATTAACTCAGCATAGGCACCATTCACAGAACACCTTGCATGTCTATCAATGAATGCAAAGTGTTATCCGGTTATACAAGGTGGAGATTGTGACCTTTTCCACCTCATGCAATCTGTCAAATTTTCTAGCAAGTTCAAACACTGAGTGATTAACACTTAAAGCGGTGTTCCGCCTGCAAAAAAAAAAAATTAAAAGTCAGCAGCTACAAATACTGCAGCGGCTGACTTTTAAAATAAGAACACTTACCTGTCCAGGGCGCCCACGATGTCCTCACCCGAAGCCGACACGTCCCTCGGCTCCGGGTGGCGGTGCCGGCATCTTCAGTAAGGACCTTGCGGCTTCACAGCCAGTTCCTACTGTGCATGCACGAGTCTCACTGCCCATTCTGAATGGTCCCTGCTGTCTTCTGGGACCTGTGTATCTCCCAGAAGACAGTGGGGGGACGGATAAGGGGCCGGATATGGCTTTTGATGCGCTCTTTCGCCAGAAGTGGGAGCAAATACCTGAATTAGACGGGTATCTGCTCCCCTCTGAAAGGTGCCAAATGTGACACCGGAGGGGGGGGAGGGACCGGATCAGTGAAAGTTCCACTTCTGGGTGGAACTCCGCTTTAATTTCTGGAAAGGAAAGCATCGCAAGTACTTCATTTTTGTATTTTTATATGCCTAAAGGGGTTGGGAACATAATATGTAGGTAAACTCTAAAACTTATTTTAATTAAATCACTTGGTCTATTAAAAAAAAAATTTAAACCATAGGTCTTGGGGCTTTTAAAAAAAAAACAAAAAAAAAATTAAAAACAAAAAAAATAAACCCTAACAAAAAATAAAAAAACCTTTTTAGGGGGGCCACGATGTTAGAACCCAGCCTCCTCGGGGGGGGTCCCCCCCCCCCTTTTTAATTCCTTTAAAGAGCCTTTTGGGAAATAAACCCGGTTTTTCCCATTTAAAGGTTCCCTGGTTTTGGGTTGTGCCCCAAAATAACGGTAAACAATCCCGTAGGTTTTTCCCAAATAAAATCCCGGGTTTTACGGGTTTTCCCCTCTAAAATTGAATGTGTACCCAAACCTTCCTAAAAGTTTTTTGGGGTATTTTTTTTAAAAAAAACCCGGTATTTATTTTTTTTTTTTAATTGCCTTCAAAATTTTTTGGGGCTAATATGTGGTTCAAAAACTTTTTAAAATTTTTGGGAAATTTTAAAATAATTTTAATCATTTGGGAATTTTAAAGGGCTTTTCCTTTGTCCTAAGCCCTAACCACCCCTTTTTTAAAAACCAAGGTGGGTGGTTCCCACCCTCCCATTCTTTCTGAAAATATTTAAATAAGCAAATTGGGGGGCGGTTTTTAATAGAAACCCCCCCCTATTTTTAAAAAAGAAAATTTGAAAATTCGTAAAAAACATGGAGCCCATTATCCCAACTTTTGGTTTTTGGGTTGAGGGACTTTAAAAATTAGACTTAACACCCCCGTCCCCCCTTAGAGGAGTTTCCAAAAAAAATTTTTCCCAAAAATTTTTTTAAACAATTCTTTTAATTTCCAAAATTGTTACGGGCATAAAAAATGCCCGACCTTTTAACAGGCTTTTCAAAAAATTTTTTACCTTTGTCCCCTTACATTTTATCTTTTTTTCCCCAAAACAAATTTGGAGGGGCTTTTGGGGAAAATTTTGTCCCCCGGGTTTTTTTGCTAATTAAAAAAAAAAAATTTTTTTTTGGGTTTTTTCCGGAAACCCCAAATGTTGGGGTTTGGGGGGCAGATTCCTTAAATTTGGCCCCAAACAAATGGGTTGGGGCGGACTTTCCCGTTTGGGTTGGGGGGCAAAGGGGGTCCATTGGGGGAAAAAAGGGGGCCACGAGGGTTTAAGGTATAAAGGGGAAAAATAACCTGGGTTTCGTAATGGGAGATACATTTTAGGTTTTGGACTTTACAAATTGTTTGGCCCAAACATTTGGGTGGCCCCCATTGGGTTGTATTGGGCAAGAAAGGTTGGAAAAACGGGGGTAAAACAAAAATCTTTTTTTTGTTTTTAAAAGCCCGGTCTGTGTCCCTTAACAAAAAGGGTTTTAAAGCGGTTTTTTTTTATCAAGGGGCTTTAGGGAAAAAAAAAAAGTTACCTTCTGTTTTAAACATCCTTCCCAGCCCCCTTTTTGGTTATACCCTTTTCCTTTTTGGGGGCAATTTTGCCAGGTTTTCCAAGCCCCCAAACTTCCCCGGGGAAATTGCGGGTGAGAAAGGTCAATTGGGCCTCCTGAAAGCGCCCCAAGTCAGGTTGGGCCAATCAAGGGGTTTAAATGTTACAAATGCGGGGTTTGGGGGAAAATTTAAAGATGGGGGGGGGGTAAATAAAAATCATTTTAAAAGGATTGTGAAATTTTTTAACCTTTTCAAAAAAGGGGTGGGAAATTTTCCTTCCACCCCTCCCTTGGGGCTTTAAAATTTCTCCCATTCCCTTAAAAAAACCTTGAAAAAAAAATCCCCTCCAAGCCCCCAAAAAGGGGTTTAAATCCGTTTTTTTTTTTATGGGCCCCCCTTATCCCTTTGGAAATTGGGAAAGTTTTGGGTTTTCTTTTTACCCCGGGGAGAAAATTGGTTAACCCCGGGGGCCAAAGCAAAAAATTTGCTCCTGGGAATTTTTTTTTTTAATTTCCCCTCTTTTAAAAATTACAAAAGAGGGGGGAAAGGGCTTTTTTTTGTAATGCCATATAGAAAAAAAAATTTGAAAATTTTCAAAGGTGGGTTTTTTTTAAAAAAAAGGGGTTGGTTTAATTGTAGCCATATTTTTTAAAAAATTTAAAAAGAATCTTATAAAAGTGTTTTTTTTTAAAAGGAAAGCAAAATAAAAAAAATTTTTCTAAATTTTCTAAATTTGGGGAGAAGGGTTAAACTGCCGGGAATTTCTTTAATAAAATTTTGGGAAACCCCAAGGTAATTTTTTATTTTAAATTTTTTCCTTACTTACCACGGATGCCACCGTAATTTTTTAAAAATTCCAAAAAAAGGGTTTGGGAAAAAGAAAAATTTTTCGTACCTTTGATTTTTAAAAATTTTTTTTAATTCAGAATTTTTAAAATTTAATTTTCTTTACAACATAAAATCAGATTAAAAAATTTTTTACATTCCTTTAATCCACTTTTCCAAGATTAAAATTTTTTCTAAAATTTAAAAAAAAAAAAAAGCCAAAAAAACAAAAAATTTTAATTTTTGGGGGTTAAAAAGGGTATTTAATTTTCCCAAAATTTAAAAAATTGTAAAATTTTAGCGGGCTTTTTTTGGAAAAAAATGGGGTTAACCCATTTTTAAAAAAAAGGTTTTTTGTGGGGCCCTTTTCCCTTTTTTAAAAACCCCCCTGCCCCCCTGTTTTTTTTCTCAAAAATGCTTTTGGTTCCCTTTTTGAAGAAAAAATTTTTTTAAACCAAAAAAACCTTTTTTCTGGGGGTTTCCCACGTTATTTTGGGTTTTTCCTCCTGAGGGAAAAATTTGGATCCCTTTTAGGAAGGGAAATCAGGGGGTTTGGGTAAAGTATTGGTTTTGGGAAAAAAATTTTTTGGGAAACCAATTGGGGAATACAAATTTTAGGGTTTTGGGTTTTAAAACCATTTTAATTTAAAATTTTTAGGGGCTTTCTTAAGAACTTTGTTTAAAAAATAGGGGGGCCCCTTAAAGGCTGAACCCCAAAAATAATTAAAAAAAAATTTTTATTTTTCGGGAATTTTTTAATTTAAAAAACCCCCCAATAAAAATTGTAACCCCGTCCCATTTTTGGGTATTGGAATATAGCCTTACTTTAAAATAGAAACCTTTTTTTTAAAAAAATTGCTTATTTTACCCCATTTAAGCCCAGTTTTTCCCCCCATTTTTTGTGCTAAAAAGGGCCCCCCCCCCGGCTTTTTAATTTGGAGTAAAAAGGTTTTCTTTAAAACTTCAAGCAAAAAAAAAAAAATTCCGACCCGATTCCCCTTTTTTTTTCCCCTTGGGGCCCCTTAAGGAAATTTTTTCCAAAAATTTGGGGGGAATTTTGGGTGGAATGCCCCTTTTTTAAACTTTTTATTCCGCCAAAATGGGGGGGTTCCCAAAGAACAAATTTTTGGGGAGATCCGGGCCCCAAAGCCCGGTTGGAAAAATGGCCATTTCCGGGCTTCGAAAGTTTGACTTTTTAACCCGAATTTGGGGGCCCCAAAATTTTGGGGGAAAAAAACTTGGGAACCTGGCCCCCCAAAAATTTTTTTTTTTTAAAACCCGGGGAAAAAATTTTTAAAGACAACAACTTTTATCCAAAGATGGGGTTCCTACCCACCTAAGGGGGCCCGAGTCACCCCAAAGCCCGGTTTAAAAGGCCATTCCCCTTGTTGGGCAGGAAAGGGCTTGAGTTTTTCCCCTGCCCCCGAATTTTGGGGGGATTTTAAAATTTTCTTGGGGGGCATTTTGGGTGCGGGGAACCCCAAATTTGGTTGTATTTCCTTTCCAGGGTTAATTTTTACCTACCCCCGGGGGGTTCCTTTGCCCCAATTACCCCCGGATCCCCCCGGGGCCCCAAACTTCCTTTTCCCTTCTCGGGGCCCCCCAGTACCCGGGAAATGGGCACCTTCCCCTCTTTTCCATTTTCCGGGGGGAGCTGGCCCACCACCTAGGCTTTTAAATTAATTATCAAAAAGTTTTCCCAAATTTTGTTGAAAATTAAAAATGCCCTTTTTTTGGTTTTTTATTTCCCTCTTTTAACCCAGTTATAGGTTTTTTATTTATTTTAAATATCTTTTGAAACCATTTTTAAATTTTTTTTAAGTAATGGAAAATTACAGGCTAAAAAACTGTATGAAACCACTAAAATTTACCAAATGAAATTGGGATCCCTTGTTTTTAACACTCCCCCTTTGAATTTTTAATGGCATCCCAGTTTTTGTCCTTTTGGTTCAAATTTGATTTGGCCCTTTCCCCTTTGCAGCTATAACTTTTTAAAAACTATGGGGGAAAACCCTTCCCAAAAAGGTTTTAGAAGGGTGTCTTTTGAATGTTTGACCATTTTCGAGAAGAAAATTTGTGGGGGCCCCCCACCCCCCCCCCCCCCCCCCCCCCCCCCCCTGTTTGGGGGACAGAAGGCCGGGTTCCCAGTCCCCACTCTAAGGCCCGGAAATCTTTTCCCGGGCCAGCAATTTCCTTTCCCCCCCAAACCATCTCTTTTAATGCACTGCATTGGTATCCCAGTCAAGTTGGAACAGGGGGGGGGCCATCCCCAATCTTTTCCCCCCAATTTTTGGGGGAAAAAATTTAAAATTGCCCCAAAATTCTTGGATGCTGCCCCCTAAGATTTTCCCTTAAAGGGAAAATAAAGGGGCCAACCCCAAACCCCTAAAAAAACCCCCCACCCCCAAAATCCCCCCTACCAAATGATTTGGCAGGTGCACAAAAGAAGGTCCAAAAAGACGAGATGAGCATTTTTTGGGGTGGGGGCACGGGATGGCCGCCCCGAATTTCCCTTTTTTGTAGACGCATAACTTTTGCCAAATCAATCAAATATAGGCTTATTGGTTTTTTTTTTTAAAAAAAATTTTATTTTGGGCCTTTAATTTGATGAAGAAATTCTTTTTTTTAAAATTTTTTTTTTGTATAGGTTTTTAGCAGAAAGTAAAAAATTTTTTTTTTTTTTAAAATTTGACGCTTTATTTTGTTTACAGCGCCAAAAAAATTTAAACTCCCGAGGGGGGAAAATCCCACCAAAAAAAAAAGCTCTATTTGTGGGGAAAAAAAAGGGCATACATTTTTTTTGGGTGTTTTCACAGGGACTTCCCAATTGTCTTTAAAAAGGAAATTGCATTTGCTGAAAAAAGGGTCGGGGGTTTTTAAAAACCTTCCGGGTTTTGAAGGGGTTTAAACCTTTTCGGGGCCAAGGACAAAACCCTGGGGTTTTTTTTTTTTATAAGGGGGAAATGTTCTCTACAGCTTTCACCCCCTCTCCCTTGCAGGTACAGTTTTATTTGTGCGAAAACCCAAATTTTTTGGGCTTGTATCATTTTAAGGCCCAAATTTCAATTTTAATTTTTCCCTGCTTTTGATCAAAATTGAATCAAAGAAACATGTTTTCCCATTGCAGAGCAAAAACCCCTGCAATTTTTGTAACTTCTAATTATTAATTTTCTTTTAAAAAATTTTTTTTCTTCCTAGTTTATGAAATTTTTAAAACTGTCAAAAAAAAACCCAGACCTATTTAATTCTTTTAGTTTTGGGTTTACATTTATTTTTCAATTTGCTTAGACATTTTCAAATTTTTAAAACCCTTTTTCGAGGGTTTGGGGTTTTTATCGGAGAAAAATGTGACAAAAAATGGTCAGTCTTTGTTGAAAACAGATTAGCCTTTTTGGTTGGACACTTTGGTGAGCTTTAGTAGAGCTGAAAACTAAATTCTTTGGAAAAATTGAAAAAAGGAACAGTTGAAAAAGGGCCGCAGTGACCCCAGGAGCCAAATTTTAAAAACCCAAGGGCCCCCCTAAAACCAGTAACAAAAGCTGTTTGGTAGCTTTTTAACAATACAGTTGTGGGGGGAAAAATTGGAAATGGCTTTCTAAATTAAAGGTGGATATAATGCACTTCCCATACTTGGCTGAAGAGATGCAATGTTGCTAGCAGAAGCAAAAATTTTTTTTTATGGATATACAGTAAAAGGGCCCTCTGGTTTTATAGGGGGCAAAATGTCCTCTTCAGTCATTGAAAAAAGGGAAAACTTTGTACTAAAAAAGAATTTACCCCCAAAGGGGCCCTTAGGTCCCCTGTATCTGATGTAAAGAAGAAAACTTTTTTCAAAAGAAATTCAAAAAATTTTACTGCGGGTTTTTATGGGGTGCTTTTAAAGGTGGGAGCCAACCCCCGCTTTCACAGTTTTTTCCCCCGTACACCCCGGTTTCGGACTTTCCGGCCCACAAAATCGGGACCGGACTTTTAAAAAAATGGGTTGCCCACCCCGGGTGGGAACAAAGTTGTCGGAAAACCCGTTCATTCGAACGAGGTGATTTAAAACAGACAAGGGACAACGTAGAGGCCAGTGGGCCAAATTTGTTTTTTCCAAATTTTTTTCCTGAGAAAGCGGGCCTTGGCCTGGTTTCACAGGGGTTTTGGAAATTGACGCTTTCGGCCCCTTTGTTTGTGGGAAAAATTTTTGGGGATCCAGCTCTAAAAATTTTGGGGGGGTGGGAAAAATTCCCGACAAAAAAAAAAGCCCAGAGGGAGCCCCCAACCGGTCGGTTTTTTCCGAAAACTGACCCGATAAAAACTTTTTCCCTGGGAAAAACCCGCCCTGTGTAGGGGCACAACTGTTTTGGGCCAAAGGAAGTGCTAAAATGGGGCAGAGACTTAAAAGACCCCCCTTTATAAAGCACGGGCCCCCAAACCGTCAGAAAAACATTGGGCCCTACTACATCCTGTCTGGAAAAAATTTGCGGGAAAGCCCAAATTATCATTTCACCATGAGGTTGTGATTGTCCAGGCGTGGGAGACTAGTTGTTCAAAATTGGGGTCATATCAGAAAAATTGATCTTTTTTCTCCCTCCAGAATGGTTTTCCCAAAACCAAAATGTTGCCCAAAACCCAAAAGTTAGGGAGCCCCCCTGCTTCAAGGCTATTCTGCTTCCACCCAATTAATGCTGTTTGTTAGAACATATTTCGGGCAAAGAAGAAAATAAGCACTAAAATGGGGGAAAGTATATATTAAAAAACATTTTAAAAAGGTCTGAGAAACATAGGAAAAACAGAATTAAGGGTCTCTTGTGCTATTGTGGGACTGGGTTTTCCAGTTTTAAGCACAACAGAAACCCAGGGGCCTTTTCTCTTCCCATTACTGTTATAGAAAAAAGGATAGTAGGGTCAATTTGTTTTAGAAAAAAAATGTCCTACTTTTTAAAGGTATAAAATGTTAATACTTGTTTTGGTTTATGTCACCCCCAGAGAACAAACACTTTTGGGTTGTTTCAGTGGAGTACTGTTTTTGGGATATCCAAAGTTTCAATTATAGGAAACCAAGGGGTTGACAAACTTTGAAAAAAGGCAGAAAAATAAGCTCCAACGTTTTGGGTTAAATAAGTCGGGTCATCACTAAAGGTGTGACAGAACCTTCATTAAAAAGATTTTAAACCCCTAAAATCTCATATAATCTTTAAAAAGTAAATAAATTAAAAAGTTTTTTAAAAATCTTTTAAGCTGAAAAGGGGTTTTTTCAAAAAAAATGAACCCTGGGGGTGCAGCCGGAGCTGGAGTGTAGACGGAAGGGTCTAAAACAAGGATGAAGGAGAGAAAGCTGCAAAAAGATGCAAAAAAGGTCGAAAAAAAGGTTAAAAAAAGTTTTTTTTGAAAAAAAAAAAATTTTTTTTATGGATGCTTTGGAAAATTTTAAAATGTCATCCATTTTGGGTTTCAGTTGACAGTTTTGGGGTTAAATTTTACAAAAGCAAAAGATTTTTTAAAATCTGGTGAGCGTGTCCCATTTCCCAAATTAACTTCAAAATTTTTAGCTTTTTTCAATTAAGCGTTGACAAAAAAAAATGGGTTTTGCATTTCCCCAGTTTTAGTAAACCCCCCCCTTTAATGCGGGCGTAACACACGGCCCGGAAATTTCCGAGGGAAAACCAGCCCCGATGGGAGCTTTTCTTTGGGGTTTTCCGCCCGTGTGTTTGCCATCGGTCTTTTTCTGTGGGAAATTTTCCCGACTGATTTTTAAAATTAAAAATTTTTTTCTCTTTTTTTCCCAAAGGGAAAAACCTTTCTATCGGTTTTTCCAATCTTTGGGGTTTTGCAACCCGACACGCAAATTCCGCGCATGCTCGGAAAATTTTTGACGCATGTGGGAAAGCATTAAATTTTCCCTTTTTAGTGTTTGTCAAAAGTTTTTTATGCCCTTTTGTTAAGCCCGTGGGGAAATTTGGTTTTGCCCGGGTTGGTAGGCAAAAATTTTTTGAGCAAAAATTTCCGTGGGAATTTCCCGAGGGGGGAAAAACCCATCAGTGCTTTTTCCGAGGAGAATTCCGACCGTGGGGTACGGGGCATGTGTTTCACAACTTTGGGGGTGATCATATTAACCTGTTTAAGATTTTAAAATTAGGGTTTGTTTGGCGGTTTTAAAAACCTTTTGTGGCAATAATTTTTGGGCTCCCTACGGAAAAGGGTTATTGCCATATGCCTCCATTTTCCAGGATGAAAAATTTTTTTCCCAAAAGGAATGCCCAAAAGCTGCTGCCGCAAGGAAAACCCGGGGCTTGCACATTCCTTATTTCGGTTTACCCCCAGACCTTAGGGTCTAAACTTTAAAATTTTCAAAAAACAGGAGCCATGAGCGTTTAATACTAAAAAAAGTGTAGCGGTACATTTTTTACAAGGTGTCCGTTTATTTTGAAAATTCAGTTTTTTCCTCAAAAACAGTAGGGGGGTTCTGAGGTTTTTAATTGTGCAGGTTTACTTTGGCTCAGTTTGGTTGGGCTGTACTAGGGTTCTCCCCTGGCCAATGGGAAAACCAAAAAAAAAATTAGTTAACACATAACGGGCCAAAACCGGGCCCGGGTTTGGAATTTGGGAGTATCAGTCTTTCCCGGAGGCCAACAGGGGGTGCTTCGGGCCTCGCTGTTTTGTCTGGGGAAGGGTACTTAAGGGGTGTTTTGGAAGGGGGGGTCCATGTTTTGGGGTTGGCCCCGGGGTAGCGGCCCTGGCCCCGGTACCCTGGCCCCGGGGGGAAGGGGACCCCCCGCGGAGGGGTTTTCCCGGGCAGGGGAAAATTGGTTTTTGCCTTTCCCGGGGGCCCAAACCCCTTTGGTCGGGTTTTGGAATACCCCCCCCCCAAACCCCAACCCTAAAAAGGGTTTTTTCAAAGGAATCGGTCCAATTTAAATGGCGGGTGACCCCAAAAAATGAAAATTTTAAAAAGGGTCCGGGGTGTCCCAAAATTTGGGGGGGCAGCACTTTCGTGAACGCCGGGATTCCCAAAAAAAAAAAAATTTAAAAAAGCTATAAAACCTTTCCCTTTTTTAAAAAACGAATAACTTTTCCGGCCAAATAAAATTCCAAAAATGGGCAAAAAATTTGGGGTTTTTTTTGTCAGAGACTTTTTCAATTTTCCGGACCAAAATTTTTTGACTGCCATAATCTCTGGCTAAAAGATTTGTTCAGCATTTGAAGCGCCCCAAACTGCGGGGTGGCTTCCCTCTGGGTTTTTGTTAAAAGGGCATTTCAATTTTTCAGCAAATTCAGGGGTGCCAAGTTTCTTTACCCCTTTCCCCCTTTTTTCTATTTGTGTTTTTTTGGATTAACCCCTCCAAAATAAAAACCTTCTAAAAGGGCCTTTTTAAAGGGGTAAACATCCGAAGTTGTTGGGTATAACCCCCGGGAAACCCCCGGAACGGATTAACAAACCAAGCGGGGGGAACTGGTAAGCCCCAAAAAAAAGGGGCCCCCCCATCGGGGGGTTATGGCTGTACACAAGCTTTCCATTCATTGTTTTAAAGGGCATTTTTGACCATTGAAAGCCACTTTAGGGCAGTGTAATTTTTGTGTTGATAATGGAATAGCAAGTAGGCCCTTCCCACTTGTGGGGTTTTTCAGGGAAGTTTGGACTTTAAAAAGCCCTTTGGAAAAGTCTTCCCCATGTTTTCCAAAGATAAACCCTTAAAAATTTTTGTGTGACTTGCAGCAAATTTCAAAGTAGTTATGCAAAATTTTTTCTGCTGGCTGCAACTTGAAGGCCATAGACTTCAATGTTTTTAACCCCCAAACTTTGCCTTAAAGTTAAACCCTTAAAGTTATACAATGAACAGTTGGGGCAACAGTTGTCCCCTTAAACCCCTTGGGCAAAAACCAAAATGGGAAACCCCAAATTGCACCCATCCAAAGTTGCTTTAAAAATTTTCACTCAAAGTGGCCCTAACTTTTGGGGTGTACAAGTGTGAAGGGCCATTGGATTGGTTTTTCACAAACCTTTTGAAAGGGTTTAGAAAAATGGTTGGAACTCAACCTGAGCCTTTGGGGTGGATGCTTAAGGGGAAAAATAATACAAAAACCATGAGGTTTCCCCAAAGAGGGGAAAATGTATAGGAAAATATTTGTTTTACAAATGCTGTTTATAAAAATCCCAAAAAACTTTCCATTCCCCAAAAAGGGTTTTCCCAAAATCATATCAGAAGCAAAAACAAAAATGGGCCAGTACACTAGCCCCCCCTAGCTCTCCCCCTGCAATGTGCTATGACGGTGGCCCCCTGTAGGCAAAACGACGTACCCCTATGTTGCTGTCTACTTGGGGGGGTATTGATGTGCACATGACAACCCCCCCCCCATGCGGGCCCCCCCTCTGTTGTGATTGTAACAGTGGGAAAAACTTTTCAGAAAGTCATAACCAATGATTCATGGCTGGGCCCCGCTTGATCGGCTGTGTACATTCTCAGGCAGGGGCTCTGTGTTGGGCTTCAAACAGGCTCTGACACGGGATCGTTTATGTGTTTCTATCCCCGCACGGGAATTTTTTTTTTTTTTTTTGAAAAAATGCATCAGGGGAAAAAAATTTTTGGGCCCAAAATTTTATTCTTTTTTTTTTTGTATTGGTTTTGTTTTATTGCAGAAAAAAATAGAAAATTTTTGTTTTTTAAAAAAAAAAAAATTTTTCAAACCCTTTTTTTGATTTATATCAAAAAATAAAAAAAAACCCAAAACGGTGGGTCAAAAAGGCACCAAAAAAAAGCCTTTTTGGGTTTCGCGCTTTCAGGACCGTTTTTGAGTTTTGGGGTAGTCAGTTCCAGATAGCAAAAAATGGCCTGGGCCCTGAAGGGGGGTTAAAAAACTTCCCGAGCTCCCGTGCGGGCTCGTTTAAAAATCGTTTTGTCATGGAAAATATTTTTGCGGGGGGGGGGGGGGGGGGGGGAAAACACTGATCCACCTGAGTTTTTTCTATTCCCTTTTTGTCCTGTGATTAAAAATATGTGTAGATATTTGCCCCCTAAGGTACTGGGCTTTCGAATGCCCCTATTGGGGGCCCGAAAACCCAAGGCAATCCACTGAGGTTTCCTTAAACCTGATGTCTATCTGAGATCCCCCCTTTTTTTAAAAAACATTTCTGTAAATTTTAAAAAGCCAAGACCCGAGCTTTGCGCTTAAAACGGGTCTTTTATATATATATTTTTATATTTAGAACCCCCAGGGGGTTTAAAATCTAAAAAAAAAATGGGTTTTTCACAAAGATTAAAACAAACCCCCTTTTTTCTGCTAAGGGGGAAAATAGGTCTCTCTTTTTATCCCCCTTTCCCCCATTTTTTAAAAAAACAGATTTTTTGCTTGGGGATTAAAAAACTTGCATTTACTAAAAACATAGATAATAACTTAATGGTTCTAAGTGATTTCAGGTTTTGTTTGGTATTTGTGAGGGATTTTTTTGAGGGTTCTTCCATATTTTAACTTTAAAATTCCTTTAAAGCTAGGTTTTACAAGGCTTTTGGGGGAAATTTTGAGGGTGAACCGCAATAAATGTAATTTTTTTTTATTGTCTTGGGAACAGAGGGCAGGTCTTGTTCGTGTGCATTAATGAAAATATTTTAAAAAGGAATTATTTGGGTGCCCTTTTTGGCATAAAAAAAAACCATTTGATTAGGGCAAAACATTATGTTTAAATCAAGTTATTTAAAAAGTTGGGGGAAGGTTTAAAAAGGGAGGTGTCAGCGCAATTGATTGAAAAACCTTTTATACAAAAAAATTTTTAAAAACCTTCTTTTTCAAAACAAAAATAAATTTAAAATTTTTTTAATAAAAAAAACAGGTGTGAAAATGGGAGGGGGAGTTCTATGGGAATTAAAATATACAGACAAATTAAAAATAATGATAAAATAAAATCTACAAAATGCCCTTTAATTGGGCAATAAAAATAAATCTTTTTAAAATATTTAAAAACCCGTATTGGACGGGGTCAGGGTTTTCCCCCTTTAAAAGGGGTTTTCCCAAAATTTAAATACCCCCAGAGCCAAAATTTTGGTTTTTTGGGCACCTTAAGTGATATTTTCCCAAAAGAAAAATACACAATTTAAACCCTGCCCCCTTTTTTAAAGGGTCAGAAGAAATTCTTTGCTGTGGAAGTCGTCCGATCCCCCTCACACCCCGTTAGGGGGGTTAACATAGGGGAAAAAAAAATGTATTTGAAAAGGTTTTGTTTTTCAACATAGAAGATGCCCCCCGGAAAAAATTTAAAGGGTTTTGGGGGGCCTTGGTTTGGTTTCCCCCGGGCCCCCAGTCCCCGTGAAAATTGTACGATTTCGGCTACTGCAGTGCCCTACTGCCCAAATGATCCATAATGTCCCCCCAAAAAACGAAACCCCCCCTTTTGGGGTGGTTTTTTTGGTCTGACTCAAAAGGGTTTACCCGTATGCATTCAATTTGGGGGAAAAAAAAGTGCTCATAATGTGTCATTGATGCTATTTCAAACCCCCTTTTACATGGGGCCGCCCGTGCCTTCGCAGTTAAAGCGCCGCTCAATTTTTGCGGCGCTTTACCGCTTTTCCCGACCTTTTGCAGACTTTTAATTCCAAAAAGGGGTTTTAAAGGGCTCCCGAAATTCCGTCTTTTTTCGAAAACCCCTTTGCAGGCGCTTCCCAATCGTGCCCTTTTTTGGGAATGGGCAGGGGGGGTTTTTGGGGGAGGCTTTATACGGCGCTCCCAAAAATGCCCCAAAAATTATGCTTGCAAGACTTTTTTTAAAATCCCGAAAATGCACCCTCCCGGGTTTTTGAAAACACCCTTTCAAAGGATGGGGGGCAGTTTTTTAGGTGCTTTACAGGCCCTTTCCCCTTCCCGCCAACCCCAGGGCTTTTATTGGTTGCTAAGGGCCCGGGTTTGGTGCCTGCAAGCTTTCTGGGAGCGCTCTTGTTTGGGTTTTTTGGATTGGGTGCTTCCCCCCCTTCTGTCGGTGTTGTGGGGGAAATCACCCGCAGGAGGTTTGGGGTGAAGAGAAAAAACACCATTTGGGAGGCTGCATTAGGTACAAAAATATAAATATAAAAGTATGTTACTTGTAGAGAGTTGGCCTTTTTTCAACCGGGGATGCCGGGAAAACCTGTCTGCTCTCCCTTGCCAACAGTTTTCAGCTCGCCCGGGCCCAAGCCCTATATACAGGGCTGAGAAATGTCAGAGTTCCAAAATGTCGGTTTAAAATGAGAGTTGACAGTGAAGAGCGGGTGATGAGCCCGAGCCGGGGAAAGTTTTTCAGAGCCCTTTGGGGAATTGTTCAAGGGCGCGGGCCTGCTCGGGATTCCCCCCGAAGTGCGGGGTTTTTTAAAATTTAAAAATTTGCCAGGGGGTGGGGTGGCCAAAAACCGAGCTGAAAGTCAGCCAAGTAGATCAGGTAGGCGTGATCTGCCTTTTTTAAAAAGGTTTTATGTATGTTTCTTTTAGGCTGTGCAAGTATGTTCGTACAGGTTTTGTGGGTTTGTGGATGTGTGTATGTAAGAAAGTGTGTATGTGAGTGTATGCTTATTTAAAGCGGTCATGTGTATGTATGTCTGTACGTTTTTTTTTAACCTTTTACCCCCCACTCCCTACGTCAAAACCCGGGGAACCTTTTGGGTTTCCCTTAACCGGGTAAGCCCGGGAAAAGGGCCCTTTTTCCCCGGGCTTCCCTTTTTACAAAAATTTAAACGGTGGGGGAATTTTCTCTAAAAAGGGGAAATGAATGGGTTCAGGGGGTTTGCCTTCCTTTTCCCCGAAAGGCCATTTTAACAGGTGGGTTTTTTAGGGAAGGGCAATTATTTTGGGCCCCCCTACTGCCCCCCCCCCCTTTTTTTTAAACCCCCTTTTTAAATGCCAAAAAAAACAAAAAACCCGTTTTTGGTTGCAAGGCCAAAAATCCCCAAATTTAAACAAAAATTTAAATTGGGTTTAAAACCGAGGGGGGGTTTTCCCCCGTTAAAAATTCTGGGCCCCAAAAAAAGCCCAAACTTTTTTGGTTTTTTAAGGCAATTTTTTGGGAAAAAACCCCCCTGGCTGTGTTTCCTTTGCAGGGGAAAGGGGAAAAGTTTGGTTTTTTTTGGGGGGTTTTTTGTTTTAAAAAAACCAAAAGGGCCCCAACCGCAATTTTGGGGGTTTTTTAACCCAAAAAATTCTTCCAAATTTTTTTCCCCCAACCCAAATTTGAATTTGGGAAAAAACCCCTTTTTAAAATGCCCCGTACACCCCCCGGGGGGTTGGGGGGAAAAAAATTTTAAGGAAAAACCCCAAAATTCCCGGCGGGGAAAAAATTTTTTCCGACACTGGTGTTGTACACACGGTCGGACAAAGTTGTTGGAAACCGATCATTTGAACGTGGTGAAGTTCGTTGCGTACGACGGAATACCCTAGAGGCTATTAGCAATAGGTTTGGGGCTCCCAATGTGATCTGAGCCCTGCGGGCACTTTGTCCGTCGGAATTTTTCTACATCGAAACCCGGGTTTTGTTGTCGGAAAATTTGGAGACGGAAAAAGTCCGAAGGAGCCCACACACTCGGAAATTTTTCCGGGCAACAGGTCAAAGGATTTTTTCCCTCGGAAGTTCCGGGCCGTGTGTACGGGGCATAAGGCCCAGGTTCACCAAATGCCGCTTTTGCGAACCTTGTTTGTGTGGCACGACCCGGGGTAAATTTATTTTTAATAAGTGGGTTTTACCTGGGGTTTTAGCAGAAAAAAGGTTTCCGGGACCCCTTTTTTTAAAAAGCCCGCACCCAGGAAAAGGGTTCCGCACCATGGATTTCCCCCGGGTTCCCCTTTCTGCAAATGCACTTAGTTTTTAGTGTGAGAGGGTACCTTTTAAAAAGCCCCGGCAGCCTCACGCGTTGTAAAAAGCAGCGCAATTTTTGGTGCAGGTGTGGGGAAAAGCGGAATTCCCCAAACCCCCCCAAACCCCCCTCCAATTTGTAAGCACTTAGCTTTGACTGTGGTTTCCTTGGGGACTGAAAATGCTTTCAAAAGGGGGCCCTTTACTGAAAAAAAAAGGTTTAGAAACCCCTGTTTTTTTAAGAGTTTTTTAATGGAATGGATCATTTTGCAAGTTTTTATGTATTTTTTAAATTTTTCCCCGGGCCAAGAGTTTTTGTAATGCTTATTAGTTTCTATGTGATATTCAAAAAACATTGAATTTTTATACTATGGCTAGGGGGTGTTTGATAATAAGTAGAGGTAAAGAAAAAATTTGGAAAAGAAATCAAAAACGGTTTTTTTGGTTGGAGTTTTATGCAATTGGGGGTTTATTTACTAAAGTCAAATCCCCTTTGCACTTTTTGTGCACTTGGAATGCAGTCGCTGTGAACTGAGGGGAAGATCTGAAATGAGGGGAAACTCTGCGATTTTATCATCCCAAACATGTGGGAAGCTAAAAATGCTGTTTTTTTTTCCTTGGGATGTTTCCAGATCTGCAGCGACCCGCAAATTTCCCAAATGCACTTGTTTTTGCAAAGGTTTTTTGGGCCTTTTGTAAATTTAACCCCCCAAAAGTAGTATCGGTGACTTTCAATTTCCATATAGTTTAGGGGCTTGGGGGATTTTTTTTTTGGCAAATATATACATTTACCCCAAACTCCCTGGGGCCCCGAATATTTTTGGGCCCCTCCTTTTTTAACAAAAAGGGGCAAAAAGAAAAGGGCAACATGATTAAAGGGGTGGTAGTGGGAAATAATTTGCAGCAGGGGGAAGGCCCAACCTTGTGAAAAAAGTGTGTGGCCAGCTTTGGGGCCAAAAAACCCGTAGCACACAGTTTTTGCGGGAAAAAAAGCTACTCTGGGGAGGCCTTCCCGATTTCTTGGGGGAAAAAAATTCAGTTTCGTGAGATGGCCCCTTTTTGGGTTTGGGCCCCTGGATCCCCCCAGCATTCACCCGTGTTCCCCGAGCTAACCCGGACCCTTTACTGTGAGGGGGTTTTGTTTATGAGGAAAAATCGAAAATATCTTTGTTTTACTGGGTGTTTCTATAAACCCCTTTTCTCAGCATGTTCGATGCAGGGCCCCTTTAACTCCTTTTCCCTTTGTTCCCCGGGGTTTCCCGGGGCTTTTCCCAGGACAAAAAAAAGTTCCCCCGGGTTTCCCCCAGTAGTCAGAGAGGTCACATGAAAAGGGGCAGAGGCAGGGGGGTGAGGGTAAATCTTTTCAAACACCAGAAAAAACATATATATATATTATTTTTATAAATTTTTTTTTATAAAGTGGGAAGTTTATTTCTGTCTGCGTTCCCATCAGGGAGATTTTGCCTACTTCATGTGGGATTCCTTTTGGGGGGGAAAAAAAAAAATGAGGGAAAAACTCTATGGATACAGCCCGCAAAAATCAACCCGAAAGGGTTTTAAACTTTCCCTTTCTTTTTGGCCCTTAAAAAATTATTAAAATTTAAATTTAAAAATTTCCCGGTGGGTTTGCTTCAATTTTATACAATTTAAATTTTTTTTACCACCAAAAAAAGCTAACCCATTTGGGTCCTGGGAAATGCCATTCACTATTGTGTTTTGTTTTTGCTGAAATTTTTAAAGGGTCATTTTGTGAGAGCGAATCCGTTCCAAACCTTATAAAATATATGATTTTATTTCTTAATTTTACCCGTTTTTTTACTAATTTGGAAAACCCTTTAAGCCATCCTATTTTTTTTGCTCTAAAAATTTCCCCTTTTCCCCTTTTTCGGAAAAAATGTCTCCCGTTGGAAAAAACACTTGTAAAAGGAGTGTAGCCAGACACCCTGGATTGTATTAGCTTTTAGGAACAAAGGTAATTATTAATTGGGTAAAAAAATTGGGCCCTTTTTTATAGCTAGGGTTTTTAAAAAGGAAAATGGTGTTTCTGAAAAGTCCCCCCTGTGTCCGTAGAAAGATTTGGGGAGGTTTCAAAACTTGTGTAGTCATTAAGTTTTTTAAAACCCCGGAAAATTGAAAAGCTGAAACGGGACAGTATTTTTAAAAATGTCAAAGAAAAAAAACAGCTCCCCGGACAAAAATTTCCTAAATGGCAAAGCGTAAACCCTTGTTTGTTACTGTTTTGACAATCCCCGAGTTTAATGTATTCTCTGAGCGGTGAAAAAAAAGGATGAAATTTTTTGACAAGCCAAGTGAAAAAAGGTTTGCAATAGTTGTTCCCCGTTTAGGAACGTTTTTTATTTCCAGTTTAATATTTTATCTTTGCCTGGTGGGAAAATTTGAGGGAAAAATGAAGCTTTTTGTCATGTTTCCCCCGGGGCCTTAGGGTTCCTTTCACCTTTTTGGGTACCTCTCCAGGATGAGGGGTTTGGGGGTTGGTTTTATAGACCCATCATTTTGGGGAGCATGTTGCAAGATTTGGGGGGGGCCATATAAATGCGCTCTTGAGCCCGACTATGTGCATCCATAGATGCTCCCCAGCATGGGTCAAACCCCACCCTTTCCCCCCACCTTACAGGGTTTGAATT
This sequence comes from Lithobates sylvaticus, assembly GCA_028564925.1. Taxonomy (NCBI): domain Eukaryota; kingdom Metazoa; phylum Chordata; class Amphibia; order Anura; family Ranidae; genus Lithobates; species Lithobates sylvaticus. Next base: position 240,112,240 of record CM053031.1, on the reverse strand, counting down.
TACAGCAGAAAGGAAACCAATTGGGTCCCCTTTCTGCCTCTATGTTTTTGTGTGGGGGGGGGGAGAGGGCAGACTTCCCGCCCGACAGGCCCCAGCACTGAATCAAATAGGAGCCCGGCAAGTATTTAAAGGGTGGGGGTGGGGGGGGTGTCCTGGAAGGTTTTTTTTTTTCCTTAAAGCCCGAAAATGCATTAAAAATGGGTTTCCGCCCCCCCCCCCCAAAAAAAAAAAATTGATTACAATTCCTAAAAAAAAATTAAAAAAAAAAAACATTTTGGGAATTTTTTTTTTTTAAATCAACTCTAAATGCCCGTTGCTAGGGGGTTTTCTCGTGTCTGCCTCCTTCAGTGCGGGGTAAGTGAAAATCTATTCCCCTCGGCGCCCGGGCTGTCATCTGGGGGACACGTTTAAAGGTTTTCGGATGAATGTGCGCGGGCCCCCTCACGGCGCGCCGGGCCCTGGGATGCCATTGGGGGGCCCCGGGGTGTTTAAGCCACAAACCCGGGGGCCCCCAGTAAAAGAAAGCCGGCGCCCCCAGCAGGGGGGGAAAAGGAAATGGGGGTTCGTTCCCCCGAAAGCTTTGGGCCCCGGGACAGGTAAATTTCCAATTATTAAAAGTCAGCGCTGCCCGTATTTGTGCTGCCCGACTTTTAATTTTTTTTTTTTTTAAAGGGGGACCCCCCTTTAAGGTAAAAAGTTATTTCTTTAGAACCCACTTTTTGTTTCAAGTTGCTATCTGCCATGTGTTGTGAAATAAAAAATATATAAAATGTACACAGCGATCCTCCTTTTAAACGATAAAGCAGTTAAAGAAATGAGAAAAAAACCGTGGCCTTTTAAAACCCACTACGGGTTTGCCCCTACAATGTAACTAAGGGCCAGGCTATGATATTCAGTTATGTCAAAGCCAACTCAGCTTCCCCTGCTCCCCCCCCAAAAAAAAAGGCAGCCTTTTAGTTCTTTTCCCAAGGAAAACAGGGCCCAAATCTTGGGGGGGAAAAACATGGGAAAAAGGGGGTTCCCGACCCAAGGGAAATTTTAGTGCCCCTTCTTGCCCCGGATTTAATTTTGAATGTTAAGGTTCACAGAAGGGGCCCCAAATCCCGAGATTCCCTTCCCGGGGTTTTGGTTTTTTAAAACAATTTCCGTTTTGGGGGGATTTTTAAGTTGTTTTTTTCCCTTAAAAAACTTGTTATATTATCCCGTGTAAAGGGTTTGTTTTTTCAGAACCCCTCTTTCCCCCTCCCTCCCCGGCCCCCGGGCCCCCCCCCTGTTTTTTGCCCTCCAACCCCCCCCCACCTAAATTTCCTGATATTTGCCGGTGCCCGCGGATCCCCCCCCCTTTCCCATTTAAAAAAATTTGATTTAAGCCCCGTTGGGGGGCCCCCAAATTTTTCTCAGGCCAAACAGGGGGAAAAGGGGATTTAGGGGGGCATTTGTTTTGGGGGGGGGGCTGGAAAAATTTCCCCAAAGTTTTAAGGGGGGGGGGGGGTGGGGGAAAAGGGGGTTTGGGGCGGGGGGTGTTGGGGCTTGTGCACCCCAGAAAAACATCTTTAAAGCATACAATTTAAAAATTTTGCCCCCCTTTCCCAAAATTTCCGTTTTTTGTGTTTTCCCATTTTAAGGGGTTTCCGGCAAAAAAACAAACAAATTTTAAAAATTAAACAAAAAGATAAACAACAAAAGCAATTTTTAAAAGAATGTTTTTATTAAAAAGGGAAAAAAATAAATTTTTTGGTTTTTGAAAAGGGTTGTTTTTTTATTTTTGTTCCCCCAAAAAAGGGGTTAATTTTTCAACCAAAAAAAAGGCGAAAAAAATTTTTAACCGTTCCAATAAGGATTCATTTTTTTTTGGGTTTGGGGAAATACGGGGGGGAAAATTTCCCAAAACTTTTTTCCCCCGGAGACCCCGGGAAATTTAAAAAAATTGGGAGGAAAAAAAATTAAATTTTCCCCTTTTGTCTTTTAAACCCATTTCCCCCAAAATTTTGGTTCCCGCAACCCCCCTTTTGAAATTATCCAAAAGGGGGAAGCATTTGGGGAAAAAATGGTGCCCTTTTCCCAAAGGGGAAATGGGGGGGGAAAACCCCAACCCCAGGACAACTCCAATCCATTTAAGAGGTCCAAAAAAACCCCACAAAAACGGGCCGGAAATTCCGGCCCAAAATTCCTCGTTTGGGCAGGTTATGCCTCCCCACGGTTGAAAAAATTTTTGGGGAAAAAATCCTGCTGGGAAGTTTTCCAAGGGGGAAAACAAGGGGCAAAAGCCCCAAAAATTTTTCTCAATTTATCCACAACCATTTTGTGAATTTTTCCCCAAGGGTTTTTTTGGGGCAAAAATTTGGGACCCGGGGAAAAAAGTCCTTTGGAAGGGGGGCCCCCAAAAATTTAATTTTTAAAACATGGTTTAAAAAAAACATTTTCCCGGAAAAGGTGGTGGTAGGGGCTTGGGGGTTTTTTGGTCCAACCCGGGCTTGCCGGGTCCTTGTTTGCTGTCACCGAGTCTTTAAGGGGAAAATGCCGCCACTGGTTTATCAAAGGGAAAAAAAGGGGTTTTCCCCCCAAAAAATTTTTAAAAAAAAGTCACCCCGGAAAAAGGGTTTGGCCAAAAATTTGGGTTTAGTGGTTCCCCAAAACCCGCCAAAACCATTAGTTTTGTGGTAGAACCTTTTAAAAGGCCTTCAGCCCCCAACCTTTAAAGAACGAATTTTTGGGCAATTTGGGAAAGTGGGGAAAAATTTCCCCCAACCCGAAAAGCCTATTTGCACTTATTAAGAAAGGTTTGGTTGAGGGTTTTTGTTTAAAAGGGGGGCAAAAAAGGTTTGGGGGGGAAACTTTTTAACAGGGAATGGTTTTGGGTTTTTTTCCCCCCTTTTTTTTTTTTTTTTAATAAACACCTTTTTTAAAAAGATTTTGTTTTTGTGTTTCCTTAAAATTTTTTAAAATGGTTTGGTGTTTTGAAAATTAAATGGAAAAAACCTTTTTAAAGGGAAAAAAAAAAAGGGGGAAATTTTTCAATGGGGGTTTATTTCTAAAAAAAACCTTTGCCTTTACCCCCTTTAGGCTTGAAAAAAATTTGGGGGGTCCAAAAAGGGGGGCCCGGTTTTTAAAAAACCCCTCCCGGCAACAAAAATCTTTTTTAAAAACCCTTTTATGTTTTAAGGGCTAAGGGTCACTTTGGGGGGGATTTAACCCCAAAAAAAGTTTTTTTTTTTAATAACCCCTTTTGTATCCTTGAATGGGCCTTTTAAAAAATTTTAGGGTTGGGGGGAAATTTTTTTTTTATATTTTTTACCAAAACCCATGCCAAAATTTGTTCTAAAAATAAAGGGTTTTTAAAAAAATAAAATTTTACGGGGTTTTGGTTGAAGCCCCTTTTAAACAAATTTTAATCCAAATTGAAATTTTTCCCCCCTTGGGGGCCTTTAATTTTTTATTTGGGGCTTAGGAAAGGGGAGCCCCGGGCTTTGGGGAAGGGTGCCATTTTTTTCCCTTTTATACCCGGGCCACTTAAATTTTTAGAAAACCGGTCTTTTTTTGAGGGAAAGGGATAAACCCTTTTAAAATTTTTCCAAGCAGGCCCAACTTTTTTATTTTTGGGGTTTGGAACGCCCGGGGAAAAAATTCCCCCGATTCCCCCCCTGGGTCAGTAAAGGAACCAAATTTAAAGGGCAGGGGGAGGGTTTTCTTTTTCCAAGCACCAAGCCCCCTTTAAATAATAATTGGTTTTTTTCTAAAAAAGGGGAATTTTTTGTTTTCCCCTCAAGTTTTTAAAATTTTTTGGACTTTTTAGGGAAAATTAAAAACCCTTTTTAAACAGAAAAAAAAAGAAAAAGGTTTTAAAATTTTATTTTTTGGGCCAAAAAAAAATTTTTTTGGTAATCTTGCCCGGGAAATTAATTTTTTTTTAAAATTTTTTTTCCCCTAATAAGCCAAGGGGACTATTATTTTTTCGAATTTTTTTTTAAGCCATTTTTGGGGGCAACCGTTTCCCCCACTTATTTTAGTAATTTTTTTCCCTTTTGCCTTTAACCATTTAAAAAATTCCCATTTTTTTTGCTCAAATTTTTTCCTTTTTAAAAGTTTCTCTTTTAAAAAAAGTTAAAATTTGGGGGTAACCCCGAACCGGTTGGGTTTTTTCTTTTGGCGGTCCAAATAAATTTTTTAAAAAAAAAAAAAAATTTTTTTTTTAAAAAATTTAAATTTAAAAAACCTTAATATATTTTTTAAATTTAATATCACTAAAATTTAAAAAAAATGCTTTTTTTTTGAATCCCGGGTTTTTAAAAACCGGGTTTTTGGGAAAAATTTCGGTCCGTTTAGAAAAAATTTTTTTGGGGGTTTTGCAAAACTTGGGTTTAGCCAAAGTTTTCTAGGGAAATTTTAAACAGCATCTGCACTTTTTTTCGAAAGAAAATTCCCCAAAAATCATCGGAAAAAGGGGCCATCGAAATTTTGTTTTGGGAAATTTTTTGAGAGCGGTAAATGGGGGAAACCCCGGGTGGAAAATTTTCCGGCATGGGGCGGGGCAAAAAGCCGGGGTTTCCACCCTTTGGAAAATTTTTTTTTCCAGGGTTTTATTTTCAAAATTTATTGGAAAAAATTTTTGAAATTGAAGCTTTTTTCCGGTTTTCCAAGGACAGGGCCTTCACCATGGTTTTTCCCTTCCTGAGGGGGGTTTTGGTTTTTTAAACCCCTATGGGCCTTAAAAAAAGTCTACCAATTTAAAATTCCCTTAGCCAATATGTTGGGTTTCCCAAGGTTTAAACAAGCATGGAGGAAATTTTGTTAAAAAGAATTTGGGGGAACCAATGGCCCCCTTTGGGTTTAGGGCTTTTTTGGGGGGGAAAAGATTTAAAGGGGCCCCCAAATGGAAAACCCAAAAAACAAAAAAAAGGGTTGGGGGTTGGGGGGCTGCCAAGTTTTTTTTTTCCCTTTCCCTTTTAAATTTTCCCCCCCCCCCAAAAAAAAAAACTTGAAAGCCTTTAAAAAAAATTTAAAAAAAAAAATTTTAATTTTTTTGAAAAACCCCTTAAATCCCCGTTTTATGGGGGGCCTTTTTTTATTTTTTTTAATACTTTAAAAATTCCCCCCCGAAGTTTTGGGGAAAGTACCAAGGGATTTGGGGGGGTCCCCAAGGGCCATGGAACCATTCCCCAACCAAAGGGGGGGCCCAAGTTAAAAACCCCCCCAAGGGGGGCTTGGGGTTTTTTTGTTTGGACCCTGGGAAGGGGGGTTTTCCAATTAAATTAAATGCAGGGATTTTTTGCTATTTTAATTTTTTTTTTTTTTGGGGCCCTTAAGGTAAAAATTATTTTGTTTATGAATTTTTCCAGGGGACAGGAAAAAATTAAAAGAAACAGGGCCCTTTCCCGGGTGTTAAAAAAATAAAAACAAAACCGGGCTTTTAAAACTCCGTTCCCCTTTCAAAGAAAAATTAAGGCATGATTATTTGTAGTTTTGCCAACTCAAGTTTGGTCCCCCCCGGGTCAGAATTTTAGGTTTTAAATTTTTTTTTTAAAAAACAGAGCAAATACATATAACTGAGAAAATATGAACCAATAAATTTTATCTTTGGTTTAAATGAATTTTTTAAAAGTCCAATTTTATTCAAAAGAAAATAAAAAAATTGTTTTTAAATTCAAAAAAAAATTTTAAAAAAAAAATTTTAATCTATTTTTTTTTTTTTAAAAATTTTAAATTTTATTTACCTCTTTTGGGTTTGCATACCCCTTAAACCTCCCTTTCTTTTTATGGTTCCTGGCCCTTCCTTTTGTCCCCCCGGTTTGTTTTTGGGGGCCCGGGTGGTGCATTTTTATTTTTTTTGGGGGGGGGGTTACCCCCTCCTCCCTTTGGCAAAAAATTTATAAATTGGACCTTTGTTTGGGGGAAACGGGATTTAACGTGAAAATGGGGCAAATTTATTTTGGGGGGATTGGGGTCCCCAAAGGGAAAATTTTTTCTTAAAATTGGGGTTTTTAAAAAATGTTTCCCCCTTTTCAAATTTTGGTTTCCCCATGTTTTACAAAGTGGTTTTAAATCAAAAACTTTTTTTAAAACAATGTTTTTTTGGAAAAACCAAAGTCCCCAAAAAAATTTGGGAAAGGGGTTTTTTTAAAGGGCCAAAAATTTTCCCCCTGTGAAAAAATTTCCCCCCTTGGTTATAAAAAAAAAAAAAGGAAAATTAGATGAGGTGCCTGCATTGGTTTCCGTTTTTGTCTTTCCTTTTACTTTCACCCATTCATCCTACAAAGAACACAAACTTTGAAAGACGTTTCCAAAATTAAGATAAAGTTTTACATTTTGCTTGCCAAAAGACCCATAATATATATCCCTGTTGCATGAACTACTTTTTTTATGCCAATACTACGTCAAATATAACTTCTTTCCGAAGTTGAACAGTACCAAAGGGATTTGGTGGAGGACCCCAAGTGGCCAGACCATTCTCCACAAGGTCCTCATTGCTTAAATCACTTCCATTGGACTTGTTTGTTGTTGGACCTGTGAGGGGTTTTACCCATAGTAATTGAAATGCAGACTTGCTTGCTATACAGTTTATTTTTACTTGGCTTAGTGAATTATAGTGGATGATTTTTGTCCAGGACAGGCATCTCCAAACTAGGGCCCTCCGGCTGTTGCAGAACTAATCTACCATGAGGCATTGTAAAACTCCGTCATTCACAGACATCACTAGGCATGATGGGATTTGTAGTTCCTGGTCAACTGGAGGGCCACAGTTTGGAGACCCCTGGGCTAGGATATTGTGGATTCTAGTAACATACTCTCTCTTCGATCTGCATACCCTACTTATCTGCTGACCTATTCTTTATATGTTCAAGTGTCAAGTGAATGCATATTTAGATCCTCTTGTTTGATATTGGACGTGGCTGGTGCATTTGGGATACTGTCCCTGACCGATCTTTAGTGCAGCAATTCTATATTAGCACCTTTCGTTTCTGAGGAAACGGCAAAGGTGAAACATGTCAAGCTTTATATGAAGGGATAGTGGAACTCTCTACTGTTTGAATATTGTGTCTCTTATTGAGGTTATACCAGTATATACCTCTATCAATTTTGGACCACCATCCCGCTTTACAAATGGTGTTCAATGCTACTGTGTTTTTAAATGCAGCTGTTTTTTTATTGTGAATTCTATATTCCCGTATATACTCGAGTATAAGCCGAGTTTTTCAGCACATTTTCTTGTGCTGAAAATGCCCCCCTCGGCTTATACTGGAGTCAAGCACTTTTCTGCAGCAGAGAATGACATTTTCCGACCCGACTTTGGGGCCCCCGTATCTCGGGCCACTTGGTGCTAGGAACCCAAATTTAGTGTGCAAACCCAGTGGAACTATATATACAGTTTGGAAAATGTCATTCTCTGCAGCAGAAAAGTGCTTGACATTTTCCGACTCGATTTTGGGGCCCAATATCTCGGGCCACTTGGTGCTAGGAACCCCAAATTTGGTGTGCAAACCCAGTGGAAGCACTACAACATATCCACGATGGGGTTCCTAGCACCAACTGCCCTCAAGATAACTCGTTCAACTGTGTCCATCTGCAGCAATGTCATTTTGGGACCCTTTGGGTCCAGAGACCCCACATTTTGGCTGCAGCTAGGGGGCATCTAGGAACCCTTAACTACCAAGTTTGAAGTTCGGGGATCTATGGCTGCAAATGGGCACAGTGAGGCATGCAAATGGGCACGTGAGGCTGCAAATGGGCATTGTTGACCCTCTTTTCCACTTACAGTAGCTGCGCATTTCTCACCCTAGGCTTATACTCAAGCCAATAAGTTTTCCCAGTTTTTTGTGGTAAAATTAGGTGCCTCTGCTTATATTCGAGTATGTACCAATAAAAAGTTTGTATTTTGTTTACCTGTTAAAGTTATTCCCATAAAGTTCATGAACTACAGTTCAAACCCCTTCATGATTTACATATGAATTGCCAAAGATCCAGCCTAAATCTTTTTCCTAAACATCACAAACTGTTTCACTTTGCTTGCCAAAAGCTAAGTATCACCTATTTTCAGTAGGAGAAACTAATATCTCAATTTTGCATGTGCATAGTTCATGTGCTCATCCAAAAAAAGTGAATTAGGTTCAAATTAAAAAACAAATTGGCATGTAAAACAGGCCAAAAGTAGACACGCTAACTTATTTTGATCAGAATCAAGCTGTATGTAGTTCCCAGTACTTGGTTGCCTCCAGGATTTACTGTTTAATTAAACCGCTATTATATATGGGACAGGTGAAGGTACCAGGATCTGAAGTGCTTAAGGCCCCTTTCACATGGGACGGATCCGTATTGATCCGCCCCGTGAAGATCCGCTGCTCAGCGGGGATCGCTCAGCTGATCCCCGCTAAGCCGGCGGATGACAGGGCTGACAGGATGACAGGGCGGTCCCTGCACAGCGTGCAGGGACCGCCCTGTCAGATCTCCACTCTCCCCTATGGGGGATCGGATGTACACGGACCGTCTGTTTTCCTCCGTCTGCAGAATCGGACAATAGCGGAGGCGGACGATATTGGGTGTCAGCGGATGCTCATCAGCTGACACCCGCTATCCCATAGGGTGCATGTATGTCCATTTTTCATCCAAAAACGGAAGGATGAAAAACGGACATACAGTCCGCATGTGTGAAAGGGGTCTATGAGTAGAAAGACAAGAAAGGGAGTCAAGAACTAGGTAACAAGATAGGAAGTTAAAATGCTGGGACATGCATACAGACAGAGGTTCACCTGGCAAGACAGCCAGCTAACAAGATTCTGTACCAGACAGACTGGACAGCTAAGAAATGAAGCACAATGCATGAAGTGCCTCAGAAAAATGCGTAGGAATGGAAAATAACAAACTATATGGTATTCAGACCCAAAACTGTGATTAAACTCAGCAAGGATGAAAAAGAAGGAGCATAAAACTCACAGTGCAAAGTAGGGAGCCAAAATCAAAAGCAGGTAAACAAACAGGAACAAAAGGCAAACCAGACCAAGTGAACTAGATCGAAATGTTGCCCAAAATTGGACCCAGGAAATCAAACTGAAAGATAATGAGGAACAGGGCCAGCAGGATGGAACCTCACGCAAACAAAAAAAAAACCTCAATGAACAGCTTCTTTTAGCTGTTACTCTTCTATGTTTCTATAAAAATACAAATGCAACCAGTTTTAATGTAAATATTATTATCAATTTTTGGAAAAATAATGTTTAAAGCGGGGTTTCACCTTTAAAAAATGTTTTTTTTAAAGTCAGCAGCTAAAAAAAAAGTCGCTGCTGACTTTTAAAAAGTACACTTACCCTCCCAGGGCGCCCGCGATATCGTTCGTGGAGGCCGAGATGTCCCTCGGCTATCCGGATCCAGCGCCGCCATCCTCAGTAAGGGAAACGGCTTCTCGTTTCCTACTGCGCATGCGCGAGTCGGCGCGCGGCCTACTGCGCATGCGCGAGTCTTATTTGTGAATGGGGAAGGCGGTGTGTTGTGGGACACAGTTCCCACAACACACCGCGCCCCATTCACCTGAAGATGGAAGAAGAGAAGATCACCGCGGCGCTGGAGGAGGCAGATTAGGACGATCTGCCTAGCAACAGCCATTTCTGGTAAGTAAAAAAAAATATATATTTTTTTTTTTTTTTTTAAATTGTTACTAACTTTTTCTCAAGTTTTCATTTTCAGGGTGTCCCACCACTTTAACCAAATGCCGACCAGCGCACCGCAATGTATGTCAATGGCATGGCTGGGCAAATGGGCGTACAGGTACGTCCCCTTTAAATCATGGCATTGTGGGCGCATGCTCACTCTGTAGTCTGTGACCTGTCTTCGGGATCAGTGATAGCTGTCATTTCACATGGTAGCCCATCCCACCCACAGTTAGAACACCTCCCTGGGACACACGTAACCCCTAGATCGCCCCCTAGTGTTTAACCCCTTCCCTGCCAGTGTCATTTACACAGTAATCAGTGCATTTTCATAGCACTGATCGCTGTATAAAGGAAAATGGTCCCAAAATAGTGTCTGATGTGTCCGCCATAATGTCGCAGTCACGATAAAAATCACAGATCGCCGCCATTACTAATTAAAAAAAAAGTATAATAAAAATGCCATAAATGTATCCCCTATTTTGTAGATGCAATAACTTTTGCGCAAATCAATCAATATACGCTTATTGCAATTTTTTTTACCAAACATATATAGAAGAATACACATCGGCCTAAACTGAGAAGAAATTTGTTTTTTTTTGGGAATATTTATTATAGTAAAAAGTAAAAAATATTGCTTTTTAAAAAAAATTGTCAGTCTATTTTTGTTTACCGTGCAATTATCAGTTAAAGCGGCGCAGTGCCGTATCGCAAAAAGTGCTCTGGTCAGGAAGTGGTTAATGGAGTGCCCCAGGCCATCCCAAATAGATAACTTGGATGAAGATTGGACATTTATGATACAAAACGAGACTTAATGTAATTTATAAAATCATTTAAAATGTAATTAATATCACATTAAAAACATAAAAAATGTGTTTCTTCCACAGGCAGTATACTGCAGTGCTTCAATACTTGTGATCATACCCATCCACCACCCATTCGCTATCTGTATAATAATATATTCTGCTTAACAGTCATATAACTAAGCGCAGCATCAAGGGAAATTTCTCTAAATTGGCTAATATGGCAGTGAAGTGAAGATCTCTCATTTCTCAGACCCGAACTTTGCTTCTTCATGAGCACAAATGAAATGATTTTGGCCATGAGCTTTTCTGGAGCATTGTAGTTAAATAGTATCTCTGGTGAGTGCAGGGACTTCAGAAAAAAGAGACCCCAGCACCCAGGGATGGCCGTACACCCGTGTGTTTAATAGTATCTCAGCAGCTGACTGTAAAGGTATACAGTCCTTTTCCCTAGGGTTTCATGTACTATAGATCATGTTTCATTCCTTATACTGGGAACGTTAACAAGCAGGAGCTGATTTAGCTGCTCTCCCTTCAAGCCAATCTCATGGAGACACTCGAAGGTCAAAAGACACCATCAGTAGTTATACACCAATTTCACCCTTTGGCAGATGGGAAGGGAATAGAGGCAAGGGAGTGGACAGAGACGTTCTCCAGTCTCCTGTTCCCCTCACTCTCTATATTCCCCCAGTGACTTCTCCTGGTATTTGTGCTGGGCGTCACTTTCAGCTAAGGTATATGTTTGAGTTAAATACAACACTAATGCCGCGTACACACGATCGGACTTTCCGGCGGACTTAGTCCGGCGTCCCAGAGTCCGTCGGACAATTGGATCGTGTGTGGGCTCCAGCGGTCTTTTTCCTTTCCAAAAGTCTGGCGGACCTAGAAATAAGATTGGCTTCAAAATTGTCCGCCGGACGGCCTAAAACCGACGCTAGGGCAGCTATTGGCTACTGGCTACTGGCTATGAACTTCCTTACTCTACGTCATCACGTTCGAATCCGTCTGACTTTTGGAGTGATCGTGTGTGGCCAAGTCTGTTCGCTTGAAAGTCCGGCGGACCTCAGCTGCAAAGTCTGTCGGATTGTCCGCCGGACTAAGTCCGCCGGAAAGTCCGATCGTGTGTACGCGGCATAAGGAGATTGGAGTACTACTCTGTCTTCCCCTTGCATCTACTTCCTACCCATAAAAGGAGGAGTTTGCATGTATAACTACTGATGGTATCTTGTAACCCTTGGGTATTACCACAAGGCTGCAGTCACACCCGAGCAGAGAGATTTTCTGGTGTTTTTCAAGTTTTTCAAGCATGTACAAGCATTTTTAGAAGTGTATAACAAGAGTTTTACAAGTGTATTCAAGCCTCAGGTGTTTGTATTTTAGCCAATGGAAAGCATTGAGGGGGGGGGGGGGGGGGTATTAGGGGTGGAGAGCTGCTGTTTGGCCAGAAAATATACAAATAAAACGCTTGTAAAACACAATTTCTTCAGGTGTTCCCAATGAAGTCTATGGGCCAAAAACACTCCAATCTGCCAAAAAGATTTTACAGACAGCAAATGGCTCAAATGTGATCAGGGGCCATGGAAATTAATGGGATTATGTTTAAGTATCTTGGAGCTTCAAGCTACAAAACTCTCAAGTGTGAATGGGGCCTAAGACAGGCACATGAGGGGAAAGCAGATAAGTTATCCTAAACTTTAGTGGTTCCCAGATCGTTTTAACCACTTGCCGACCGGCTCACGCCGATATACGTCGGCAGAAGGGCACGTACAGGCAGATTAATGTACCTGTACGTTGCCCTTTAAGAAGCGGTTTGCGGGCGCACGCGCCGCGACTCGATGTTCGCGGTGATACCCGCGATCATCTCACAGAGAGGAAGAATGGGGAAATGCTAATGTAAACAAGCATGCCTGGTTACAGGACACTGATCACAGATCCCTGTAATCGGGAGCGGGGATCAGTGTCATGTCACACATTGCTCCTCCCCCCTACAGTTAGAATCACTCCCTAGGACACACTTAACCCCTGCAGTGCCACCTAGTGGTTAACTCCTAATTGCACTGATCACTGCATAAATGTGAATGGTCCCAAAATCGCAACAAAAGTGTCCGATCTGTCCGCCATAATGTCGCAGTCACAATAAAAATCGCTGATTGCCGCCATTACTACTACTAATAAAAAAAATATTAATAAAAATACAATAAAACTATCCCCTATTTTGTAGACGCTATAACTTTTGCGCAAACCAATCAATAAACGCTTATTGCGATTTTTTTTTACCAAAAATATGTAGAAGAATACGTATCGGCCTAAACTGAGGGAAAAAAAGTTTTTTTTATATATTTTTGGGGGATATTTATTATAGTAAAAATAATGTGTTTTTTTTCAAAATTGCGCTATCCTATACATAACTAGGTGCTGTTTTTAGAGGATGGGTTTCTAGAGCAGTATTTAGCCCACACATGGAACAATATACCAATGAGAAGAACTACCTACGGAATTATTGAAAGTAAAGGACCAACTGAAACCCAAACTACAGTATGTGACTGATGTTCAGGCCACCATGATGTGAAGCAATGTCTACCACAGCCATTCTCAACCAGGGATCTGTGGAGTCCTAGGGTTCCTCCAGAGGTGGCTAGTGGTTCCCTGAGCCGTGGCTAACTCATCACCAATCTGATGGTGGCTGAACAGTTCCAAGTCCAAGTACGTGGCATAACTGCAAGGGTAATATTCTGACCAACACTATAAGGGAGGGAATTCTTTGCAATGACCATCATCAATGTAAGGGACATCTCAATGACCTCTGATGGAGTTATCCTAGCAAGGGTTCCTTGAGATATTATAATAAATTATTTCAAGGGTTCCTCTGGAGTAAGGATGGGCTCGATGCAAACCCATGTTCGCATCGAGCACCGGGTGTTCGCTCGCTCGGCGAGCCCAGAACTATTTTGGCCGCTCGCATCACATTCGTGTGATGCGAGCGGCCCCGCAATGCATTGCGGCCCGGCGCAGTGCATTGCTGGCTGATGATTGGCCAAGCATGCACTGTGACCCCGCATGCTTGGCCAATCACAGCGCCGGAAACTCGGAGAGCCATAATTGGCTACAGGCAGGACGCCTGTAGCCAATTACAGCTCAGGGGCTTTAGTACACGCCCCCTCTTATAAAAGGCCGCCACGCCGTCGGCGCCGGTCACATGCGTTCCGGCGTTAGAGAGAGCAGGCTCATTCTGTGTCACTCTGCTAGATTCATTTAGAAAGATTCATTTAGAAAGATTCATTTAGAAAGAGGGGCTTGTAGTGTGTTCGTGGCAGGCACTGGCAGCAAACAGAGCTCCTATATTTTGTTCCCAGAAGCACCTATAGGACTTGTAGTGTGTTCGTGGCAGGCACTGGCAGCAAACAGAGCTCCTATATTTTTGTTCCCAGAAGCACCTATAGGACTTGTAGTGTGTTCGTGGCAGGCACTGGCAGCAAACAGAGCTCCTATATTTGTTCCCAGAAGCACCTATAGGACTTGTAGTGTGTTCGTGGCAGGCACTGGCAGCAAACAGAGCTCCTATATTTTGTTCCCAGAAGCACCTATAGGACTTGTAGTGTGTTCGTGGCAGGCACTGGCAGCAAACAGAGCTCCTATATTTTGTTCGCAGAAGCACCTATAGGACTTGAAGTGTGTTAGTCCCATCACACAGAGCTATATTTTCTTCCCAGAAGCACCTATAGGACTTGTAGTGTGTTAGTCCCATCACACAGAGATCCTATATTTTGTTCCCAGAAGCACCTATAGGACTTGAAGTGTGTTAGTCCCATCACACAGAGATCCTATATTTTGTTCCCAGAAGCACCTATAGGACTTGAAGTGTGTTAGTCCCATCACACAGACCTATATTTTCTTCCCAGAAGCACCCATAGGACTTGTAGTGCGTTAGTCCCATCACACAGAGATCCTATATTTTTGTTCCCAGAAGCACCTATAGGACTTGTAGTGTGTTAGTCCCATCACACAGACCTATATTTTCTTCCCAGAAGCACCCATAGGACTTGAAGTGTGTTAGTCCCATCACACAGAGATCCTATATTTTGTTCCCAGAAGCACCTATAGGACTTGAAGTGTGTTAGTCCCATCACACAGACCTATATTTTCTTCCCAGAAGCACCCATAGGACTTGTAGTGTGTTAGTCCCATCACACAGAGATCCTATATTTTGTTCCCAGAAGCACCTATAGGACTTGAAGTGTGTTAGTCCCATCACACAGAGCTATATTTTCTTCCCAGAAGCACCCATAGGACTTGTAGTGTGTTAGTCCCATCACACAGAGATCCTATATTTTGTTCCCAGAAGCACCTATAGGACTTGTAGTGTGTTAGTCCCATCACACAGACCTATATTTTTTCCCAGAAGCACCCATAGGACTTGAAGTGTGTTAGTCCCATCACACAGAGATCCTATATTTTGTTCCCAGAAGCACCTATAGGACTTGAAGTGTGTTAGTCCCATCACACAGACCTATATTTTCTTCCCAGAAGCACCTATAGGACTTGAAGTGTATTAGTCCCATCACACAGAGATCCTATATTTTGTTTCCAGAAGCACCTATAGGACTTGAAGTGTGTTAGTCCCATCACACAGACCTATATTTTCTTCCCAGAAGCACCCATAGGACTTGTAGTGTGTTAGTCCCATCACACAGAGATCCTATATTTTGTTCACAGAAGCACCCATAGGACTTGAAGTGTGTTAGTCCCATCACACAGAGATCCTATATTTTGTTCCCAGAAGCACCTATAGGACTTGAAGTGTGTTAGTTCCATCACACAGACCTATATTTTCTTCCCAGAAGCACCCATAGGACTTGTAGTGTGTTAGTCCCATCACACGGAGATCCTATATTTTGTTCCCAGAAGCACCTATAGGACTTGAAGTGTGTTAGTCCCATCACACAGAGATCCTATATTTTGTTCCCAGAAGCACCTATAGGACTTGAAGTGTGTTAGTCCCATCACACAGACCTATATTTTCTTCCCAGAAGCACCCATAGGACTTGTAGTGTGTTAGTCCCATCACACAGACCTATATTTTCTTCCCAGAAGCACCAATAGGACTTGAAGTGTGTTAGTCCCATCACACAGAGATCCTATATTTTGTTTCCAGAAGCACCTATAGGACTTGTAGTGTGTTAGTCCCATCACACAGAGATCCTATATTTTGTTCCCAGAAGCACCTATAGGACTTTAAGTGTGTTAGTCCCATCACACAGAGATCCTATATTTTGTTCCCAGAAGCACCCATAGGACTTGTAGTGTGTTAGTCCCATCACACAGAGATCCTATATTTTGTTCACAGAAGCACCCATAGGACTTGAAGTGTGTTAGTCCCATCACACAGAGATCCTATATTTTGTTCCCAGAAGCACCTATAGGACTTGAAGTGTGTTAGTCCCATCACACAGACCTATATTTTCTTCCCAGAAGCACCCATAGGACTTGTAGTGTGTTAGTCCCATCACACGGAGATCCTATATTTTGTTCCCAGAAGCACCTATAGGACTTGAAGTGTGTTAGTCCCATCACACAGAGATCCTATATTTTGTTCCCAGAAGCACCTATAGGACTTGAAGTGTGTTAGTCCCATCACACAGACCTATATTTTCTTCCCAGAAGCACCCATAGGACTTGTAGTGTGTTAGTCCCATCACACAGACCTATATTTTCTTCCCAGAAGCACCAATAGGACTTGAAGTGTGTTAGTCCCATCACACAGAGATCCTATATTTTGTTCCCAGAAGCACCTATAGGACTTGAAGTGTGTTAGTCCCATCACACAGAGCTATATATTTCTTCCCAGAAGCACCCATAGGACTTGTAGTGTGTTAGTCCCATCACACAGAGATCCTATATTTTGTTCCCAGAAGCACCTATAGGACTTGAAGTGTGTTAGTCCCATCACACAGAGATCCTCTATTTTCTTTGCAGAAGCACCCATAGGACTTCTAGTGTGTTAGTGGCATCACACAGAGCTCCTATATTTTCTTCTCAGCAGCACCCACAGGACTTCTAGTGTGTTAGTGGCATCACACAGAGCTCCTATATTTTCTTTGCAGAAGCACCCATAGGACTTCTAGTGTGTTAGTGGCATCACACAGATCTCCTATATATTCTTCTCAGCAGCACCCACAGGACTACCGACTACAATGGCTGGAAGACCGCCAAGGGGAGGCAGCGCGTGCAGAGCCAAGAACACAGGGCAGGCAGGCTCTGTTTCTAGTGGACGTGGCCGTGGCGTGGACGTGGTCGTGCATCGTCATCAGCACGTGGCCATGGGACACGCGCGTCTTTGTTTTCGGCAGCTGGACATGTGGAGCCGCATCATGCTGAAGGCTTGGTAGAATGGATGACCAAGCCCTCCTCATCCTCTCTCACCCAGGCTCAGGGTACTGGCAGAGCAGCTGCCAACGCGTACTCAATGGCATCATCAGCCACCCCTTCCCTAGACCCACCATGTCCTCCTGAGGAGTCCCCCGAACTCTTTAAGCACAGTGTTGGGTACATGCTCCAGGAGGATGCCCAATGATTCGAAGGCTCGGATGATGATACCCAGCTTGAGGAATCTGGCAGTACTGTTCCACCAGCTGCAGCTTACTGCCAGGTTTGCTCTAGTGGTGAAGAGGGAGGGGATGATGAGGTCACTGACTCCACGTGGGTGCCTGAAGGGAGAGAGGATGAGGAGGAGGATGAGGAGGAGGAGGATGCGGCGTCACATGTCCAACGAGGCAGGATGCCCCCTGGAGGCCAGGTAGAGGCCAGCACAGCAACTGTACAACACCGCAGAGCTCCGCCTGTGCAGGGCGCTGCCTCTGCACGTTATCAGAAAAGTTCTTTGGTGTGGGCCTTTTTTGAGACGAGTGCATCAGATCGCACCACTGCTATTTGCAATATTTGTCTCAAGCGTATCTCGCGTGGCCAAAACATCAGCCGCTTGGGCACCACAAGCATGAGCAGACATATGTCGACCTGCCATGCAGCTCGTTGGCAGGCACACATAAAAGACCCACACCAAAGAACTAAGCGGACCTCTCCTTGCTCCTCATCAGCTGGGATCTCCATCCCCAGTACACCTTCAGTCCTCTCTGAAAGCTGCTGTGAGAGGACTGAAGGTGTAGAATTAGGTGTGTCACAACCAAGTACTTGCAGTACACCGACGTCCGATTCTACCAGGCAAATTTCCCTGCCCCAGCTGCTGGACCGTCGAAAGAAGTACACTCCCAGCCATCCACATGCCCAGCGGTTGAATTCTAGCTTGGCTAAATTGCTAGCACTTCAACTGCTGCCTTTTCAGTTGGTAGACTCGGCCCCCTTCCGTGAGTTTGTTCAATGTGCGGTTCCTCAGTGGCAGGTTCCCAAACGCCACTTTTTCTCACGGAAGGCGATTCCGTCTCTCTACCGGCATGTGGAAGGCAATGTCCATGCCTCGCTGGACAGGGCGGTCAGCGGTAAGGTGCATATTACCGCTGACTCATGGTCCAGCAGGCATGGACAGGGACGTTACCTTTCTTTCACGGCCCATTGGGTCACTCTATTGGCAGCTGGGAGGGATGCAGGACAAGGTGCAGTAGTGTTGGAGGTTGTTCCGCCACCACGCCTCCAAAACGCTACTACTGCTACTGGTTGTGACACACCTCTCTCCTCCACCCCCTCCTCTTCTTCTTCCTCCAGTGCTCTGTCCTCGGAACCAGCGGTGCTCCGTAGGCGTACAAGGGGCTACGCAAGTACGCAGGCAAAAAGATGCCATGCCGTGCTTGCGCTGGTGTGTTTGGGGGACAGGAGCCACACTGGGCCAGAGGTTCTGGCAGCTCTGCAGGGGCAGGCCGAGAGGTGATTGACGCCACGTCAGCTTAAGCCAGGAATGGTCGTTTCTGACAATGGCACCAACCTCCTCTCCGCCCTGCGACAGGGGCAGCTCACCCATGTGCCCTGTATGGCTCACGTCCTCAACCTGGTTGTGCAGCGGTTCTTGGGCAGGTTCCCAGGCTTACAGGATGTCCTGAGGCAGGCCAGGAAAGTCTGTGTGCATTTCCGCCGATCTTATAATGCCAGTGCTCGGCTGACTGAGCTGCAAAAGGAGCTGAACCTGCCCAAGAACCGCCTAATATGTGACATGCCCAACAGGTGGAACTCAACGTTGGCCATGCTGCAGCGACTGCACACGCAGCAGAGGGCCATCAATGAGTACCTTTGCGACTACGGCACCAGGACAGGGTCAGGGGAGCTTGGTTTTTTTTCCCCACGTCAGTGGAGCATGATCAGGGATGCATGCACTGTCCTCTCACCATTTGAGGAGGCCACGAGGATGGTGAGCAGTGACAGTGCATGCATCAGTGACACTGTACCTCTTGTCCACCTGTTGGAGCATACGCTGCGTGGGATAATGGACAGGGCACTTGAGGCAGAACAGAGGCAGGAAGAGGAGGACTTCTTTGCCTCTCAAGGCCCCCTTTATCCGGACAGTGTTCCTTCTGTCCCACCCATCACACAGGAAGAGGAGGAGGAGGAGGGGAGGAGGAGGAGGATTGTGTGAGCATGGAGGTGGAGCCTGGCACTCAGCATCAGCAGCAGCAGTCTTTTAGGGATGATGTACAGTCCCAACAAACCAGTGGACTTGTACGTGGCTGGGAGGAGGTGGCTGGCGATCATGTCATCCTCAGTGACCCAGAAGACTCCGGACCGAATGCCTCAGCTAACCTACGCTGCATGGCCTCCCTGATCCTGCAAAGCCTGCGGAAGGATCCTCGTGTTCTTCGGATCAAGGAGAGGGACCATTACTGGCTGGCCACTCTCCTTGATCCACGGTACAAGGGTAAGGTTGCGGACCTTATCTTGCCGTCGCAGAGGGAGCAGAGGATGAGACATCTCAGGGAGGCCTTGCAGAAAGGTCTGTGCAACGCGTTCCCAGAAACTGGGAGGTTACAAACTCCTGGTCCTGGGCGACGAGTTGCTGAGGCTTCGGTCAGTAGCAGAAGGAGCGGTGGGGAAGGTGGACGTCTGACCGATGCGTTCAGACAATTTTTTAGTCCGCAGCCCCAAGGTATGATCGGTTCCAGCAACCATCGCCAGCGTCTGATATACATGGTGCAGGAATACCTTGGGGCAAGGTCAGACTTGGACACCTTTCCCACCGAAAATCCTCTGGCTTACTGGGTCCTGAGGATGGATCACTGGCCAGAGCTTGCACAGTATGCAATTGAGCTACTGGCCTGTCCTGCCTCCAGCGTTCTTTCCGAACGCACATTCAGTGCTGCTGGAGGATTTGTCACCGATCATAGGGTGCGCCTGTCCACCGACTCGGTTGATCGACTGACCTTCATCAAAATGAATCAGTCTTGGATCACCACCAGCTACCAGGCACCTGAAGCGGATATAACGGAATAATTTATAATGTCACATCCCTTCAAGACTGCCTATGCTGATGCTGAGTGACTGTCCTCTTATGTTCACTGACTATCCTCTTCCTCCTCCTCAATGATCCATGCCACCACACCAGTGCCTAAGGCACAATTTTTCAGCCCCTGTTTAACAGGGGCGTGTACTTACAATTTTTTAAAAAAAAAAATGCTTTGCAACACGTGTGACTGCTGTGCTCCAAGTACAGTATCTGTGAGGGGTTGCAGTGTTGTGGCACCAGCACCAGTGCCTAAGGCACAATTTTTCAGCCCCTGTTTAACAGGGGCGTGTACTTACAATTTTTTTTTAAAAAATGCTTCGCAACACGTGTGACTGCTGTGCTCCAAGTACAGTATCTGTGAGGGGTTGCAGTGTTGTGGCACCAGCACCAGTGCCTAAGGCACAATTTTTCAGCCCCTGTTTAACAGGGGCGTGTACTTACAATTTTTTAAAAAAATGCTTCGCAACACGTGTGACTGCTGTGCTCCAAGTACAGTATCTGTGAGGGGTTGCAGTGTTGTGGCACCAGCACCAGTGCCTAAGGCACAATTTTTCAGCCCCTGTTTAACAGGGGCGTGTACTTACAATTTTTTAAAAAAATGCTTCGCAACACGTGTGACTGCTGTGCTCCAAGTACAGTATCTGTGAGGGGTTGCAGTGTTGTGGCACCAGCACCAGTGCCTAAGGCACAATTTTTCAGCCCCTGTTTAACAGGGGCGGGTAATTACAAATCTTGATCTAATAGTTCACAGCAGGGCCCATTCCTGCGCCCACCAAGAGTAACTATGAGGGCCTACAGTCTTGTGGCAACACCGTCCACCACCACCGCCAAAGGCCCAATTTTTCTGCCCTGTTCATCAGGTGCTTGCAATTACAAATCTTGATCTAATAACTCACAGCAGGGCCCATTCCTGTGCCCACCAATCTTGTGGCTACACCAACATCTAATAGGGCAAATTTCTGCAGAGTATATATGCCCATTCCTGCGCCTACCAAGAGTAACTGTGAGAGCTTACAGTCTTGTGGCAACACCGTCCACCACCACCACCACCGCCAATTTTTCTGCCCGGTTCAACAGGTGCATGCAAGTACAAATCTTGATATATTAACTCACAGCAGGGCCCATTCCTGTGCCCACCAATCTTGTGGCTACACCAACATCTAATAGGGCAAATTTCTGCAGAGTATATATGCCAGGCCCCTACTTTCAAACATCCAACTTACAAACGACTCCTACTTGCAAATGGAAAGAGAAAACAGGAAGTGAGAGGAAATCTACCCATAGGAAGGGAAATTCTATCCTGTTAGATTTAATTTGGGAAAAAGGTATCTCCTCTCTACTGATTCTTTATCACCAATCCTTGTTTCAATTAAAACCCCACTTTTCCAAAAACATTTGTCATTGGGACGGAAAGTGAGGTGACATGTTCTGAACACATGTGCAAAGACAGCAAATGTTACAGGGGTGATAACCCCTCCCTATGTTCTCCAAAAAGCTTAAACATAGATTTTTTTGGGATGGAGCTACACTTCATAATGTACCTGTTCAGATTCTACTTAAGAACAAACCTACAGTCCGTGTCTTGTTTGCACCACCTATATACTGCTGTTCAGAGTATATAGGGTTGTAGGTATAGGGTTTTATTTTGGGTGCGGGGTCCCCCTTAATATCCATACAAGACCCAAAGGGGCTGGGGTGGGGGCGGGGGGTGTGATGGGGTAGCCATGCCATTTTTCTCAAGGATTTTCAGCCATATGGCGGCCAGGACAAGACATGACATTAAAGCCGCAAGTGGTTTTAAATGGCTTCTTTTTTTCCTTTACAAATGTCATTTTGTGCAAGGACAGTTCTAAACACGGGAAACACATGCCACTTCACAGGCATACTTTAGACACCCCCCAGGTACCATATTTAAAGGAAAATTTCACTTTTTTTTTTTTCACTTTATGCATCATTAAAATGACTGCTCCCGAAAAAACGTTAGGTTTTAAAAGTTCTTTTTGCATTGATATATGTCCCCTGGGGCAGGACCCGGGTCCCCAAACCTGTTTTATGACATTAACATGCATATTGGCCGTTGTAATTAGCACTTTTGATTTCGAACGTTCGCGTCCATTATAACGTATAGGGTTCGAAAATTCGCGCGAACTTTCGGTCGGTTCGAAGGTTCTGGTGCGAACCGAACCCGGGGGTGTTCGGCTCATCCCTACTCTGGAGTAAAACGTTTGAGAAAGGCTGGTTTATCAACTCCCTGCATTTGTACAGAGCAGTTCAGTTCTCTACACCAATCAATCCTGACATTTACTGACACAAGCAGGAGTAATCATTGCCTACAAAGCTCTTCTGTTTAGGCTCCCACCTGAAAATTGCCTTAGGGCTTGTTTACACTGGTGATCTTTAGGTGTCTATGGTCCACTTGGTGTTAGGAGATATTATACCTACAGTGATTTGTGTCTGGGGAAGCATAGTGGTAATGTTGTTAGCTGGAGTTCCTAATTCGGATCTCCAGAACCCCTTTGTTTGTATGTGTTCCCGTTGGTTTTGCCCTACAGCACAAGAATGAAATCCAAAGTTAATTGCCAACTAACCAAATTACCTCTAAACTGCCTATATGAGTGAAGTATGATAGAAGAAGGTACATTTTAGTATAATGTAGAAAGGTCTTATGTGACTGATCTATGTACTTTGGATAGTGCTTCATAATATGTTCGCTCTCTATAAATATTGGTAATGTTAAGTGAACCCCTTTGCATTGGCCTGCATGGGCAAATCACGTGTTTACTTTACCTTCTTCAAGTGCAATTCAAGCCTTATGCCCTGTACACACGGCCGGTGTTGCTGTCGGAATAAACTCTGAAGGTTTTTCTGATGGAATTTCGCTCAAGCTGTCTTACATACACACGGTCACACCAGATTCCGACCGTCAAGAACGCAGTAACGTACAACACGTACAACAACAAAAAGTCCGATGGGGCATACACACGGTTGGAATATAGGATGAAAAGCTCCCATCTGACTTTTTCTGTCAGAATGTCCGGCCGTGTGTACGCGACATAACACTATGTCTAAAGTATACCCCCCCCCCCACCTCCTGCTACTTATTTTGCCTAACCTGTGTAAAAACAGATCTGTATACTTACCTGTTTTTAGTCCGGTCTGGTCTAGTCCTGTGCTCCTGCAGCTCCCGCTCCCCTGTGTCAAGTGACGGCTGCAGGGGAGAAGGTAGCGGCTAGGACACAGAAGCCTATGAGTGACGTCATGGCTCCCGGAATTCCCAGCTGTTATCAAGTGCTCCCCCCTCTCCCCTGCATGAAGGGGATCACATGATCAGAGTGAACTACAAATAGATAAGTATACAGATGAAACCATTTATTGAAAAACAAATTACCGTATATACTCGAGTATAAGCCAAGTTTTTCAGCACATTTTTTTTGTGCTGAAAGTGCCCCCCTTGGCTTATACTCGAGTCAAGCACTTTTCTGCAGGAAAAAAAATGACATTTTCCGACTCGACTTTGCGGCCCCGTATCTCTGGGCCACTTGGTGCTAGGAACCGCAAATGGTATGCAAACCCAGTGGAACAAACACTACAACATATTCAAATGTGGGGTTCTTAGCATTAAGTGGCCCCAAGATGTCATTCTCTGCTGCAGAAAAGTGCTTGACATTTTCTGACCTGACTTTGGGGCCTCATATCTCGGGGCCACTTAGTGCTAGGAACCCCAAATTTGGTATGCAAACACTACAACATATCCAAATTTAGGGTTCCTAGCACCGAGTGGCCCAGAGATACAGGGCCCCAAATTTGTGTCCATCTGCAG
Organism: Lithobates sylvaticus; assembly: GCA_028564925.1. Lineage (NCBI taxonomy): Eukaryota > Metazoa > Chordata > Amphibia > Anura > Ranidae > Lithobates > Lithobates sylvaticus. The sequence continues at coordinate 240,088,543 of CM053031.1, read as the reverse complement.
CAATGTCATTTCGGAACCCTTTGGGTCCAAAGACCCCAACATTTGGCTGCAGCTAGGGGGCATCTAGGAACCCTTAACTACCAAGTTTGAAGTTCAGGAGACTTATGGCTGCAAATGGGCACAGTGAGGCTGCAAATGGGCATTGTTGACCCTCTTTTCCACTTACAGTAGCTGCGCATTTCTCACTCTAGGCTTATACTCGAGTCAATAAGTTTTCCCAGTTTTTTGTAGTAAAACTAGGTGCCTCGGCTTATACTCGAGTATATACGGTACAGTAGTGGATGTGTATGGGTAAATTTAGGAAAATAAGGATATCATTTAGTGTCACTTTAAGGACCTGTACATACAATTGAGGTGTAGTAACTTGTAGACATGTGCACACTGAAATATTTTGTTTCGGAATTTCGTTTTCGTCCGAAAAATAAATTTATTTAGTTACTCCCGAAATTCGTTTTTATTTATTTTGTTTTTCGTTAAAAATTGCATTCGTCCGAAAATCCAAATGAATTAAGGTCGAATCTATCATTGAAGGCTCATGGTGTCTGTCGAATGTTCAAAGAAGATTCGACGGAGCAGCTAAACTGTATGACTCTGTATAGTTTAGCTGCAATTCCACCCAATTCCAGCAGCAATCTTTTCTCTCTACGTCAAATCTTTTCTCTACGTCAAATCTTTTCTCTACGTCAAATCTTTTCTCTCTATGTAGAATAATCTTGGACTAATAGAGTTAAGGTTAGGCACATTCGACCACAGGTTCAATGGACACAGATTGTTATTGTCAGCGTTGAATCTCCTATCTATATCGAACTGTTGTCGCAACGAAAATAAAGCATTTGTTTATGTCAGATCTTTTTTGTTTTTCGGATTCTGCACTTTTGTTATCGTTTGTTAAAACGATAATGAAAATACCTGAAATTCGGACGAAAACGAATGCACATGTCTATTAACTTGCATGATGCAGTGCACTTGCATTGTAACACGTGGAAATACACTAACCTGCTTTGTGGTGCTCTTCAAAAAGTGCTGTATGCCCAGTTTTTGGTTCATTGTGGTGCGTCGGGCAGCCCAATCAAATAAATGTGCTGTTTTAACACAACACACAGCGTGCTTTAATGTACAGCACGTTTATTGCACTGCAGTAGGCCAAGATAATGTGAATGGGTGTTAAATACATCTGTGTGATGCGGTACCATTAATTTTGAATGGCATCCCAATGCAGCTTCCCATCTCACTGCAACGTACAGTAAAACACTATCATACTTTGTAGCATGCTGCATTACAGAGAATAGTACATACTCTTCTTGGTACATTAGCCAGCTCATTTAAATGATTGGACTGCCTTAGGCTGCTTTCACACTGGGGCGGTGCGGGGCAGCGACGGTAAAGCAGCGCTATATTTAGCGCTGCTTTACCATCGTTTTACCCGCGGTATGCGGCCACTAGCGGGTGGTTTTAACCCCCGCTAGCGGCCGAAAAAGGGTTAAAAACCTCCGTTAAGCGCCCCTGCAGCGGCGCTTTGCGGGCGGTATCCCCGCGGTCTCGCATTGATTTCAATGGGATGGAGCGGTATAGGATCGGTGAACACACCGCTCCAAAGATGCAGCTAGCAGGACTTTTTTTACCGTCCTGCTAGCGTACCGCTCCAGTGTGAAAGCCCTCAGGGCTTTCACACTGGAGACACAGCAGCAGCTGTTTCGGGTCGGTTTGTAGGCGCTATTTTTTAGCGCAATAGCGCCTGCAAACCGCCCCAGTGTGAAAGCAGCCTTAAAGTGTTACTAAACCCAGGACCCTGCATTCAGTATATCTGGTCTCCCACAGAACATGGAAATGCAATGGTTTCAGTAAATATAAACTGCTAAATACCATTTCTCATCTGCAGTATATACAGTGGTGTGAAAAAGTGTTTGCCCCCTTCCTCATTTCCTGTTCCTTTGCATGTTTGTCACACTTAAGTGTTTCGGAACATCAAACCAATTTAAACAATAGTCAAGGACAACACAAGTAAACACAAAATGCAATGAAGGTGTTTATTATTATAGGTGAAAAAAAATCTAAACCATCATGGCCCTGTGTGAAAAAGTGATTGCCCCCTAAACCTAATAACTGGTTGGGCCACCCTTAGCAGCAACAACTGCAACCAAGCGTTTGCGATAACGTGCAATGAGGCTTTTACAGCGTCCTGGAGGAATTTTGGCCCACTCATCTTTGCAGAATTGTCCTAATTCAGTTACATTAGAGGGTTTTCGAGCATGAACGGCCTTTTTAAGGTCATACCACAACATCTCAATAGGATTCAGGTCAGGACTTTGGCTAGGCCACTCCAAAGTCTTCATTTTGTTTTTCTTCAGCCATTCGGTGGTGGACTTGCTGGTGTGTTTAAGATCATTGTCCTGCTGCAGAACCCAAGTTCGTTTCAGCTTGAGTACACGAACAGATGGTCGGACATTCTCCTTCAGGATCTCTTGGTAGACAGCAGAATTCATAGTTCCTTTTATCACGGCAAGTCTTCCAGGTCCTGAAGCAGCAAAACAGCCCAGACCATCACACTACCACCACCATATTTTACTGTTGGTATAATGTTCTTTTTCTGAAATGCAGTGTTCCTTCTACGCCAGATATACTTGGACACACACCTTCCAAAGAGTTCCACTTTTGTCTCATCGGTCCACAGAATGTTGTCCCAAAAGTCTTGGGGATCATCAAGATGTGTTGTGGAGAAATTGAGACGAGCTTTGATGTTCTTTTTGCTCAGCAGTGGTTTTCTCCTTGGAACTCTGCCATGCAGGCCATTTTTGCCCAGTCTTTTCCTGATGGTGGAGGCATGAACGCTGACCTTAACTGAGGCAAGTGAGGCCTGCAGTTCCTTGGACGTTGTTGTGGGGTCTTTTGTGACCTCTTGGATGAGTCGTCGCTGCGCTCTTGGGGTAATTTTGGGCGGCCGGCCACTCCTGGGAAGGTTCACCACTGTTCCATGTCTTCGCCATTTGTGGATAATGGCTCTCACTGTGGTTCGCTGGATTCCCAAAGCTTTGGAAATGGCTTTATAACCCTTTCCAGACTGATAGATCTCAATTACTTTCTTTCTCAATTGTTCCTGAATTTCTTTGGGTCTCGGCATGATGTGTAGCTTTTAAGGATCTTCTGGTGGACCTTACTGTGTCAAGCAGCTCCTATTTAAGTGATGCCTTGATTGTGAACAGGTGTGGCAATAATCAGGCCTGGGTGTGGCTAGAGAAATTGAACTCAGGTGTGGACAACCACAGTTATAGTATGTTTTAACAAGGGGGCAATCACTTTTTCACACAGGGCCATGATGGTTTGGATTTTTTTTCACCTTTAATAATAAACACCTTCATTTACAAATTGCATTTTGTGTTTACTTGTGTTGTCCTTGACTATTGTTTAAATTGGTTTGATGTTCCGAAACACTTAAGTGTGACAAACATGCAAAGGAACAGGAAATGAGGAAGGGGGCAAACACTTTTTCACACCACTGTATACACTATATTACCAAAAGTATTGGGACACCTGCCTTTACACTCACATGCACTTTAATGGCATCCCAGTCTTCATCCATAGGGTTCAGTATTGAGTTGACCTACAATTTGCAGCTATAAAAGCTTCAACTCTTCTGGGAAGGCTGTCTACAAGGTTTAGGAGTGTGTCTATGGGAATGTTTGACCATTCTTCCAGAAGCGCAATTTGTGAGGTCAGGCATTGATGTGGACTAGAAGGTCTGGCTCGCAGTCTCCACTCTAATTCATCCCAATGGTGTTCTGTTGGGTTGAGGTCAGGACTCTGTGCAGGCCAGTCAAGTTTCTCCACCCCAAACTCGGTCATCCATTTGTTTATGAACCTTGCTTTGTGCACTGGTTTAAATCATTTGGTGGAGAGGGGATTATGGTGTGGGGTTGTTTTTCAGGGGTTGGGCTTGGTCCCTTAGTTCCAGTGAAGGAAACTCCTGAAGCGTCAGCATACCAAGATATTTTGGACAACTTCATGCTCCCAACTTTGTGGGAACAGTTTGGGGATGGCCCCTTCCTGTTCCAACATGACTGCGCACCAGTGCACAAAGCAAGGTCCATAAAGACATGGATGAGGGAGTTTGGGGTGGAGGAACTTGACTGTCCTGACATCAACCCTTAACATCTTTGGGATGAATTAGAGTGGAGACTGCGAGCCAGGCCTTCTCGTTCACATCAGTGCCTGACCTCACAAATACGCTTCTCGAAGAATGGTCAAACATTCCCATAGACACACTCCTAAACCTTGTGGACAGCCTTCCCAGAAGAGTTGAAGCTTTCATATCTGTAAAGGGTGGGCCAACTCAATATTGGACCCTACGGACTAAGACTGATATGCCATTAAAGTTTGTGTGCGGACACTCCTCCGCATCTTCTGGTCTTGCCCTCGGCTTAAGCACTTCTGGATGATAGTACGAAGGATTACTCAAAAATGCACAGACTACAAGATAAGCGATGACCCAGCTTTCATCCTGCTACATGCCACTACAATCCCGACTCGGAAGTACAAAAAGTCGATAGTACGACACCTATTAAACGCAGCTAAATCCTGCATTCCACTATTGTGGAAGAAAAGCTTGCCTCCGACTGTAGGGTTGTGGCTACACAGAGTGGAGGAGAACAGGAGATTGGAGGACTTAGTCCTTATGGCACAAAATAAGCAAGAACAACACTCCCAGGCATGGATGCTTTGGATCATGTTTATATTCTCCGATGATGGAATGGCTATGTTGGCCACTTGAATAGTGAAACATTATAGAAGACACTACACCCCGTAGACCCGGGTCTATCCCCCCAATACCCTCGCCTCCGACCCCTCCCCGCTTTTTTCTTGTTCTACACTTTTTTGGCTCTCTAGATTCCCAACTATTTGGTCTTTGAGATATCTCTCGGAGGTACTTGAACCCAGGGAACACGCGGTTCAATCAGACTTACCTACAAAGACGTGGTGATATAAGCTATTCATTTTACATTCAATCTCATTTAATTTCTATCAGTAAAAGTTCATCACGAACACTGAATGTTCAACCACAAATATCGTTGTAACTATTATCAATATGTCATGTATTCACCAGTGAACATCAACTATGATGCTGGGCAATTGTACCGTATTTTCTCTGTTGACTTTTTGTTCTCTTCCTTTTTTGTTTCTGGAAAATAATAATAAAATTTATATTTGAAAAATGTTCATGTGCGTGTAAAGGTCAAAATACTTTTGACAATATAGTGTAGCAGTCTTGTGACTTCTATGAGTGTCCAGCAGAACACTGGTTAAGGCTTGTAGGAGGAGTTTTCATTCTCCCTTGATTGTCCTATGAGGCTGCAGGACCCCTGACCCTCTGTCTTGACAGTGCTGATTGGCCCTGTGCTCTTCGCATTCACTCTCCCAAGAAAGAAAAATAACTCTAGCAATATACACCAAACTGAGAACGTGCAGCTTGCCCCCAAGGCTCGGTTCTAGCAGGAGATGGTTTGGGGACTGTGGAAGAAGGGGAAGATCGGAGAAGACAGGATCAAATGGCCTTTTTACACAATGCAGAAACTTAACCCCTTAAGTGAGTATAACAAGCGTTACTGCAAATACAGATTGATTTTACTGTGGCTTTAGTAACACTTTGATGCAACTCAAGTTAACGTATTTGCAACAGTGTGAATGGGGGCCTAAGGGTTCCTAAGGACAATTTTCATGTTACTTACATGTTGTAGTTTTCTGTATTGTCAAAGTGACTAAACCCTTTGTGGTTCATATGCATGCCCCGTCGGTCACACCATGCCCTGTACAGTAGGTGACCACCCAGCCAGTGACACTTCCACACGTTCTAGCTGCTGTCAGAACACACTGGCCTTTCCACTAACACCATCCAGAGAACCTGTAACAAACATCTGGTGGCAGGCTTATTGCAGACAGCACCCGCTGATCAGTGCAGTCAGATCAGTGTGTCCGCCGGCTCTTCACGTGTATAAAATATTTACTACTTTTTTATTAATACATGACAGAGCTGGGCTTGCAGCGTATTCATCTAGAGCGAGGTTACAGCAGGTTTCTAGAAGTGATTTCTATCAGCATGGTCTGAGTAGCAGGTCTCTGCGGAGACGATCTATAGGAATGTGCATCTCCAAGTGATGTGTGGAAGAAAATACATCACAAAACTGAGGGGAAAAAGATTATGCAAAAGGTAAGATGAGGCCCCCAGTATAAAGATGTACCACATTCACATACAAAAGTATAAGCATGTTCATCTTCTTGTATTAAAATGATAATAAACTCTGGAAAAAAAATGTATTCATCTATGTATTCTATAATAATCTATACACATCCACTACTTAATAACCCAGTAATATTTTTCATGAAACAGTTTCTTACTGTTTTTTTTTCTGCCTCTTGTAACTTCTTCTGTGAGATCTCCAATCTCTCCTTTTCCCTCTCACTTCCGTTTAAAACTTTTTATTTTTCTTATTTATTTTACCTTTTATTTTTACAAAGTTCTTTAAAAAAAAAAATGTGTCAATTTTATTCCTATTACAAGGAATGTAAACATCCCTTGTAATAGAAAAAAAAGCATGACAGGTCCTCTTAAATATGAGATCTGGGTCAAAAAGACCTCAGATCTCATATTTACACTAAAATGCAATAAAAAAAATAATAAATAATTTTGTAATTTGAAAAAAATAAATAAATTTTAAGAGCTATGGGCAGAAGTGACGTTTTGACGTCGCTACCGCCCTACAATGGTACGGAGACGGGTGGGGGGGCCATCTTCCCCTCACTCGTCTCCATACCCAGGAAGGAGAAGGATCCGATCGCCTCCGCCGATACCGGCCCTCTCCCGCCGCTGATAAAAGTGATCTCACAGCAAATCCGTCACAGAGACCACTATTTTCGGAAACCAGATCACCCGCAGAAGAAGAGAATACCGGGGTTATGGCCACTAGCTACTGCCATAACAAAGATATCCCTCTTCAAAGTTAAGACATATATTGGTGTGTGGCGGTCCGGAAGTGGTTAACCGCCCCCCCCACACACACACACACACGAACACAAGAAGAGGATGTGCACTACATGAACTGCTGTCAATGCTGGGAGGAACTGAGGATCGTGGGAAAGCTATTTCCATACAGGCTAAAGCAGGCCATGCATTATGCAATTTTCTTTCCTTCAACCTCGGGTTAAAAGAAAGAAAATTGCTTGATTCTTCCATCAACACAATCAGTGTTGATGGGGGAATCCCTCCCTCAGCACTATTGTGTTCTGCCAGCAGGAAGCTTTCCCAACTGGCAGAATACAATGATTGCTGCTGGCGGCTATAGCCACTGGCAGTAATTGAGCGAAAAAAACACGACAGGCTGGTTGTACTGAAGTTGATCGTTGGATCAACTTCAGTACAACCAGCCTGCCTATAGATGGATCAGAATTTGTCTGGTGCCTGCTGAACTGGCTGAATTTTCTGTCTATGGTCAGCTTAAGCCTGCTTTGTGGACTGAGCAGGGAAAATACAATTCCCGGGTTTACTGGAGCTCTGTGGGAAGGACGCTGATTTTGTCATGTTGCTAACGAGGAACGGAAAGAGATCAGCTGCCACCACCGGAGTCAAGAAGAGGCCATTGGCCAACCTCCACTATACCTTGATAAAGAGGAACAATGTTGCCCACATGGGTCAAAGTGCAGGTGAGAAACTTTATCCTGAGTGCCCAAACACCATATTTGGGCCCCAACATGCTGTCAAGTGGGGAAAGGGGTTTAATATTGACTGCCAAACTGTTATTGTGGTATTACTCCCTTTAAGAAGGATTGCCTCTAGTATAAGGTTAGGGGTTACTCTCTGGTTCCACTTGTATATTATCAACAGTATATTTTCTTTGCTATTGTCTCTACTTGTTTGGCCATTGGGGTACTTTATATATAATATATATATATATTTCAATAAATATTCCCCCATCCCCCTTCAGCCCAGGTATGTCACTATGTGTGCTGCTACTTGCAGAATCTGGAGATCCAATAAACAGTTGCTACTTCAGGGATAAGCACGGCAGTACATTTGGAAGCATTATAAGGTACTTTTTGAGTAAGGAATACATGCTTGAATAGACATTTATTTTAACTAGAGTTTAGTGTCAAAAAAAGGTACCATTAAGCAGAATAATACATTTATGTCACTCTACCCTCTCCCCTTATCAGTGTGCTCCTTGTTAGGCTCTTAGTGCTGCCTCTCCCTCCCAAGTCTGGGCTCTGCTGTATAGGGGGTTGAAAGAAGCTTATACCATGTCAAATTCAGGTTCTTACAATGCTTGAATTTATTTATTGGAGGCATTTCTAAAGTCAATTTAAGTTAAAATAACGAGCATGTTATAAGTACCCGCTCTGTGTAATGGTATTGCACAGAGCAGCCCCAAACCACCTCTTCTGGGGTCCCCTGCAAACACTGTCTGCTCCTCCTCTTCTCTGTCTGGGAGCAGAGCATGTGGGCTCGATCCCGATCTGGGCTTTGTGCGTTCATAGAAACACACAGCATGGCTCGGCCCTGCCCCTACTCCCTCCTCACAGCATTTTATTGGCAGCAGTGGGAGCCAATGGCTCCCACTGCTTCCTCGGTCCCTGTGAGTAGAGTGAGAGATGGAGCCATGCATAGTGCTGGATCAGTTGAGAACTCAGGTCAGTATTGCAAATTGTAAAATGTTTTCTACCTTAATGCAGATAATGCATTAAGTTAAAAAATGTTTTAGCTTTAGAACCACTTTAATTTACAAATAAATACCCAGTTGATCCAACAATGTTAGTAGTACTGAATTAATGAATAACTTATATAGCGCTACATATACAAACTAAATGGCCTCAAGGTGCTTTTGCCACCAGTGTCCATCTGGGTCTTCAGAAGAGATGGGTCTTGAGCTTCTTCCTGAAGACCGGATGGTTTTCTTCCGAGCGGATGTCCGCGGGTAGAGCGTTTACATAGCCGTGGTCCTTGGAATGCAAACCTTCTTTTGCCTTTTAATTTATAACGGGTCTTGGGGATGTGGAGGATGTTCTGGTTAGTTGACCGGAGTGAGCGACCTGGGGTGTAGTGCTTTATTTTGTCGCAGAGGTATTGCGGGGCTTTTCCTTGTGTACATTTGTGAGTGAGGCAGAGGGTCGTAAATGTAACCCGGTCCTTCACAGCTAGCCAATGGAGGGTCCTCAGGGACGGGGTGATTGATTCGCAGGTTTTTTTTCCCAGTTACCAGTCTGGCTGCTGTGTTCTGGACAGTTTGTAGACCTGAAATTTGGAAGTCCTAGGTAGAGGGAATTTGCATAGTACTGCAAGTGTTCCTGCCTCTGGCTTCATTATAGGCAGGCTTCCTTTAAACTCTATGTGCCCTAGGCTGGCACCTGGGTTACCTTGTGCCCTTGTAGGAATTAAAATATTTAGCAGAGTAGAAAAAAACTATTATTGGTTCATTTCTAATGCCATAGTGTTAAAAACACTTATTTTCTTCTTATGGCTTGAATGCTAGCCAATATGTATTTTCTGGAAGCCAGGGGGGAAAAACTGCAGACTGCATTCTACTAAACCATAACCATGAGGGATTTATTTTCCCAGCTTTCTACAATACATTATGTCTGTGTAGGATTGCACATTTTGATATTGCACACCCCATATTTACATTGCCCCTCTCACAGCACACCCCAAATAAAAGAAGTACAGCCAAAGCTCTTTTGTCTATACGTCTCCTACAGATCACAAGAGTGCAGTGCATTCTGCACTCCTGTGATCCGTTTTCAGGCCACAGCAAGCTAAAGCCCACGTTCAGCTGACATCACAGAGCTGGTCCAGGCTCTGAAAAGATCCCGACCATATTGTAGGGATCTGCCCAGATGCCTGGACTGACAGCTGTCTCAGCCTCTCAGTGGTCTGCCGAGTGCCTGAGCTAGCCCCCTCCACCCCCTCTACAGCCAAGCGTTCCAGTGAGCATGGCAGGGCAGAGCATTGAACCGAAGACTAACATTCCCCAGCTCTCTGCTCACAGAATGCTGAGAACTGAAGATCAGCAGTCTTTGATCGATCAGTTCTCAGTGCAGAGCCAGCATGGTACAGATGCAGCATCAGTTAGTATTATTATTATTTTTTTTTTCTTTTAACTTCACCTCACTATACAGCCCTAATTAACCTCACCCCCTCAATGCACACCTGGAATTAGTCTGACCCCTCTCAATGCACTCTTAATGCACACCCCAAATTAGTCATACCCATCCCACTCCACACCCATATTAACTTCCCACCGCTCTTAATGCACACCCCAAAGTAACTTCACACCGCTCAATGCACATCCCAAACTAAGCTTATCCTTCTCACTGCACACTTCAAATTAAAGTATTCCTAAAGACAAGACTTTTTCATTTTTGATAGAGTACGAGAGGGTTGAAACCTCTGTTGGTGTCTCATTGGGGAGATTTTGCTTCACTTTCTATCCTGTAGACGGGAATTGAGAGGATATCTTTCCAATGTTAGGGGCTTCCCTTCTAAGACAGTTGCAACCGAAACAAGTAGTCCCATTGGAAGATTTCCTCTCTATTCCTGTTCTGGTGGCAACTCAAAATTTGTGCCCCCCCCCCCCCCTCTTTCAGGGTACCAATAGAGAGATTACATCTCCATAACAAGGACAAAGACAATAATTAGAACTTGACAGTGGCTCTAACCCAGGGGTCTCAAACTGTGGCCCTCCAGCTGTTGCAAAACTACAAGTCCCATGAGGCATTGCAAAGCTAACAGTTACAAGCGTCACTCCCACAGGCAGAGGCATGATAGGACTTGTAGTTTCACAACAGCTGGAGGGCCATGAGTTTGAGACCCCTGCTCTAACCCATCACCACTCTACCCAAGCCTAGAAATACTCCTCCCACAATAAATCTATATTTACTACACCCTCTCACCACACAACATATATTTACCTTCCCCTACACAAATCCTTCAGGTTTACCTCCCCTGCCTCACTGCACAACTTGGATAGTCTGTCAATGTGAATTAACTTACTCTATTGTAAGTAAGTCCTAGCCCCAAAATTTCTTATTATGTGTAATTACATTCACTCTGGTGTTTTGACCTTTTGCCAACCACATAATGTATATATGCAGTGGTAAGAAAGTAGACTTTAATGCCCTACTGCTGCACATATGCATCCATGATGGCCTTGATTGTGTGTTGAGGGCACGCTCACTGCATACGCCCAGAACTCTGACCAAGCTATCACCAACAGCTCTCGGTCATGACTTCTGATTAGGTGCCAGAGGGACAGACTTCCAATCATGTGACCACTGTGAGAGCCATTCACAGTATTTACATGATACAGAGGCTATGCTGCCTCCTGGGCATTAAAGCCTACTTAAAGGGCCACTGGGAGGGAAGTAAGGTAAGAATGTGTACATGCACGTGTAGGAGTAACCTTTATCAATCTTTTGTATATGTTCGCCCATCTGGATGAGCAAAAGAAGTGAAGGACAATTGCATTATCCATGCAGATTGACTTTGTAGTTCATTTTTAATGGAACCTACCTGGGACAGTGATACAGATGGTCACAAATAATCTTGTTTTTTACAGATACTGGTTGTATGTCTACATCTACTGATCTTATACAGGCATTGATGTCATCCTGATCTTTTTGCCAACCTGGACCAAATATAGGATCTCATCAAGATTTCAGGACTCCCCTGGAGAGCCCTAGAACTTCAACCATAACAAGATACAAATGAATTTAGGAATGACAAAACCAGCTTTTTCTGCAATATTCACCTTCAGTCCAGAGATTTTTCTGTATTTTTTTCAGCCTCTAGATGTCCTCAAACCGATAGCCAGCATCATTCAACCCACATCTGAGCTTATGTTGTCCTGGATCTATTTCTGGACAGTGATAGGAGAAGCAACACAGCTAAAATGTGATTTTTCTATTACCGTGCCTAATGTCAACACAATAACTAATTAATTCTTTGTACTTATTCTTCTTCTCACACTCCAGTCCTGCTGTACAGGTAATGTAATGGCTGATGCCAGGTCAAATTCAGGTACTTACACTAATTGCATTTAAAAATAAATTTAATGATGTATCAATGATTATAGCACTGCATTCATTTGTGTATTTTATATCTGTCTGGAGTTCAGTTTTAAGTGCTTTCCTTTTGTGCTAATATGTCTGAGGTGCCACTGTAATGTTAAGCTGTTATTAGAGATGTCAGCTGCTGGTGACATCTGAAGTAACAACATAGTTTAGGAGCTAATGTACACAGGCATCAGGATCAAGTCAAACACAGTGAGATTTTAGGTGCCTCTAAGTAGGTTTGGCTTACTTCTAATTTGATTCCCCTTTGTGTTTTACGTAAGATGTTTCTTTGAGCTTTTTATGAGCTGCTCTTGTATTCATTGACCCAAAAGCCCTTTAGATAAGATTGTGTTTTAACAGTGCCTCTGCATCCGAATAGTCACTCTACAGTCTTTACCCCAACACAGTTCATGAATAACTGCAGGAAGTCAAAAACACCCCATATCACTAAAGGAAGCTCCCAAGAAGTTCCATTTTAGAGTGGACCTGAACTCAAAAAGTCAAGATTTATTATGTTATAGGGAACATCAAGAAAAGTTAATTGTGCTTAAGCAGTGCCCTTATAAATGTACATTTTATTTGCAATTTCTCCTGAAATACTGTACAGTGGTACTCTTCCTGGTATGAGTGGGCCTAGGCACTCCTCTACCTATATTTTCATTGCTGTTGTAATGGCAATGTTCATACCTCACTTAAATGATTAATGATACATAAAATAAGTGATTATAACCTTTTGTCTATATAAGAATCAACCAATGCGGTTGCAGCTATTACGGATAGAATTAAAAACGAATGATAACTGTGCAAAAAGAATAACAATCAAATTTATTTATACAGAAAAGGAAAGTTAGCATAATCAGAGATTACCAAATATAACATAGTGATGTTACAAATAGTGTTACCAATCTACAAAGATAATTAATGCAAAAATGATATATGGTTACAATGGACATACAAATGCTACCAATGTATTAAGGCAAATCCTAGGATAGTGAAAAGTAAAGAGAAACAAGATCATACGGATACGTTACACCGACAGACCTTACGTGATCATGCTTTGTCTTCCATGAGGCTTATGCCGCGTACACACGACCAGACTTTTTGACAGCAAAGGTCCGACGGAACCAATCCGTCGGACATTCCGATCGTGTGTGGGCTCCATCAGACCTTTGCATGGCAAAAATCCGACAGACTTTAGAATTAGAACATGTAATAAATAAGTGTAAATAAAAAACAACACAAGTTTTAAAAATATTTTATTGCACAGCTCCGGGGGTCTTCTTCCGTCTTGGGGGGTCTTCTCGCTGGACTCCTCCACTATCTTCTGCTAGCTCTTTCACTAGCGGAGGAGCCTGGCTTTCTTCTTTGACGTCGCCGCCTTCCGGGGGTCTTGTCCCGCTCTTCGCTTCTTCTGTCGCTGTCGCCACGCCGCTGCCTTCTTCTCCTTCTCTTCTTCTTCCTCCTTCCGATGATGCCACGACGCTCTCTCTGGCTGCAATGGCAGAGAAGCGTGGTGTGGCGACTTATATAGGGACAAGGGGCAGGGTCACCGGCAGATGTCACAGTCTGCTGGAAAGTCCAGTCGTGTGTACAGGGCATAAGAGACTGAGTCAGGGGTGTGTAATATGATATAAACACACTTGTAAAAACCCACCCCTTCACTATTTGACAACCCCGCTCTTCCACAAGGGGTGGGTGCAGCCACCCTAGGTTCCTTTAAACGCACCGCATGGCCTCAAGCCCATTCGTTTGTACACCCTTCCCATGGGACACCGGTTACCCCGGAGGGCCCTGGGTACTGGCTCACGGCACTAAACACGTCTACATTCACCAAATGCCTGCACTCCTCTTCCCATATACACCGCACTCACACCAGCTTTGAGGAACTATGCTCCCTTCAGGAAACACCTAGACATCTCCTCTCATCCTTATACAGCCTGTTACAGGCCTCAACACACGACCAACTACCGCACTACACGAGGATGTGGTCTGCAGACTTAGGTGACGACATCTCTGAGCCAGAATTGCAAACTTCTTTTCACTTTGCCCACAAATTAACTATCTCATGTTATTCTCAAGAAAATAATTACAAGCTCTTATCTAGGTGGTACAGAGATCCTGCAACACTACAAAACATTTTCCTATCTGCACCGGCGACCTGCTGGCGCTGCAAAACATCTGTTGGGACGTATCTACATGTCTGGTGGGACTGCGAAAGGATCCGCCCCTTCTGGACGCAGGTTTTTGAGTGTTACAATCTAATTTCTGATGAAACGGTACCAATCTCCCCAAAGATTGCCCTACTCTCTATACTACCTGGGTCTCTGAAATCACAAAAACAAGATCTACTTCACTTTATGTCCTCAGCGAGGCAACTCATACCTGCATATCGGAAAACAAAGGTTACTCCACCTCCAACCTTCCACTACCCTACCTCTACCCAGCTCCCATCTGTCATCACCGGAATACCCCTCCCCCCCTTCCTCCTCCTTCCTTCTCTCTCTCTAGTTCTTTACCCTGTATCTCTCTTCTGACTTTCTACTTTTATTTTACTTCTTTTACTTTACTTTAACTTACTCATGTTACTTTATGTTGTGAACCTTGAGTACTACTCAATCGCAAGCTCACTAATTCAGAGAACAGGTTTTCTCTGACTTGCCCAGTCTAGTTGAATGAGTCAGCTGTGGGCGATAGCCATTGGGCTGACTTCTAGTATATGCATTACTGATACCGTTTTCTGACTGTATTCTTCTCATGTTGTTCACTGTTACAATGTTCTTTTTGGAAAATGTCAATAAAATATTTTCAACACTAAAAACCCACCCCTCCTCACCCCCCTTCCATATGCTCTGGGGTGGGAAGTTGAAGCGTTCTATTCCCTCACATAAGCCAGGTGGCCAAACTTGGTCAATGGGAGGTCATTACATGTCATAAAAAACTAGAAACTCTCTGCCCAACCCCATTTAAGTAAAACATGTTTGGTAACATTACCACTCTAAGTTAGAGGTCACCCTCACAGCCCCCAAGTGATCCCCTCCAGGCAAGGGACAGTACATCTGTAAACCGGGTAGTATAGAGGACACTATAAACAGAGCTTCCTAGATACTAACTCTAGATAACATACCAGAGCTGTTTTATGATGTCAGCTGTTCTCAGAATGTCCAGGCAGTTTTCTGACTCACTGTTTAAGCCATACTGTATGTCCATTTATTAATGCTGATTATCATTGAAGGTAAAAATCATAGGCCTCACATTTCCACATCACTGTATATCTGCATTGTGGGATGTAAGGCATTGCCTCTGACTAGTAGTCTCAGGAGATTTGGAGTGAGCTTTGGTGATGCCAGTACTGTGCTGCTCACTGTTCTCCTTGCTGGACACTCTGGCATGAGGAAGCAAAGCCCTTCTTCTACCAAGATGGCCCGCTCCACACAGAGACACAGTGCAGAACAAGGCATGTTAGGTCAATAATAGGGAATGATCGGCTGCAGGGAGGCCCACAAGCAATACTACTGGTGACTTGTCCTTGGTCCCTCTGCTTGCCCTTTTAGGACACCGCCTTTACAGCTTATGTTCTCTTTAAATGGACATGCACTTTAATTTTGAATATAAGGCCAGCTCAACCTAATACCACATGAATCTTCTCTTCGCTAATTTAATGAACTTCAACCACCCACCAAGATTTGATATCAGCTAATTGCTTGCTCATAATTAACCAAAACATTTTTCATTGAACTCCAAGGGCTTGTTCCTAATTTATAGACGAGTCTTGCTCACCCCATTGATATGACGACTAATAGAAATGGCTCCAGCTGAGAGATGTTTGTTTCAAGACGTTTGCACTCGATCTGATATGTGTCTGGATATGACCGCGGGTTTATTACTCTGCCATGACAAACAGAGTCATTTGCTGTAAACTAAAGCATCTCAGTCATACCCCTGGGAATAACTTTTATTGGTAATGAATATCGTCACTCAGTGTTGTCTATTCATTGTTGTATTTACAGCTTCTAGTGAAAGTGATCGTTTGAGTTATGAGTGACATTTTAAGGCTTTCAGTTTAGGGTCACTGATAATTTGCAGCTTTGGGTATGTCATTCACTATTATAGAAAGAACATAGATTTCCTGTCTTCTTTATCTTTCAGAATCTTGTTTACTAACTTTAAAGATAGACATTTTTCTTCCTTCAGAAGAAATGTGCAAACTCCTCCACCTGAGTGTTGAGGCCAAATGGTGGGGCCCCTCCAGTATGACCACTGCAGATTAGCTGTTTCTGTTCAGTTGTAAAGCAGCTCTCTATCCACTGATCAGTTGATCCACTCGAGTGTCACTTATCTTATTATGACATGACTATGGCTGCAGAAGGTGCTTTGGTAGATGTTTCAACAGTCTCGCGGGTACTATTAAAACCTTTTGACCAATGAAAGTCTGAGCAAGCCATTGGGCAATGCTCAGTAATTAAAGTGGACAATAAAAAATAACGATAGAATCACCCCCTCCCTACCCACATATACTGTATCGGATAAATTGCTTGTTTAATCTATTATGCCGCGTACACACGGTCAGAATTTCTGATGGAAACAGTACGATGGGAGCTTTTCATCAGATTTTCCGATCGCGTGTATGCAATTCCGACATGCAAAATTTCGACACATGCTCGGAAACAATTTGACGCATGCTCAGAAGCATTAAACGTCCCTTTTATAGTGCCGTCGATCGTGTTGTATGCCGCTGTGTTATTGACCATCGGAATTTGATGTGACCGTGTGTAGGCAAAGCAGTTTGAGCGAAATTCCGTCGGAATTCCGATGGGAAAACCATCAGAGCTTTTTCTGACGAGAATTCCGACCGTGTGTATGCGGCATTAGGCCTCTAATATAGTGTATTCCTAACCTTATTCTACTGGTTTCCTCCACACAAGGTGACCTTGCCTCTTTTGGGGTTGTGCATCAGAATTAACACGTTTAATATAGGTACTTATATAGTAAAGACAATTTACCTAGCACTTTGCATATATTAGACATTTGTGACATACCTGGCTGGGACACAGGCTGTTGGAGGGGACTGAACGCGAGCCTATTACCTTGCGATTATGGGCCCTGGCATTTGGGGGAACAGTGCTCTTTGAGCTGGTGGTACTTGGATTCAGGTCCATGCTGGCCCCCCAATACACATAGAATCTGTATGTGTATTTGGCATATTAGCAAGAGACGCTAATGTCATGACTCATGAACTCCAGCCACCTGTCTGTTGTGTTAATGAATATGGTCTGGCTTGTAAGAGTATTTCACCTATTGTTGTATGTGCTAATTAACCCTGCAATTGAATGAAGGAGTCCAGTGTTGATTAAGATAATTAGCTCATGCTAATTAGGTTAAGCTTTAGTCATCTGGCTGTATATATGTGTGACATTTCAAATAAAGAGTTCATTCCTGATGTAGCCTACACTGGTGTTGTCTGGTGACTGGGTGAGCTAAGGGGTCTTGGATTGTGTGGTACCGGACAGAGGAAGCATTTACGGTGGACATCTTGAGTACGAGGTCCGTCACAATTGGTGGCAGCAGTGGGATGTCTCCTGCAGTCCAGGACATCCAAATCACCACCGGGATTCAAGATCCGGGCAGCCATCGAGGAGCGATACGGGGACCAGCCAGCATGAGAGCGGAGTTCGGGAGGAGGCTGCAAGGCATGCGGAAGCAAAATCGGGGACTAGCGACAGAGCACACCATGCTCGGCTGGGAGGATGTGATCCGCCGGCAACTCTGGCAAGAGATGCTAAGCCACGAGCGGCACCATCAGGGGAAGATCCTTCCCTCCTCTACAGAGATGTACTGGACGCAGTACCGTGCACGAGAGGTGTTTCTGAGGGAACAACCGCGAGATGATTAGAAGACGGAGCTCGGAAGATTGGTCCGGGAGGAGATGAGGCTGGACGCCAGCTACAGAGCCCTCCGGTGGTTTGCGGCTCAACTGTGGCCAGGTACAGCAGATGGCAGCCCGACAGAAGGCGTTGGCTACGGCAGCGTGGGGCTGCTCCATAAAAAAAATGTACGGAGACCCAGACTTTGGGAGCATCGAGGAGTGGCGGCTTGAAGACATTCTGGACTTCCGAGATGAGGTGCTGGACCTCCCAGAAGAGGCATGTGACCTGGGGGAATTGGAGTTCCTGGTTGAGCAGGAATGAGAGCTCGAGATTGCCTACAAGCGGCTGTTTGACGGTGATCAGCAGCCCGGCATGGCTCCCGTTGCCTGGGACTGTCCGGGAGAAAAAGTGGACAGTCGCAAAGATGCAGAGCAAATGGGGCCAGGGGTACCCCTACGTTTTCCCGATCTAACCACAATGGAAGAAGCGGCGATGATACAGAGGGCACTGCGAGTGCTTGAATGCCGGAAGGCATCGGAGGTTCCCCAGGCAGCGAGACAAGCTAATAGCATAAAAGTCTTAGAAGGAGGAGTTGAGACGGGCGCTGGAAGGCTGGTAGATGGGGATCAGCAGCAAGTCCAGAGTATCGCATCCGGTGTCCCAGCAGAAGCGCTGGCTACAGGGCAGAGTGCCGCTGGCCTCTGCCGACTCTCACAGTTAGATCCAGGGAGTCTGGGACATGACCTCAGTAAGCTGTTTCCCCAGCAGAAGATATCCCCACCGGGAGTGGAGAAAGCCATTCTCCCTCCCCAGCAATTAGACACTACCCCAGTGTTTATATCCCCAGCAGAAGCGCTGGCGACGGAGCAGAGTGCCGGTGGCCTCTGCCCACCTTCAGAATTGGATCCGGAGAGTCCGAGAGATGATCTTCGGGAGCTGTTTCCCCAGCAGCGGAAATCCCCACCGGGAGTGGAGAAAGCCATTCTACTTCCCCAGCACTTGGACACTACCCCAGTGTTTATCCCCCCAGCAGAAGCGCTGGCTATGGGGCAGAGTGCCGCTGGCCCCTGCCCAGCCCTCAGTATGTTTTTGGAGGGTTTGGGAGATGGCCCCTGTCAAAAGTTGCCCCTGCAGCTGGTCACAGAACCGGGAGGGGAAAAAACCCTTCCCCCTCTTCAGCGGCTGAATATCTTTGCATATGTCCCCCCAGCAGAAGCGCTGGCTACGGGGCAGAGCGCTGTTGGTCTCTGCCCAGCATCAGAAAAAGAGATGGAGAGTCTGGGAGATAGTCCCTGCAAGATACCTCCCCAGCGGCTGGTAACTACACCAGGAGAAGAGCAAGTTACTTTTCTTCCTCAAAGGCTTAGCACTACCAGCCTATGCTCCCTACCAGCTGAAGCGCTGGCATCGGGGCAGAGGATTATTCAGCTCCCCCCAATACATGCAACCAGGCCCTGGATCACGGGAGTGCGGACAGGCAGTCCTGCTCTAAAGCGGCTGTTTTTATTCACGGGAGACCGTATGTGCGGTTTTGCTCCCCAGCGCCAGAGTCGTACTGATTCTTTTTCTGTTTGCCGGGGGTGGGAATTTGTGACTAACGCAGGTCCAGACCAGTTGAGGGTCAAGGACCTGGTTAGTCTGTTTTTAAAAGGGGAGAAATGTGACAGAACCCACTGTCACTGTGTGTTTTGGAAGGGGCTGGGCGTTGGCCTCCTACCCAC
The DNA here is from genome assembly GCA_028564925.1 of Lithobates sylvaticus. Lineage (NCBI taxonomy): Eukaryota > Metazoa > Chordata > Amphibia > Anura > Ranidae > Lithobates > Lithobates sylvaticus. The sequence goes on along the minus strand of CM053031.1, from coordinate 240,068,868 downwards.
AGACTATGGCCCAGAATGGACTTGGGAGAGACTTGGGGACAAAGTGCCATTGAGATAATGCGATGTAATGCTGCATCCCTTCTCCCCCCCCCCCCCTCTTGTTGCTGTGTTAATTGTGTTGGGTCATGGCATGTAGACGAAAGGTCTGGACTGGAGACATCTCCCAGCAGGGGATCTGTTAGGAGGGGCTGCCTGCTTATCATAATCCCTTTATGTGTTTCAACTGTAGTTGTTTGGATATACAAGTGTTGAGTTTCCATTGGTTCTTCCTTGTCCCCTACCCCCTCTATGACAAGGCTAAGGGGGGTGTCCCCAACTGTGTTTAAAAGTGTATGTTTGAAACTTAATAAACAGTTTATGCTCTGGATGTTTAACCCTCAACACCTGTGTGGCTTGTCTCGTGATTGAGGCGTTAAGGGCTGGTTATGGCGAATCTGCAGGCTGCGGGTGCATTTGGAGGACAGGAGACACAGGTCTGGCGGAGATTCTCAGAAGAGACACTGAAGATCCGTCACAACATTCATTTCAGTTCCTGCCCTCAAGGGGTTTACAACCTAGGGTCCCTAACGTCATTTACTAGGGCCAATTTAGGCAGGAGCCAATTTACCCACCAACAAATGGAGTTCAAGGATGAAATGCATGCAAGCAAGGGGGAAACGTAAATTTTATGCAGGTGGTTTCATGGTTGGGGTTTGAAGCAATGGCCCTAGTGCTGGAAGGCAAAATTGTCAACCACTAAGTCATTGTGCTGTCTACAGCCACTATACTGACATGTGCAATGACAGTGTACATGATGGCTGAAGGGCCTGTCCACATTCTGGGCAAGGAGTGAAGAAGACTGAATTGCTGGCTGCGTCAGCACTGAGGTGTAAGGTCACTATTCTTCTCCCTAGTAAAATGCAACAACCCACACCATGGACAAGTGAAACCAAAATAAAAGATATCCTGAAATGAAAAATATTATATATATCCCCCATCCCCTTTTTTACCAAGCTGCTGCTATCCTTACCTTCTAAAAGTATAAGTGTTATAGTGTATATTCCAATACAGCAAAGGGCTTTTGCACCCCCTAAAAATGTCAGCACAAATAAACACCGCACCGGGGGTGTCAGGAAATTATGTCATCCCGCTGTCACAGTCAGGGAAGGAAAGGTATACCTATGTGCTCGTGCTGCAAGCCAACAGTAGCGGCACAGCTGATGGTACATGAGATTGTGCACAACCTAGCACCAGGGATTAAACACACAATCTAAGTTGAGTGACCATTTGTGGATTGTATTGTTAACTTTGAATAAAGTGAGGTATTTTGAGAAAGTTCTCTTTTCTTTTTGGAAAATGCCTGTATTGGAAGCGTGTGTTCTCCTGGAGGAGAAAGATTGGCTGGTCTTGGGTTCCCCTCCCTTAAAGGGGAAAAAGCGCTGCATGACCCATAATACTCCAAAGGGGCATGGTGGTTTGGTGCTTGCTTGTGCAAAAGGTGGTGGCACAGGGGGTGTTTACATTTCAAAGAACAATTAATTCTACTTATTGAAGCATATTAAAGTAGTTGTTAAGCCACTACTATAAAAAAAAAACTCCCATCCCCTCTGTAACATAACAATACAGTGCCTTGCAAAAATATTCACCCCCTTGGCTTTTTATTTATTTTGTTACATTACAGCCTTTAGTTCAATGTTTTTTTTTAATCTGAATTATATGTGATGGATCAGAACACAATAGTCTAAGTTGGTGAAATAAAATTCGAAAAATATATACATAAAACTATTTTTCAGAAATAAAGAACTGATAATTGGCATGTGCGCATGTATTCACCCCCTTTGTTATGAAGCCCATAAAAAGCTCTGTGCAACCAATTACCTTTAGAAGTCACATAATTTGTGAAATGATGTCTACCTGTGTGCAATCTAAGTGTCACATGATCTGTCATTAAATTTACACACCTTTTTGAAAGGCCCCAGAGGCTGCAACACCTAAGCAAGAGGCATCACTAACCAAACAAGTAAGGGACAATGTTGAGAAGTACAAGTCAGGGTTAGGTTATAAAAAAATATTCAAATCTTTGATGATCCCTAGGAGTACCATCAAATCTATCATAACCAAATGGAAAGAACATGGCACAACAGCAAACCTGCCAAGAGACGGCCGCACACCAAAACTCACGGACCGGGCAAGAAGGGCATTAATCAGAGACCTAAGGTAACCCTGGAGGAGCTGCAGAGTTCCACAGCAGAGACTGGAGTATCTGTACATAGGACGACAATAAGCCGTACGCTCCATAGAGTTGGGCTTTATGGCAGAGAGAAAGCCATTACTTTCAGCAAAAAACAAAATGGAACGTTTTGAGTTTGCGAAAAGGCATGTGGGAGGCTCCCAAAATGTATGGAGGAAGGTGCTCTGGTCTGATGAGACTAAAATTGAACCTTTTGGCAATCAAAGAAGACATTATGTCTGGCGCAAGCCCAACACATCACATCACCCAAAGGAAAGCAGCATCTTGCTGTGGGGATGTTTTTCAGCAGTCGGGACTGGGAAAGATGGATGGTGCTAAATAGAGGGATATTCTTGAGCAAAACCTGTACCAATCTGTGTGTGATTTGAGGCTAGGACGGAGGTTCACCTTCCAGCAGGACAATGACCCCAAACACACTACTAAAGCAACACTGGAGTGGTTTAAGGGGAAACATGTAAATGTGTTGGAATGGCCTAGTCAAAGCCCAGACCTCAATCCAATAGCAAATCTGTGGTCAGACTTAAAGTGGATGTAAACCCCAAATTTTTTTTTTGACGTCATAATGTAGATAACAAGATTTCCTTTCATTTGAGCCCAGTCTCGCCACACAGATTTACTTGAGGCCTGAGCAATCCTCTTTTATTGTTCAGTTAGAGAAATCTTGACAAAGTCTTGAAAACTTTGTCAAAAACGCCCCCTTGCTGTGAGTGACATATCATGCACTAGCCTGAGACAGGCACATCCTGTGTAAAAAGTTCACAATTCACATCCCCCTCCCCTCCAGCTCTCCCAGCTTTACTGTGTTTTGACTGGATGTTTCTCATCATGGGATGCAGTGAACAGTCAGCAGACTATAGACAGACAAGTGATTTAGGGGACATGTATGTGGGCAGAGTAGAACATCCAGTGATCTGATGATAACCTGTCTCAGGCTAGTGCATGAAATATGTAAATCACCTGTCACGCACAGATTGCTGTTCACAAGCACAAACCATCCAACTTGAAGGAGCTGGAGCAGATTGTCAAGGAGGAAAGGGCAAAAATCCCAGTGGTAGGATGTGGCAAGCTCATAGAGACTTATCCAAAGCTACTTGGAGCTGTGATAACCGCAAAAGGTGGCTCTACAAAGTATTGACTTTAGGGGGGGTGAATAGTTATGCACATTAACTTTTATTTGTTATTTTGTTCTATTTGTTGTTTGAAGATTTTTTTTTTTTTAATTGTGAAGCAAAGTTGTGGGCATGTAAATGAAATGATGCAAATCCTTAAACAATCTATGTTAATTCCAGGTTGTGAGGCAACAAAACGCGAAAAATGCTAAGGGGGTGAATACTTTTGCAAGGCATTGTATATGTCTCTGTGCCTGTGTAATATAAAAAATATGCTGATCTGTACCTATAGCAGAGCCGCTCCCGGCGCTCACGTGACTCCTCAGCTCTCTCCTCTGCCTGGCTGACAGCTCCAGCGGGCGGGGCCAAGCACTCACGATGATGTCAGCTGAGGAAGAGAGGGGAGAGAGAGTCACGTGATTCGCTCTCATATACAGTTGTGCTCATATGTTTACATACCCCAGCAGAATTTATGATTTCTTGGACATTTTTCTGAGAATATCAATAACACAAAAACTTTTCTTTCACTCATGGTTAGTGTTTGGCTGAAGCATTTACTATCAATCAACTGTGTTTACTCTTTTTAAATCATAATCACAGAAACTACCCAAATGACCCTGATCAAAAGTTTACATACCCCAGTTCTTAATACCGTGTATTGCCCCCTTTAAAATCAATGACAGCTTGAAGTATTTTGTGGATGAGGCTCTTTATCTTCTCAGATGGTAAAGCTGCCCATTCCTCTTGGCAAAAAGCCTCCAGTTCCTGTAAATTCTTGGGCTGTCTTGCATGAACTGCAAGTTTGAGATCTTCCCAGAGTAGCTCAATAATATTGAGGTCAGGAGACTGAGATGGCCACTCCAGAACCTTCACTTTATTCTGCTGAAGCCAATGACAGGTCGACTTGGCCTTGCGTTTTGGATCATTGTCATGTTGGAATGTCCAAGTATGTCCCATGCACAGCTTCCTGGCTGATGAATGCAAATGTTCCTCCAGTATTTTTTTATATCATACTGCATTCATCTTGCCATCAATTTTGACCAAATTTCTTGTGCCTTTTGTAGCTCACACATCCCCACAACATCAGCGATCCACCTCTATTTTTCACAGTAGGAATGGTGTACCCTTTCATCATAGTCCTTGTTGACTCCTCTCCAAATGTAGTGTTTATGGTTGTGGCCAAAAAGCTAAATTTTGGTCTCATCACTCCAAATGACTTTGTGCCAGAAGGTTTGTCTCTGTGCTGTTTGGCGTATTGTAAGCAGGATACTTTGTGGCATTTGCGTAGTAATGGTTTTCTTCTGGCGACTCGACCATGCAGCCCATCTTTCTTCAAGTGCCTCCTTATTGTGCATCTTGAAACAGCCACACCACATGTTTTCAGAGAGTCCTGTATTTCACCTGAAGTTATTTGTGGGTTTTTCTTTGCATCCCAAACAATTTTCCTGGCAGTTGTGGCTTAAAATTTAGTTGGTCTACCTGACCGTGGTTTGGTTTCAACAGAACCCCTCATTTTCCACTTCTTGATTAGAGTTTGAACACTGCTGATTGGCATTCTCAATTCCTTGGATATCTTTTTATATCCCTTTCCTGTTTTATGCAGTTCAACTCCCTTTTCCCGCAGATCCTTTGACAATTCTTTTGCTTTTCCCATGACTCAGAATCCAGAAACGTCAGTGCAGCACTGGATGAAAGATGCAAGAGTCTGTCAGGAGTCCAGAAACTCATTGACCTTTTATACACACACTAATTACAAACAAACATCACAGGTGAGGATAGTTACCTTTAACTTCTTCGCGCCCGCGCTATAGCCGAAAGACGGCTGCAGCGCGGATGCTCCCTGTCGGGAGGACGTCCCTGGACGTCCTCCTGTTTACTTCCCTAATGCGCGCTCCTGAGAGCGTGCATCGGGGAAGTTCTGTGCTGGCCGTGTCCGTCAGACACAGCCAGTCACAGATCGCTGTAAACGGCCAATCACAGCGGCCGTTTACAGCGAGATCAGCGTGTCCAATGAGAGATGATCTCATATGGAAACATATGAGATCATCTGTCAGCGCCGCTCTCCCTCCTCACACAGACAGCGTGTGAGGAGAGAGAGATGAACGGCTGCAGCAGCCGTAAGTAAAAAAATAAAAATAAAAAATAAACAAAATGTGCCCACTGCCATCTGTCCCCATCTGTCCCTATCTGTGCCCGCTGCCATCTGTCCCCACCTGTGCCCACTGCAATCTGTCCCCATGTGTCCGCTGCCATCTGCCCCATGTGTCCGCTGCCATCTGCCCCATGTGTCCGCTGCCATCTGTCCCCATCTGTGCCCGCTGCCATCTGTCCCCATCTGTGTCCGCTGCCATCTGTCCCCATGTGTCCGCTGCCATCTGTCCCCATGTGTCCGCTGCCATCTGTGCCCGCTGCCATTTGTCCCCATCTGTGCCCGCTGCCATCTGTCCCCATCTGTGCCCGCTGCCATCTGTCCCCATCTGTGTCCGCTGCCATCTGTCCCCATGTGTCCGCTGCCATCTGTCCCCATGTGTCCGCTGCCATCTGTGCCCGATGCCATCTATCCCTGCTGCCATCTGTCCCTGCTGCCACCTGTCCCCAGTGCCATCTGCCAGTGCCATCTGTCCCCAGTGCACCTGTCCCCAGTACCATCTGCCAGTGCCACCTGTCCCCAGTGCCATGTATAAGTGTCATCTGTCATCAGTGCCACGTCAGTGCCATCTGTCATCAGTGCCATATCAGTGTCACATGCCATCTGTCATCAGTGCCACCTGTCAGTGTCACGTGCCATCTGTCATCAGTGTCACGTGTCATCAGTGCCCCATACTAGTGCCATCTGTCATCAGTGTCACGTGTCATCAGTGCCCCATACTAGTGCCATCTGTCATCAGTGTCACGTGTCATCAGTGCCACGTATCAGTGCCACCTGTCATCAGTGCCACGTCAGTGTCACGTGTCATTGTCCTGGTGCTCCAGGGCCTTCAAAAGTGTAATAGGTAGTCAACAAATTAGATGTGCAATTTATGCTCCTAGAACACGTGATGGCGCTCCCTGCATGTTGGGCCTCTCTAAGTGGCCAGGCTGTGTAAAAGTCCCACATATGTGGTATCGTAATACTCAAGAGGAGTAGCAGAATTTTTTTTGGGGTGTCATTTGTGGTATACACATGCCATGTGAGAGAAATAACCTATTACAATGACAATTTTGTAGAAAAAAATAAAAAAATAATTCATTTTGCAAAGAATTGTGGGAAAAAAATGACAACATCAAAAAGCTCACCATGCCTCTTACTAAATACCTTGGAATGTCTACTTTCAAAAAAGGGTCATTTGGGGGGTATTTGTACTTTCCTGGCTTGTTCGGGTCACAAGAATTGAGATAGGCCACCAGTACATCAGATGTGATCAACTTTGTATGATTCGCACCACAGATTGTAGAGTCTCTAACTTTCACAAAGACCAAATAATATCCACTAATTTGTTTTGTTTTTTACCAAAGATATGTAGCAGTATAAATTGTGGCCAAAATTTATGAAGAAAAATTAATAATTTGCTCAATTTTATCACAGAAACAAAGAAAAATGTGTTTTTTTTCAAAATCTTCGGTCTTTTTTCACTTATAGCGCAAAAAATAAAAAACACAGTGGTGATCAAATACCACCAAAAGAAAGCTCTATTTGTGGGACAAAAAGGACAAAAAAATCATTTGGGTACAGTGTTACGTGACTGAGTAATTGTCATTCAAAGTGTGAGAGCACCGAAAGCTGAAAATTGGTCTGGGCAGGAAGGGTGTTTAAGTGCCCAGTAAGCAAGTGGTTAATAGCCATTCAAACCACTTTGTGTCAACTTGTGTGCATGTTATCAGGCCAAAATCATCAGGGAATGTAAACTTTTGATCAGGGTCATTTGGGTAGTTTCTGTTGTGATTATGATTTAAAAAGAGTAAACACTTTAACCACTTTCAGACCGGACCATTTTGCTGGCTTAAGACCAGACCACTTATTGCGATTCGGCACTGCATCACTTTAACTGACAATTGCGCGGTCGTGCGACGTGGCTCCCAAACAAAATTGACGTCCTTTTTTCCCCACAAATAGAGCTTACTTTTGGTGGTATTTGATCGCCCCTGCGGTTTTTATTTTTTGCGCTATAAACAAAAACAGATCGACAATTTAAAAAAAAACACATTATTTTTTACTTTTTGCTATAATAAATATCCCCCAAAAATATATAAAAAAAAATTTTTTTAGGCCGATACGTATTCTTCTACATATTTTTGGTAAAAAAAATCGCAATAAGCGATTATTGATTGGTTTGTGCAGAAGTTATAGCGTTTACAAAATAGGGGATAGTTTTATAGCATTTTTTTTAATAATTTTTTTTTACTAGTAATGGCGGCGATCAGCGTTTTTTATTGTGACTGCGACATTATGGCGGACACATCAGACATTTTTGACACATTTTTGGGACCATTGTCATTTATACAGCAATCAGTGCTATTTAAATGCATTGATTCCTGTGTAAATGACACTGGCAGTGAAGGGGTTAACCACTAGGTGGCAGTGTAGGGGTTACATGTTCCTAGAGGCGTGTTTCTAACTGTGGGGGGGCGTGGCTGTCAGCTAGTGAATGCTGATCTCTGCTCCAATCACAGGGAGCAGAGATCGGCGTCACTAGTTGCTAGGCAGAAAGGGGAGATGCTGTTTATTTCCGCATCTCCCCGTTCAGCCTTCCCGTGAGACGATCGTGGGTATCCCCGCGCGCCGCCGGTGGCTAGCGCTCGACGGCACGGCGGCATCTTAAAGGGGACGTACCTGTACGCCCTTATGCCTGTCCGTGCCATTCTGTTGACGTACATCGTCGTGCGCCGGTCGGGAAGTGGTTAATGGGGTGGGCAACTACATGGCAAATGAGGTTTAATGTAGAAAAATGTAAAATAATGCATTTGGGTGGCAAAAATTTACTGTACAATCTATACGCTGGGGGGAGAACCTCCTGGGGGAATCTAGGATGGAAAAAGACCTGGGGGTCCTAGTAGATGATAGGCTCAGCAATGGCATGCAATGCCAAGCTGCTGCTAACAAAGAAAACTGAATATCGGCATGCATTTAAAAGGGGATTATCTCGAGAGATAAAACTATAATTCTCCCGCTCTACAAGACTCTGGTCCGGCGGCACCTAGAGTATGCTGTCTAGTTCTGGGCACCAGTCCTCAAGAAGGATGTACTGGAAATGGAGCGAGTACAAAGAAGGGCAACAAAGCTAATAAAGGGTCTGGAGGATATTAGATATGAGGAAAGGTTGAGAGCACTGAATTTATTCTCTCTGGAGAAGAGACGCTTGAGAGGGGATATGATTTCAATTTACAAATACCGTATTGGTTACCCCACAAACTGTTTCGCAGAAGGGAGTTTAATAAGACACGTGGCCACTCAATAAAATAAGAAGAAAAGTGGTTTAACCTTAAAATACGTAGAGGGTTCTTTACTCTAAGAGTGGCAAGGATGTGGACAGGGCTGCAGATGACAGGGGCACGTAAACTGAGCACAGTGTCAGGGCTCAGCAGCCATGATAAACTGTGGTCAGTTTATAGGGGGGGGGGCATAGCCAGGCAGGATCAGCCTGTTTTTTTGTAGGTGATAGAAGGGGACAAATTACACAGCACAAGCACCGTGCTGCATAACATGCTTCAAGGGAACAGGATCTCTTTTTATTTTTTTATTTTATTAGGAATTTCTCTCCTGGCATAAAATAGAGAGAACATGAGGAATAGCTTAGTGTACCTATCCCCCTGGACCGCCCCCAACTAACTGAGGAGGAGAGTCAAGGGGTCCCGAGGTACCTGAGTGCCCGACATTCCTGTCAGGTCATCGGCCACCTGGGTCCAGTAGGGAAGGAGTTTAGGACAAGACCAAACCATATGGAGGAATGATCCCACTTCCTGTTCACATCTGGGGCAGAGTGGATCACGCAGTGGGAATATCCTAGCCAATATTTGCGGGGTGTAGTAGGCCCTGTGTAGGAATTTTAGTTGGATAAACCTGTCGAGTGAGGCTATCAATGTCGGGATATATGTTGGTACGCAGTCTTCCCATATTTCGTCATCCAGGTTTCCTATGGCAGCTTTCCGTTTGTCAAAGGATTTGGTCAGCATGGACATTTTTTAATGCTATATATATTTCTATGGTATTGCAAATTATACTAGTATTGATATAATATTGGTATGTGTACCTGGGGCTGCTATATTGGAATATACATTCTTCCCCCTAGACCAGCTTTTTTTCAACCATTTTACCCAACAGGAACCTTTGAAATAATTTTCAGGTCTCAGGGAACCCCTGCTAAAAATAATTAGACTTACATTTCATGGTACATTAGCATGATCACTCAATCGTAGGACAATAATTTGACATAAGAAAAAAGTGAAAATGTGAATCATGTGAACATAAACTTTCAGCGCACATAAACCGCAATAAAATAATGGTAAACACACAATGCTCTGAACATGTACAAATATAATATAACACAAAAAATGGTGTCCATCAAAAGATAAATATAATATCATCAAAAGCTGTGTTTATCTTCAGTGTCAAACTTCAGCGTTCCACCACCAAAAAACACTCAATTGGCAGCTTAGCAGAAACTAAGCCCTCAAGTAGAAGGAGGTCTTATGCCCCGTATACACGATTGGATTTTCCGACAACAAATGTTGGATGTGAGCTTGTTGGCTGAAAGTCCGGCCGTGTGTATGCTCTATCGAACATTTGTTGTCGGAATTTCCCATCGTGTGTACACAAGTCCGACGCACAAAAGTTCTCGCATGCTCGGAATCGAGCAGAAGGACCCGCACTGGCTATTGAACTTCCTTTTTCTCGGCTCGTCGTACATCTTGTATGTCACCACGTTCCCACGTTCATAATTGTTGGCCAACATTTGTGTGACCGTGTGTATGCAAGACAAGTTTGAGCCAACAACCTTCAAACAAAATTCCATGGTTTTGTTGTCGGAAAGTCCGATCGTGTGTATGGGGCATAAGAAAGTTAAATTGCACCAAGGCTCCTCAGAGGTATTGTACCCAGCATTTAAGCGGCTCAAATCTCCATAAGGGTCAGAGAATATCCGCAACGCACTGTGGACTGCAATGCCGGCATGATGATATCACTGGGGTGAGCTCCAGCCCTCACTCTGGATGGTGGATGATCTCGGGTGGCTTCCTCATCCTTGACAGCAGCAAACACCCAACCCCATGGTGCTTCTCTGCTGAGAGTTTGGCGATTTTGCCCAGCACCTTTTTATTGATGAGCCTTCTTGTTTTTTCAACAATGTGAGTGGCTTACTTTGTGAGTGCTCTCCCCTATGGGAGATCGGGTGACGACGGACCATAGAGTCCGTCGTCACCCGATCCGCTCTGCAGACGGATGAAAAAATGGGGTTTTCCTCCGTCTGCAGAAACGGAGCATAGCGGGCACGGACGAGAGCGGGTGTCAGCGGATGCTCATCCGCTGACACCCGCTATCCCATAGGGATACCTGTATGTCCGTTTTTCATCCGAAAATGGAAGGATGAAAAACGGACATACGGTCCGTCCGTGTGAAAGAGCCCTAAGCTGTCAGGGACACTCCTCCCGATTGGCTCCCCACAGCTGTTAATCAAAGTCAGTCAGCCAATAAGAGGAGAGAGGGGGTGGGGCTGGGTCAGGGGTCCGTGTCTAAATGGGCACATGGAGCTGTGACTCGGCTTGGATGCCCCCATAGGAATCTGCTTACTGTGGGGTTACTTGATGGGAGGCAGGGGCCAGTAGCAGCAAGGAGGGACCCGAGAAGAGAAGGATCCGGGCTGCTCTGTGCAAAACCACTGCACAGGGCAATTAAGTATGACATGTTTATTTAATTTTTTTTAAAACAAGACTTTACAATCACTTTAAAGCGGGAGACCTGCAAAAAATGTTTTTTTTTTTAAAAAGGCAGCAGTAAATACTACAGCTGCTGTCACAGGGTCCAGCGATGTCGGCACCCGAGGCCGTACCGTCCCTCGGTCCTCGGATGCTGCCGCCGCCATTTTCGGTATGGGAATCAGGAAATTAAGCCTTGCGGCTTCACTTCCCGGTTTCCTACTGCGCATGCGCAAGCCGCACAGCGCAACCTGAATGGTCCCTGCTGTCTATGGGACTCGTGTGTGTCCCAGCAGACAGCGTGGCGGGACGGGAAGAGGCGTAGACTCCCGTGGGAGTCTATGCCCGGAAGTGGGTGCAAATACCTGGGGGGGGGGTTCTGAAAAGCGGAGGTTCAATTTTTGTGTGAACCTCCGCTTTAATAGCATTAGCTGTATTAATACCCTGGCCAATGTTACATTCACCTACCATCTCTTTTAAATATACAACATTAATCTAATGGAAAATTGTTTATTTTAGAAATGTCTTGTCAGTTATTATTGTGGAGACTCATTGAGCTCTATCATGCATCTTTGACACATGTTTCTTGCACATTTGATGAATGCCAAATGAGATGTTTAGCCAAAAATCTGAATTTTTATACTCCAGCATGCACCCCCCTCACCCAACGCTGCCAGACAAAATTGTTATAACTTAGAGGAAGCTTCATATTGATCCGATGTGCTTTGGCCACAGCATGACTGCAGCACAGTGTACCTGTGGTTTTCTTTCAGGTTAGCTGTGCTTTCCCATAGACTTCTATTATGTCCTGCATGCAAGACTTTTTGTGTGCTTTCAGAAAATGCACCAAAACCTCGGGGCATAGTGGAGGTCTATAGGAAAACGCAGCTAACCCACATAACTGCGGGTATACTACGCTGTGGCCAAAGTGTAGCAGATCAGTATGAAGCCACCCTAACACAAAAAGCAAAGATTGAATGAAGCAGAATCCAGGTATGGCACTGAGCCTGGGTCATATTTTTCAAAATGTACCCCTTGGTGTAACAAGAAGGAACCATTAAAAAACTTACAGTATAACTATGGCCTTACTATAAAAGCCCATATGTTATATAGCAGGTGTATTGAATTAAAATTCATGGAGGTCCAATTAGTAAAATTTTCTTCTAGCAGAGGTCCAAATCGCATTTTTGTGTGGTGATTCTTTACATCACAGCCCGGGTGTGCAGGCACGACAGCCCATTCATTTGAATGGGGTGCTGTGCCTGCGTTTTCTGCTGGGAAAAGGTACTGGCATCTTTTTAAAAATGCAGCCGCATGGAAAATGCATGTGCGGGATACTGCACCTTGTATTTCAGTGAGTTTGAGAGTCAATGGTACCCCTGCACATTTTCTTTGCAGCACTTCTCTTTGTGTGTAGCTGCTTGTCCCCCTTCACATCTTCACCACAACAGCACTGTCCCCCCTTCACATCCTCCCCACAACACTGCCCCTTCAAATATCACCCCCACAGCACTGCCCCTTTCACTTCCCCCACATAGCACTGCCCCCTTCACATATCACCCCCACAGCACTGCCCCTTTCACTTCCCCCGGACAGCACTGCCCCCTTCACATATCACCCCCACAGCACTGCCCCTTTCACTTCCCCCGGACAGCACTGCCCCCTTCACATATCACCCCACAACACTGCCCCTTCAAATATCACCCCCACAGCACTGCCCCTTTCACTTCCCCCCACAGCACTGCCCCCTTCACATATCACCCCCACCCCCCCCTCAGCACTGCCCCTTTCACTTCCCCCGACAGCACTGCCCCTTCACATATCACCCCCACAGCACTGCCCCTTTCACTTCCCCCACACAGCACTGCCCCCTTCACATATCACCCCCCACAGCACTGCCCCTTTCACTTCCCCCGGACAGCACTGCCCCCTTCACATATCACCCCCACAGCACTGCCCCTTTCACTTCCCCCGGACAGCACTGCCCCCTTCACATATCACCCCCGCAGCACTGCCCCTTTCACTTCCCCCACACAGCACTGCCCCTTCACATATCACCCCCATAGCACTGCCCCCTTCACATATCCCCCCCCACAACACTGCCCCCTTCATATGTCACCCACCCTGCACTTTATCCCTTTACATATCACCCCCAAAGCACTGCCCCTTTCACATCTTCCCTCCCCCACATCACTGCCCCTTCACATCCCCCCTACAGCACTGCCCCATTTACATATCACCCCCAACACACTGCTCCTTTCACATCCCCCTCACAGCACTGCCCCTTCACATCACCCACCACCCCCCCCCACCCCCTCCCCCCCCACACACAGCACTGCCCCTTAACATATCGTCCCCACAGCACTGTCCCTTTGACATCCCCCTGACAGTATTTCTCCCCTATACATGACCCCCCCCCCCACACACACACACACACACACACACACACACACACACCACTGTCCTCTGCACATGACCCCCGCTCCCCATCCTTCACAAGTTCACAGCCATGTCCTTTCCTCCCTTTATTCTGCTACCCTTAACAGAGCAGGAGGCGGGGCAGCCCTGAACTGAAGGCAGCGGCACAGCAGCACTGAATGGGGCGCAATAGCTGCCGGATAACTTTTCATATTAAAAAGCTGGTAATTGGCTGCTAGGACCGCCTCCTAGCAGCCAATCACCTCCTGGTTAACGTGAAAAGTTAATTCAGGAAGCTGCCTCTCTCCGTGCAGTGCTGGTCCCGCCCCAGTCCAGAATTGTTCTGCCTCCAGCCATCCGCTCTACTCTGCTAATGACAGCAGTGGAGGCTGGGGACAAAAGCGGCAGCTAAATGGCACAATCGCAGTGGTCTGGAAAGAGCAGTAGCTTGGGCGCGGACCGCGGGCTGCCATTTAGTGATGCCGTTGTATGGGGTTACCCATATCAGTTAGACTAGGCTCACTGTTTTTCCCTGGAACATTTTGTATTTACCTGTTGATCCTGCTAGTAGGACCATTGGATGGGAACTCCCTTTCATAGGATGGCAATGCTATGCAGGGAAATCACAGCAGTGTTGTCAACCTTGATGCTGCTATAGCTGCTTAGATGCTGGCACCATTTATCACCCTATCAGTGAATTGCTACAGCCACAGCCCTTTCGGAGCCACAGGCCAGCTATAGACTGTTTGCATCTCGGCTGGTTCAGCAGGAACTGGCTGAGATTTGAACCGTGTATGGGCAGGCTGAATGTACCAAGTCGATCAACTTGGGTACGACCAGCTTGACGGATTTTCTATGCGATTATCAATAGTGGCTGCTATAGCCGCTAGCAATAATCACTGTCTTCTCATGCAAGGACAACTTCCCCCTGCCGGGAGAATTTAATGTTTCGGCAGGTGGAATTCCCCTGGCAGCACTGTCTGTTTTGATGGGTAAATTGCAGGAATTACAGGAAAGAAATTTGCACCATCTATGGCCTGCCTTACGCTATCTGTGGGAGATTAGAAAAAAAGGCCCAGTCTCCCCAACCCCTCCTGCCCTGTCTCAGTTGCATTTATTTGCTATTAAAAAAAGAGCTACAGTTACATAAAAATAACTGTTTATCTAAAACTTTAGATGGACTTTAACAATGCCTCCAATGATAATTAGGATTATGCTGTCTGAAGGAAATAACAAATGTGAATAATTAGAGCGCCATCATCAGTTGACGGGACTTTAATGGTACCAAATCGATCATACTATTGTAAACTGTTAGACGGTTAATATTTATTCATGTGTTCCTTTAAAAGCCATCCCTTACAACTCTTCCATATCTCATACATTCATTAATATGAAAGATATCATCCTCTATGCATTTATCAAGAGGTATGAATAGAGGAAGATATTTTTCATATTTATTAATAAATGAATGAGATATGATTTTGCTTTTCAAGGGTTGCGCACCTATGGAGGTATAGATGAACAATATGGTATGCTTTATGGCTTTTAATGCAACAAATGAAAAAATATTAATCTTTTAACCATTTAAACTGGTGTGATCGATTTGATACTATTAAAGTCCCATCAATTTATGTCAGTAGTCTAGGTATATATTTTAGGATGTGATATCTTAATATTGGATGAATCACACAATCTACTCATGTTTTAGTTATATAGGAAATGTGAATAATTCTAAAATACCTCTAAAATTTTTCACACAAAATTATTTAAAACCAAAATCCACCCACATTTGTCCATCCACATATCTGGGAATCATTTTGTGTAATTCCTGTCCCTTGCGGTAGAGTGAACACCCTTAGCCCTCTGTAATTGCAAGACCCTTGTTACTGTTGAGCTAAAAGTGTACACCAATACAGTTAGCCTATACATAACTAGGTGCTGTTTTTAGAGGATGGGTTTCTAGAGCAGTATTTAGCCCACACATGGAACAATATACCAATGAGAAGAACTACCTACGGAATTATTGAAAGTAAAGGACCAACTGAAACCCAAACTACAGTATGTGACTGATGTTCAGGCCACCATGATGTGAAGCAATGTCTACCACAGCCATTCTCAACCAGGGATCTGTGGAGTCCTAGGGTTCCTCCAGAGGTGGCTAGTGGTTCCCTGAGCCGTTGCTAACTCATCACCAATCTGATGGTGGCTGAACAGTTCCAAGTCCAAGTACGTGGCATAACTGCAAGGGTAATATTCTGACCAACACTATAAGGGAGGGAATTCTTTGCAATGACCATCATCAATGTAAGGGACATCTCAATGACCTCTGATGGAGTTATCCTAGCAAGGGTTCCTTGAGATATTATAATAAATTATTTCAAGGGTTCCTCTGGAGTAAAACGTTTGAGAAAGGCTGGTTTATCAACTCCCTGCATTTGTACAGAGCAGTTCAGTTCTCTACACCAATCAATCCTGACATTTACTGACACAAGCAGGAGTAATCATTGCCTACAAAGCTCTTCTGTTTAGGCTCCCACCTGAAAATTGCCTTAGGGCTTGTTTACACTGGTGATCTTTAGGTGTCTATGGTCCACTTGGTCTTAGGAGATATTCTACCTACAGTGATTTGTGTCTGGGGAAGCATAGTGGTAATGTTGTTAGCTGGAGTTCCTAATTCGGATCTCCAGAACCCCTTTGTTTGTATGTGTTCCCGTTGGTTTTGCCCTACAGCACAAGAATGAAATCCAAAGTTAATTGCCAACTAACCAAATTACCTCTAAACTGCCTATATGAGTGAAGTATGATAGAAGAAGGTACATTTTAGTATAATGTAGAAAGGTCTTATGTGACTGATCTATGTACTTTGGATAGTGCTTCATAATATGTTCGCTCTCTATAAATATTGGTAATGTTAAGTGAACCCCTTTGCATTGGCCTGCATGGGCAAATCACGTGTTTACTTTACCTTCTTCAAGTGCAATTCAAGCCTTATGCCCTGTACACACGGCCGGTGTTGCTGTCGGAATAAACTCTGAAGGTTTTTCTGATGGAATTTCGCTCAAGCTGTCTTACATACACACGGTCACACCAGATTCCGACCGTCAAGAACGCAGTAACGTACAACACGTACAACGGCACTATAAAAAGGAAGTTCAATAGTCACTGTGCCACCCTTTGGGCTCCTTATGCTAATCTCGTGTTTATCTTGTGTTCGTAGAAGTTTGGTGAAAGACGATTCGCGCTTTTCAGAAAAATTATTCTAAACTTTATTATGGAGATCTGGCTTTAAAAAAAAATAAGATTATTCATGAGATCATGAGAAATAATAAAGAAATAAGTTTGTCAGAACTCTGTGTGAATATGAGCAGCAAAACAACTTCATTCTTCTAGCATTATAAAGAAGAGAATGCGCTGCATTAAACTATTTTAAAAATTTCAGCGTTACTAATGTGCCATCTCCATTACGAACAGCATACAGACGAGTGTTTCTTCCCGCTAGAATTTTTTTCCGTCGGAAAAATTTAGAACATGTCCTCTATCTAAGTCCGTCTGAATTTTCGATGGAAAAAGTCCGATGGGGCATACACACGGTTGGAATATAGGATGAAAAGCTCCCATCTGACTTTTTCTGTCAGAATGTCCGGCCGTGTGTACGCGACATAACACTATGTCTAAAGTATACCCCCCCCCCCTCCTGCTACTTATTTTGCCTAACCTGTGTAAAAACAGATCTGTATACTTACCTGTTTTTAGTCCGGTCTGGTCTAGTCATGTGCTCCTGCAGCTCCCGCTCCCCTGTGTCAAGTGACGGCTGCAGGGGAGAAGGTAGCGGCTAGGACACAGAAGCCTATGAGTGACGTCATGGCTCCCGGAATTCCCAGCTGTTATCGAGTGCTCCCCCCTCTCCCCTGCATGAAGGGGATCACATGATCAGAGTGAACTACAAATAGATAAGTATACAGATGAAACCATTTATTGAAAAACAAATTACCGTATATACTCGAGTATAAGCCAAGTTTTTCAGCACATTTTTTTGTGCTGAAAGTGCCCCCCTTGGCTTATACTCGAGTCAAGCACTTTTCTGCAGGAAAAAAAAATGACATTTTCCGACTCGACTTTGCGGCCCCGTATCTCTGGGCCACTTGGTGCTAGGAACCGCAAATGGTATGCAAACCCAGTGGAACAAACACTACAACATATCCAAATGTTTGGTTCTTAGCATTAAGTGGCCCCAAGATGTCATTCTCTGCTGCAGAAAAGTGCTTGACATTTTCTGACCTGACTTTGGGGCCTCATATCTCGGGGCCACTTAGTGCTAGGAACCCCAAATTTGGTATGCAAACACTACAACATATCCAAATTTAGGGTTCCTAGCACCGAGTGGCCCAGAGATACAGGGCCCCAAATTTGTGTCCATCTGCAGCAATGTCATTTCGGAACCCTTTGGGTCCAAAGACCCCAACATTTGGCTGCAGCTAGGGGGCATCTAGGAACCCTTAACTACCAAGTTTGAAGTTCAGGAGACTTATGGCTGCAAATGGGCACAGTGAGGCTGCAAATGGGCATTGTTGACCCTCTTTTCCACTTACAGTAGCTGCGCATTTCTCACTCTAGGCTTATACTCGAGTCAATAAGTTTTCCCAGTTTTTTGTAGTAAAACTAGGTGCCTCGGCTTATACTCGAGTATATACGGTACAGTAGTGGATGTGTATGGGTAAATTTAGGAAAATAAGGATATCATTTAGTGTCACTTTAAGGACCTGTACATACAATTGAGGTGTAGTAACTTGTAGACATGTGCAGACTGAAATATTTTGTTTCGGATTTTCGTTTTCGTCCGAAAAATAAATTTATTTAGTTACTCCCGAAATTCGTTTTTATTTATTTTGTTTTTTTTCGTTAAAAATTGCATTCGTCCGAAAATCCAAATGAATTAAGGTCGAATCTGTCATTGAAGGCTCATGGTGTCTGTCGAATGTTCAAAGAAGATTCGACGGAGCAGCTAAACTGTATGACTCTGTATAGTTTAGCTGCAATTCCACCCAATTCCAGCAGCAATCTTTTCTCTCTACGTCAAATCTTTTCTCTACGTCAAATCTTTTCTCTACGTCAAATCTTTTCTCTACGTCAAATCTTTTCTCTACGTCAAATCTTTTCTCTACGTCAAATCTTTTCTCAACGTCAAATCTTTTCTCTCTATGTAGAATAATCTTGGACTAATAGAGTTAAGGTTAGGCACATTCGACCACAGGTTCAATGGACACAGATTGTTATTGTCAGCGTTGAATCTCCTATCTATATCGAACTGTTGTCGCAACGAAAATAAAGCATTTGTTTATGTCAGATCTTTTTTGTTTTTCGGATTCTGCACTTTCGTTATCGTTTGTTAAAACGATAATGAAAATACCTGAAATTCGGACGAAAACAAATGCACATGTCTATTAACTTGCATGATGCAGTGCACTTGCATTGTAACACGTGGAAATACACTAACCTGCTTTGTGGTGCTCTTCAAAAAGTGCTGTATGCCCAGTTTTTGGTTCATTGTGGTGTGTCGGGCAGCCCAATCAAATAAATGTGCTGTTTTAACACAACACACAGCGTGCTTTAATGTACAGCACGTTTATTGCACTGCAGTAGGCCAAGATAATGTGAATGGGTGTTAAATACATCTGTGTGATGCGGTACCATTAATTTTGAATGGCATCCCAATGCAGCTTCCCATCTCACTGCAACGTACAGTAAAACACTATCATACTTTGTAGCATGCTGCATTACAGAGAATAGTACATACTCTTCTTGGTACATTAGCCAGCTCATTTAAATGATTGGACTGCCTTAGGCTGCTTTCACACTGGGGCGGTGCGGGGCAGCGACGGCAGCGACGGTAAAGCAGCGCTATACTTAGCGCTGCTTTACCATCGTTTTACCATCGTTTTACCCGCGGCCGAAAAAGGGTTAAAAACCTCCGTTAAGCGCCCCTGCAGCGGCGCTTTGCGGGCGGTATCCCCGCGGTCTCCCATTGATTTCAATGGGATGGAGCGGTATAGGAGCGGTGAACACACCGCTCCTTCACCGCTCCAAAGATGCAGCTAGCAGGACTTTTTTTACCGTCCTGCTAGTGCACCACTCCAGTGTGAAAGCCCTCAGGGCTTTCACACTGGAGACACAGCAGCAGCTGTTTCGGGTCGGTTTGTAGGCGCTATTTTTAGCGCAATAGCGCCTGCAAACCGCCCCAGTGTGAAAGCAGCCTTAAAGTGTTACTAAACCCAGGACCCTGCATTCAGTATATCTGGTCTCCCACAGAACATGGAAATGCAATGGTTTCAGTAAATATAAACTGCTAAATACCATTTCTCATCTGCAGTATATATACACTATATTACCAAAAGTATTGGGACACCTGCCTTTACACTCACATGCACTTTAATGGCATCCCAGTCTTCGTCCATAGGGTTCAGTATTGAGTTGACCTACAATTTGCAGCTATAAAAGCTTCAACTCTTCTGGGAAGGCTGTCTACAAGGTTTAGGAGTGTGTCTATGGGAATTTTGAATGGAGTTTGACCATTCTTCCAGAAGCGCAATTTGTGAGGTCAGGCATTGATGTGGACTAGAAGGTCTGGCTCGCAGTCTCCACTCTAATTCATCCCAATGGTGTTCTGTTGGGTTGAGGTCAGGACTCTGTGCAGGCCAGTCAAGTTTCTCCACCCCAAACTCGGTCATCCATTTGTTTATGAACCTTGCTTTGTGCACTGGTTTAAATCATTTGGTGGAGAGGGGATTATGGTGTGGGGGTTGTTTTTCAGGGGTTGGGCTTGGTCCCTTAGTTCCAGTGAAGGAAACTCCTGAAGCGTCAGCATACCAAGATATTTTGGACAACTTCATGCTCCCAACTTTGTGGGAACAGTTTGGGGATGGCCCCTTCCTGTTCCAACATGACTGCGCACCAGTGCACAAAGCAAGGTCCATAAAGACATGGATGAGGGAGTTTGGGGTGGAGGAACTTGACTGTCCTGACATCAACCCTTAACATCTTTGGGATGAATTAGAGTGGAGACTGCGAGCCAGGCCATCTCGTTCACATCAGTGCCTGACCTCACAAATACGCTTCTCGAAGAATGGTCAAACCTTCCCATAGACACACTCCTAAACCTTGTGGACAGCCTTCCCAGAAGAGTTGAAGCTTTCATATCTGTAAAGGGTGGGCCAACTCAATATTGGACCCTACGGACTAAGACTGATATGCCATTAAAGTTCGTGTGCGGACACTCCTCCGCATCTTCTGGTCTTGCCCTCGGCTTAAGCACTTCTGGATGATAGTACGAAGGATTACTCAAAAATGCACAGACTACAAGATAAGCGATGACCCAGCTTTCATCCTGCTACATGCCACTACAATCCCGACTCGGAAGTACAAAAAGTCGATAGTACGACACCTATTAAACGCAGCTAAATCCTGCATTCCACTATTGTGGAAGAAAAGCTTGCCTCCGACTGTAGGGTTGTGGCTACACAGAGTGGAGGAGAACAGGAGATTGGAGGACTTAGTCCTTATGGCACAAAATAAGCAAGAACAACACTCCCAGGCATGGATGCTTTGGATCATGTTTATATTCTCCGATGATGGAATGGCTATGTTGGCCACTTGAATAGTGAAACATTATAGAAGACACTACACCCCGTAGACCCGGGTCTATCCCCCCAATACCCTCGCCTCCGACCCCTCCCCGCTTTTTTCTTGTTCTACACTTTTTTGGCTCTCTGTGGAATTTCTAGATTCCCAACTATTTGGTCTTTGAGATATCTCTCGGAGGTACTTGAACCCAGGGAACACGCGGTTCAACCAGACTTACCTACAAAGACGTGGTGATATAAGCTATTCATTTTACATTCAATCTCATTTAATTTCTATCAGTAAAAGTTCATCACAAACACTGAATGTTCAACCACAAATATCGTTGTAACTATTATCAATATGTCATGTATTCACCAGTGAACATCAACTATGATGCTGGGCAATTGTACCGTATTTTCTCTGTTGACTTTTTGTTCTCTTCCTTTTTTGTTTCTGGAAAATAATAATAAAATTTATATTTGAAAAATGTTCATGTGCGTGTAAAGGTCAAAATACTTTTGACAATATAGTGTAGCAGTCTTGTGACTTCTATGAGTGTCCAGCAGAGCACTGGTTAAGGCTTGTAGGAGGAGTTTTCATTCTCCCTTGATTGTCCTATGAGGCTGCAGGACCCCTGACCCTCTGTCTTGACAGTGCTGATTGGCCCTGTGCTCTTCGCATTCACTCTCCCAAGAAAGAAAAATAACTCTAGCAATATACACCAAACTGAGAACGTGCAGCTTGCCCCCAAGGCTCGGTTCTAGCAGGAGATGGTTTGGGGACTGTGGAAGAAGGGGAAGATCGGAGAAGACAGGATCAAATGGCCTTTTTACACAATGCAGAAACTTAACCCCTTAAGTGAGTATAACAAGCGTTACTGCAAATACAGATTGATTTTACTGTGGCATTAGTAACACTTTGATGCAACTCAAGTTAACGTATTTGCAACAGTGTGAATGGGGGCCTAAGGGTTCCTAAGGACAATTTTCATGTTATTTACATGTTGTAGTTTTCTGTATTGTCAAAGTGACTAAACCCTTTGTGATTCAAATGCATGCCCCGTCGGTCACATCATGCCCTGTACAGTAGGTGACCACCCAGCCAGTGACACTTCCACACATTCTAGCTGCTGTCAGAACACACTGGCCTTTCCACTAACACCATCCAGAGATCCTGTAACAAACATCTGGCGGCAGGCTTATTGCAGACAGCACCCGCTGATCAGTGCAGTCAGATCAGTGTGTCCGCCGGCTCTTCACGTGTATAAAATATTTACTACTTTTTTATTAATACATGACAGAGCTGGGCTTGCAGCGTATTCATCTAGAGCGAGGTTACAGCAGGTTTCTAGAAGTGATTTCTATCAGCATGGTCTGAGTAGCAGGTCTCTGCGGAGACGATCTATAGGAATGTGCATCTCCAAGTGATGTGTGGAAGAAAATACATCACAAAATTGAGGGGAAAAAGATTATGCAAAAGGTAAGATGAGGCCCCCAGTATAAAGATGTGAGATCTCCAATCTCTCCTTTTCCCTCTCACTTCCGTTTAAAACTTTTTTTTTTTCTTATTTATTTTACCTTTTATTTTTACTTTAAAAAAAAAAAAAAAGTCAATTTTATTCCTATTACAAGAAAGCATGTTCATCTTCTTGTATTAAAATGATAAAAAACTCTGGTATAAAAAAAAATACAAAAGTATAAGCATGTTCATCTTCTTGTATTAAAATGATAATAAACTCTGGAAAAAAAAATGTATTCATACACATCCACTTCTTAATAACCCAGTAATCTTTTTCATGAAACAGTTTCTTACTGTTTTTTTTTCTGCCTCTTGTAACTTCTTCTGTGAGATCTCCAATCTCTCCTTTTCCCTCTCACTTCCGTTTAAAACTTTTTTTTTTTTCTTATTTATTTTACCTTTTATTTTTACAAAGTTCTTTTAAAAAAAAATGTGTCAATTTTATTCCTATTACAAGGAATGTAAACATCCCTTGTAATAGAAAAAAAGCATGACAGGTCCTCTTAAATATGAGATCTGGGGTCAAAAAGACCTCAGATCTCATATTTACACTAAAATGCAATAAAAAAAATAATAAATAATTTTGTAATTTGAAAAAAAAAAATGTAATTTTAAGAGCTATGGGCAGAAGTGACGTTTTGACGTCGCTACCGCCCTGCAATGGTACGGAGACGGGTGGGGGGGCCATCTTCCCCTCACTCATCTCCATACCCAGGAAGGAGAAGGATCCGATCGCCTCCGCCGATGGCTCCGGTAAGCGGCGGAGGGGGCCCTCTCCCGCCGCTGATAAAAGTGATCTCACAGCGAATCCGTCACAGAGACCACTATTTTCGGAAACCAGACCACCCGCAGAAGAAGAGAATACCGGGGTTATGGCTGCTAGCTACTGCCATAATAAAGATATCCCTCTTCAAAGTTAGGACATATATCGGTGTGCGGCGGTCCGGAAGTGGTTAACCGCCCCCCCCCACACACACACACAGGAAGAGGATGTGCACTACATGAACTGCTGTCAATGCTGGGAGGAACTGAGGATCGTGGGAGAGCTATTTCCATACAGGCTAAAGCAGGCCGTGCATTATGCAATTTTCTTTCCTTCAACCTCGGGTTAAAAGAAAGAAAATTGCTTGATTCTTCCATCAACACAGTCAGTGTTGATGGGGGAATCCCTCCCTCAGCACTATTGTGTTCTGCCAGCAGGAAGCTTTCCCAACTGGCAGAGTACAATGATTGCTGCTGGCGGCTATAGCCACTGGCAGTAATCGAGCGAAAAAAACACAACAGGCTGGTTGTACTGAAGTTGATCGTTGGATCAACTTCAGTACAACCAGCCTGCCCATAGATGGATCAGAATTTGTCTGGTGCCTGCTGAACTGGCTGAATTTTGATCTGTCTATGGTCAGCTTAAGCCTGCTTTGTGGACTGAGCAGGGAAAATACAATTCCCGGGTTTACTGGAGCTCTGTGGGAAGGACGCTGATTTTGTCATGTTGCTAACGAGGAACGGAAAGAGATCAGCTGCCACCACCGGAGTCAAGGAGAGGCCATTGGCCAACCTCCACTATACCTTGATAAAGAGGAACAGTGTTGCCCACATGGGTCAAAGTGCAGGTGAGAAACTTTATCCTGAGTGCCCAAACACCATATTTGGGCCCCAACATGCTGTCAAGTGGGGAAAGGGGTTTAATATTGACTGCCAAACTGTTATTGTGGTATTACTCCCTTTAAGAAGGATTGCCTCTAGTATAAGGTTAGGGGTTACTCTCTGGTTCCACTTGTATATTATCAACAGTATATTTTCTTTGCTATTGTCTCTACTTGTTTGGCCATTGGGGTACTTTATATATATATATATATATATATATATATATATATATATTGCAATAAATATTCCCCCATCCCCCTTCAGCCCAGGTATGTCACTATGTGTGCTGCTACTTGCAGAATCAGGAGATCCAATAAACAGTTGCTACTTCAGGGATGAGCGCTGCAGTACATTTGGAAGCATTATAAGGTACTTTTTGAGTAAGGAATACATGCTTGAATAGAATTAATTTATTTTAACTAGAGTTTAGTGTCACTTTAACAAATAAAAAAAGGTACCATTAAGCAGAATAATACATTTATCTTTATGTCACTCTACCCTCTCCCCTTATCAGTGTGCTCCTTGTTAGGCTCTTAGTGCTGCCTCTCCCTCCCAAGTCTGGGCTCTGCTGTATAGGGGGTTGAAAGAAGCTTATACCATGTCAAATGCAGGTTCTTACAATGCTTGAATTTATATATTGGAGGCATTTCTATAGTCAATTTAAGTTAAGTGGCCGCTCTGTGTAATGGTATTGCACAGAGCAGCCCCAAACCACCTCTTCTGAGGTCCCCTGCAAACACTGTCTGCTCCTTCTCTTCTCTGTCTGGGAGCAGAGCATGTGGGCTCGATCCCGATCTGGGCTGTGTGCGTTCATAGAAACACACAGCATGGCTCGGCCCTGCCCCTACTCCCTCCTCACAACATTTTATTGACAGCAGTGGGAGCCAATGGCTCCCACTGCTGCCTCGGTCCCTGTGAGTAGAGTGAGAGATGGAGCCATGCATAGTGCTGGATCAGTTGAGGTCAGTATTGCAAATTGTAAAATGTTTTCTACCTTAATGCAGATAATGCATTAAGTTAAAAAATGTTTTAGCTTTAGAACCACTTTAATTTACAAATAAATACCCAGTTGATCCAACAATGTTAGTAGTACTGAATGAATAACTTATATAGCGCTACATATGCAAACTAAATGGCCTTGAGGCGCTTTTGCCACCAGTGTCCATCTGGGTCTTCAGAAGAGATGGGTCTTGAGCTTCTTCCTGAAGACCGGATGTTTTTCTTCCGAGCGGATGTCCGCGGGTAGAGCGTTTACATAGCCGTGGTCCTTGGAATGCAAACCTTCTTTTGCCTTTTAATTTATAACGGGTCTTGGGGATGTGGAGGATGTTCTGGTTAGTTGACCGGAGTGAGCGACCTGGGGTGTAGTGCTTTATTTTGTCGCAGAGGTATTGCGGGGCTTTTCCTTGTGTACATTTGTGAGTGAGGCAGAGGGTCTTAAATGTAACCCGGTCCTTCACAGCTAGCCAATGGAGGGTCCTCAGGGACGGGGTGATTGATTTGCAGGTTTTTTTTCCAGTTACCAGTCTGGCTGCTGTGTTCTGGACAGTTTGTAGACCTGAAATTTGGTATTTTGGAAGTCCTAGGTAGAGGAAATTTGCGTAGTACTGCAAGTGTTCCTGCCTCTGGTTTCTGATTGGTCATTGTAGGCAGGCTTCCTTTAAACTCTCTGTGCCCTAGGCTGGCACCTGGGTTACCATGTGCCCTTGTAGGAATGAAAATCTTACCTTGCCCCTCTCACAGCACACCCCAAAAAAAAAGAAGTAAAGCCAAAGCTCTTTTGTCTATACTTCTCCTACAGATCACAGGAGTGCAGTGCATTCTGCACTCCTGTGATCCGTTTTCATGCCACAGCAAGCTAAAGCCCACGGTCGGCCGACATCACAGAGCTGGTCCAGGCTCTGAAAAGATCCCAATCATATTGTAGGGATCTGCCCAGATGCCTGGACTGACAGCTGGCTCAGCCTCTCAGTGGTCTTCTGAGAGCCTGAGCTAGCCCCCTCCACCCCCTCTACAGCCCAGCGTTCCAGCGAGCATGGCAGGGCAGAGCATAGAACCGAATACTAACATTCCCCAGCTCTCTGCTCACAGAATGCTGAGAACTGAAGATCAGCATTCTTTGATCGATCAGTTCTCAGTGCAGAGCCAGCATGGTACAGATGCAGCATCAGTTAGTATTATTATTATTTTTTTCTTTTAACTTCACCTCACTATACAGCCCTGATTAACCTCACCCCCTCAATGCACACCTGGAATTAGTCTGACCCCTCTCAATGCACACCCCAAAGTAACTTCACACCGCTCACTGCACATCCCAAACTAAGCTTATCCTCCTCACTGCACACTTCAAATTAAAGTATTTCTAAAGACAAGACTTTTTCATTTTTGATAGAGTACGAGAGGGTTGAAACCTCTGTTGGTGTGTCATTGGGGAGATTTTGCTTCACTTTCTATCCTGTAGACTCAACGGGAATTGAGAGGATATCTTTCCAATGTTAGGGGTTTCCCCTCTAAGACAGTTGCAACCGAAACAAGTAGTCCCATTGGAAGATTTCCCCTCCATTCCTGTTCTGGTGGCAACTCAAAATTCGTGCCCCCCCCCCCCCCCCCCCCTCTTTCAGGGTACCAATAGAGAGATTAAATCTCCATAACAAGGACACAGACAATAATTAGAACTTGACAGTGGCTCTAACCCAGGGGTCTCAAGCTGTGGCCCTCCAGCTGTTGCAAAACTACAAGTCCCATGAGGCATTGCAAAGCTAACAGTTACAAGCATGACTCCCACAGGCAGAGGCATGATAGGACTTGTAGTTTCACAACAGCTGGAGGGCCACGAGTCTGAGACCCCTGCTCTAACCCATCACCACTCTACCCAAGCCTAGAAATACTCCTCCCACAATAAATCTATATTTACTACACCCTCTCACCACACAACATATATTTACCTTCCCCTACACAAATCCTCCAGGTTTACCTCCCCTGCCTCTGCACAACTTGGACAGCCTGTCAATGTGAATTAACTTACTCTATTGTAAGTAAGTCCTAGCCCCAAAATTTCTTATTATGTGTAATTACATTCACTCTGGTGTTTTGACCTTTTGCCAACCACATAATGTATATATGCAGTGGTAAGAGAGTAGACTTTAATGCCCTACTGCTGCACATTTGCATCCATGATGGCCTGGATTGTGTGTTGAGGGCACACTCACTGCATACGCCCAGAACTCTGACCAAGCTATCACCAACAGCTCTCGGTTATGGCTTCTGATTATGTGCCAGAGGGACAGACTTCCAATCATGTGACCACTGTGAGAGCCATTCACAGTGTTTACATGATACAGAGGCCATGTTGCCTCCTGGGCATTAAAGCCTACTTAAAGGCCACTGGGAGGGAAGTAAGGTAAGAATATGTACATGTAGGAGTAACCTTTATCAATCTTTTGTATAGGTTCGCCCATCTGGATGAGCAAAAGAAGTGAAAGACAATTGCATTATCCATGCAGATTGACTTTGTAGTTCATTTTTAACGGAACCTACCTGGGACAGTGATAAAGATGGTCACAAATAATCTTGTTTTTAACAGATACTGGTTGTATGTCTACATCTACTGATCTTATACAGGCATTGGTGTCATCCTGATCTTTTTGCCAACCTGGACCAAATATAGGATCTCATCAAGATTTCAGGACTCCCCTGGAGAGCCCTAGAACTTCAACCATAATAACAAGATACAAATGAATTTAGGAATGACAAAACCAGCTTTTTCTGCAATATTCACCTTCAGTCCAGAGATTTTTCTGTATTTTTTTCAGCCTCTAGATGTCCTTAAACCGATAGCCAGCATCATTCAACCCACATCTTCTGAGCCCATGTTGTCCTGGATCTGTTTCTGGACAGTGATAGGAGAAGCAGCACAGCTATAATGTGATTTTTCTATTACCGTGCCTAATGTCAACACAATAACTAATTAATTCTTTGTACTTATTCTTCTTCCCACACTCCAGCCCTGCTTTACAGGTAATGTAATGGCTGATGCCAGGTCAAATTCAGGTACTTACACTAATTGCATTTAAAAATAAATTTAATGATGTATCAATGATTATAGCACTGCATTCATTTGTGTGTTTTATATCTGTCTGGAGTTCAGTTTTAAGTGCTTTCCTTTTGTGCTAATATGTCTGAGGTGCCACTGTAATGTTAAGCTGTTATTAGAGATGTCAGCTGCTGGTGACATCTGAAGTAACAACATAGTTTAGGAGCTAATGTACACAGGCATCAGGATCAAGTCAAACAGTGAGATTTTAGGTGCCTCTAAGTTGGTTTGGCTTACTTCTAATTTGATTCGCCTTTGTGTTTTACGTAAGATGTTTCTTTGAGCTTTTTATGAGCTGCTCTTGCATTCATTGACCCAAAAGGCCTTTAGATAAGATTGTGTTTTAACAGTGCCTCTGCATCCGAATAGTCACTCTACAGTCTTTCTAAAGAACTGAGTACAACAGTCTTTACCCCAACACAGTTCATGAATCACAGCAGGAAGTCAAAAACACCCCATATCACTAAAGGAAGCTCCCAAGAAGTTCCATTTTAGAGTGGACCTTAACTCAAAAAGTCAAGATTTATTATGTTATAGGGAACATCAAGAAAAGTTAATTGTGCTTAAGCAGTGCCCTGATAAATGTACATTTTATTTGCAATTTCTCCTGAAATACTGTACAGTGGTACTCTTCCTGGTATGAGTGGGCCTAGGCACTCCTCTACCTATATTTTCATTGCTGTTGTAATGGCAATGTTCATACCTCACTTAAATGATTAATGATACATAAAATAAGTGATTATAACCTTTTGTCTATATAAGAATCAACCAATGCGGTTGCAGCTATTACGGATAGAATTAAAAGGAATGATAACTGTGCAAAAAGAATAACCATCAAATTTATTTATACAGAAAAGGAAAGTTAGCATAATCAGAGATTACCAAATATAACATAGTGATGTTACAAATACAGTGTTACCAGTCTACAAAGATAATTAATGCAAAAATGATATATTGTTACAATGGACATACAAATGCTATCAATGTATTAAGGCAAATCCTAGGATGGTAAAAGTTAGAGAAAAGTAAAGAGAAATAAGATCATACGGATACGTTACACCGACAGACCTTACGTGACCATGCTTTGTCTTCCATGAGGCTTATGCCGCGTACACACGACCAGACTTTTTGACAGCAAAGGTCCGACGGAACGAATCCGTCGGACATTCCGATCGTGTGTGGGCTCCATCGGACCTTTGCATGGCAAAAATCCGACGGACGTTAGAAATGTTTTAAATTTTCCCACCGGGACTCCGCCAGAGCGAGTTTCTAGTGGGAAAACCGTTCGTCTGTATGCTGGTCCGACGGACCAAAATAAGACGGAAGGGCAGCTACAGCACCTGACCGCGAGAATGTTTCTCGGCGACAGGGCACTGTACATCTCGCGCTGGCTGCAATAGGAAAAACACATTTTCCTATCGCAGCAAGCGCGAGAGGGAAAGCCCTTTGGTCTGGTATGGATTTTAAGGGGAAGCCCCTACGCCGAAAAAAATGGCGTGGGGATCCCCCCAAAATCGATACCAGACCCTTATCCGAGCACGCAGCCCGGCTGGTCAGGAAAGGGGGTGGGGACGAGCGAGCGCCACCCCCCCCCCCCTCCTGAGCCGTACCAGGCCGCGTGCCCTCAACATGGGGGGGTGCTTTGGGGAAAGGGGGGCCCTGCAGCCCCCCCACCCCAAAGCACCTTGTCCCCATGCTGATGAGGACAAGGGCCTGTTCCCGACAACCCTGGCCGTTGGTTGTTGGGGTCTACGGGCGGGGGGCTTATCGGAATCCCACCCTATGTGAATGAGTATGGGGTACGGTGTACCCCTACCCATTCACCTGGGGAAAATAAGTGTAAATAAAAAACAAAACAAGTTTTAAAAATACTTTATTGCACAGCTCCGGGGGTCTTCTTCCGTCTTGGGGGGTCTTCTCGCCGGACTCCTCCGCTATCTTCTGCTAGCTCTTTCACTAGCGGAGGAGCCCGGCTTTCTTCTTTGTCGTCACCACCTTCCGGGGGTCTTGTCCCGCTCTTAGGTTCTTCTGTCGCCGCCGATGCCTTCTTCTCCTTCTCCTTCTTCTTCTTCTTCTTCCTTCCGATGTTGCCACAACGATCTCTCTGGCCGCAATGGCAGAGAAGCGTGGTGTGGCGACTTATATAGGGACAAGGGGCGGGGTCACCGGCAGATGTCACAGTCTGCTGGAAAGTCCGGTCGTGTGTACAGGGCATAAGAGACTGAGTCAGGGGTGTGTAATATGATATAAACACACTTGTAAAAAAACACCCCTTCACTATTTGACAACCCCGCTCTTCCACAAGGGGTGGGTGCAGCCACCCTAGGTTCCTTTAAACGCACCGCATGGCCTCAAGCCCATTCGTTTGTACACCCCTCCCAGGGGACACCGGTTACCCCGGAGGGCCCTGGGGACTGGCTCACGGCACTACACACGTCCACATTCACCAAATGCCTGCACTCCTCTTCCCAAATACACCGCACTCACACCAGCTTTGAGGAACTATGCTCCCTTCAGGAAACACCTAGACATCTCCTCTCATCCTTATACAGCCTGTTACAGGCCTCAACACACAACCAACTACCGTACTACACGAGCATGTGGTCTGCGGACTTAGGTGACGACATCTCTGAGCCAGAATGGCAAACTTCTTTTCACTTTACCCACAAATCAACTATCTCATGTTATTCTCAAGAAAAGAATTACAAGCTATATAAATCCTGTAATAAATAAAATAAAAAATAAGCTCTTATGTAGGTGGTACAGAGATCCTTCAACACTACAAAAAATGTTCCCATCTGCACCGGCGACCTGCTGGCGCTGCAAAACATCTGTTGGGACGTATCTACATGTCTGGTGGGACTGCAAGAGGATCCGCCCCTTCTGGACGCAGGTTTTTAAGTGTTACAATCTCATTTCTGATAAAACGGTACCAATCTCCCCAAAGATTGCCCTACTCTCTATACTACCTGGGTCTCTGAAATCACAAAAACAAGATCTACTTCGCTTTTTTATGTCCTCAGCGAGGCAACTCATACCTGCATATTGGAAAACAAAGGTTACTCCTCCATTGTCACGGTGGGTTTCTACCATGAACGACACAATGAGAATGGAGGAAATGTTGGCCCTTGACAACGACACATATACTAAATTTACAATACAATGGTCGGTCTGGCTCCGCTTCTCCTCCTCTAAATCCCTACTAAATAAGATCCCAAACCCGTAGAGACATGCTGAGTCCCTTCGGGTCCACCTCCAACCTTCCACTACCCTACCTCTACCCAGCTCCCATCTTTCATCACCGAAATACCCCCCCCCCCCCTCCCCTTCCTCCTCCTTCCTTCTCTCTCTCTAGTTCTTTACCCTCTATCTCTCTTCTGACTTTCTACCTTTTTTTTCTTTTACTTTACTTTAACTTATTCATGTTACTTTATGTTGTGAACCTTGAGTACTACTCAATCGCAAGCTCACTAATTCAGAGAACAGGTTTTCTCCTGGACTTGCACAGTCTAGTTGAAGGAGGCAGCTGTGGGCGATAGCCATTGGGCTGACTTCTAGTATATGCATTCCTGATACCGTTTTCTGACTGTATTCTTCTCATGTTGTTCACTGTTACAATGTTCTTTTTGGAAAATGTCAATAAAAATATTTTCAACACTAAAAACCCACCCCTCCTCACCCCCCTTCCATATGCTCTGGGGTGGGGAGTTGAAGCGTTCTATTCCCTCACATAAGCCAGGTGGCCAAACTTGGTCAACGGGAGGTCATTACATGTCATAAAAAACTAGAGCGCTTGGCTTGCTTCTATATCCCCTCTCTGCCCAACCCCATTCAAGTAAAACATGTTTGGTAACATTACCACTCTCAGTTAGAGGTCATCCTCACAGCCCCCAAGTGATCCCCTCCAGGCAAGGGACAGTACATCTGTAAACCAGGTAGTACAGAGGACACTATAAACAGAGCTTCCTAGATACTTACTCTAGATAACATACCAGAACTGTTTTATGACGTCAGCTGTTCTCAGAATGTCCAGGCAGTTTTCTGACTCACTGTTTAAGCCATACTGTATGTCCATTTATTAATGCTGATTATCATTGAAGGTAAAAATCATAGGCCTCACATTTCCACATCACTGTATATCTGCATTGTGGGATGTAAGGCATTGCCTCTGACTACTAGTCTCAGGAGATTTGAAATGAGCTTTGGTGATGTCAGTACTGTGCTGCTCACTGTTCTCCTTGCTGGACACTCTGGCATGAGGAAGCAAAGCCCTTCTTCTACCAAGATGGCCCACTCCACACAGAGACACAGTGCAGAACAAGGCATGTTAGGTCAATAATGGGGAATGATCGGCTGCAGGGAGGCCCACAAGCAATACTACTGGTGACTTGTCCTTGGCCCCTCTGCTTGCCCTTTTAGGACACCGCCCTTACAGCTTATGTTCTCTTTAAATGGACATGCACTTTAATTTTGAATATAAGGCAAGCTCAACCTAATAACACATGAATCTTCTCTTCGCTAATTTAATGAACTTCAACCACCCACCAAGATTTGATATCAGCTAATTGCTTGCTCATAATTAACCAAAACATTTTTCATTGAACTCCAAGGGCTTTTTCCTAATTTATAGACGAGTCTTGCTCACCCCATTGATATGACGACTAATAGAAATGGCTCCAGCTGAGAGATGTTTGTTTCAAGACGTTTGCACTCGATCTGATATGTGTCTGGATATGACCGCGGGTTTATTACTCTGCCATGACAAACAGAGTCATTTGCTGTAAACTAAAGCATCTCAGTCATACCCCTGGGAATAACTTTTATTGGTAATGAATATCGTCACTCAGTGTTGTCTATTCATTGTTGTATTTACAGCTTCTAGTGAAAGTGATCGTTTGAGTTATGAGTGACATTTTAAGGCTTTCAGTTTAGGGTCACTGATAATTTGCAGCTTTGGGTATGTCATTCACTATTACAGAAAGAACATAGATTTCCTGTCTTCTTTATCTTTCAGAATCTTGTTTACTAACTTTAAAGATAGACATTTTTCTTCCTTCAGAAGAAATGTGCAAACTCCTCCACCTGAGTGTTGAGGCCAAATGGTGGGGCCCCTCCAGTATGACCACTGTAGATTAGCTGTTTCTGTTCAGTTGTAAAGCAGCTCTCCATCCACTGATCAGTTGATGCACTCGGAGTCACTTATCTTATTACATGACTATGGCTGCAGAAGGTGCTTTGGTAGATGTTTCAACAGTCTCGCTGGTACTTTTAAAACCTTTTGACCAATGAAAGTCTGAGCAAGCCATTGTGCAATGCTCAGTAATTAAAGTGGACAATAATAAATAACGATAGAATCACCCCCTCCCTACTCACATATACTGTATAGGATAAATTGCTTGTTTAATCTATTAGGCCTCTAATATATTCCTAACCTTATTCTACTGGTTTCCTCCACACAAGGCGACCTTGCCTCTTTTGGGGTTGTGCATCAGAATTAACACGTTTAATATAGGTACTTGTATAGTAAAGACAATTTACCTAGCACTTTGCATATATTGTACATTCATATCAGTTCCTGCCCTCAAGGGGTTTACAATCTATGGTCCCTAACATCACTTTCTAGGGCCAATTTAGGCAGGAGCCAATTTACCCACCAACAAATGGAGTTCAAGGATGAAATGCATGCAAGCAAGGGGGAAACGTAAATTTTATGCAGGTGGTTTCATGGTTGGGGTTTGAAGCAATGGCCCTAGTGCTGGAAGGCAAAATTGTCAACCACTAAGTCATTGTGCTGTCTACAGTCACTATGCTGACATGTGCAATGACAGTGTACATGATAGCTAAAGGGCCTGTCCACATTCTGGGCAAGAAGAAGAGAGAAGAAGACTGAATTGCTGGCTGCGTCACTATTCTTCTCCCTAGTAAATGCAACAACCCACACCACGGACAAGTGAAACCAAAATAAAAGATATCCTGAAATGAAAAATATTATATATATCCCCCCATCCAGGGGCGTAACTAGAAATCACAGGGCCCCATAGCAAAATGTTGTATGCCCCCCCCCCCCTGTAAACAGTCCCCCCCCCCACAAAAAAAATGAACTGTGCAAAACAGATGACAATCTGTCTCCCACTCCCTTCCTACCCCTTGTCTAGACTTCAGAGCCTCCTCATGTGCCGAAAACTATGTCCCTTCACAGGCGCGCTCAAGCGTTCTGCCCCGCCCACTCTGCTCTGTGCTCCTGCCTCCTGCTGTATGCAGCTGCGTATGTCGGGACACGGCCGGACTCGAGGGGCCCGGGAGGCTTAACAGTAAACTTACATTCCTCATCCTCACCTGGACAATTTTTTTGTCGGTGGGCGGAGTCTTATTAAAATTAGGGGGGTGGACAAAGCGCGCCACGGCAAAGTATGGGCTTGGTTTAATCGTACTATTGGGTGTGGCTTAAAGGAGTGTGGTTAGAGTCTGAGATGAATGAGGGATGGAGGGAGAAACAAAGAAAGAAAGAGAGAGGAAGGAAAAAAAGAGGAATGAAGGGACAGCAGGCACAGATCCTACACCACAATAGAAATATGTGTATTCTAGAAAGTTTAACAATCAGCAGATAAAGATATTCTAAACACCTGGTGTTAGCGATTCAATCATCCCGGCACCATGGTTGTTATGGTGTCAGGGTGATTGAAGCGCATTATTTCTATTATTACATTGCAATATAAAATGAAATACTTCAACTCACCATAATGCAGAATCAGAATCAGTGGGAGCCCTGAGTGTGTCACTTGCCACGTCGCCTACAACCAGATGCCATCAGGTGTCCCCAGCGGAGTGCTTCCTTACATCTCAGGTGTCACTGTCCCCAGTCAGCGGCGTGCTTCCTTACTTCTCAGGTGTCACTGTCCCCAGCCAGCGGAGTGCTTCCTTACATCTCAGGTGTCACTGTTCCCAGCCAGCGGAGTGCTTCCTTACTTCTCAGGTGTCACTTCCCCAGCCAGCGGAGTGCTTCCTTACTTCTCAGGTGTCACTGTCCCCAGCCAGCGGAGTGCTTCCTTACTTCTCAGATGTCCCCAGCGGAGTGCTTCCTTACATCTCAGGTGTCACTGTCCCCAGCCAGCGGAGTGCTTCCTTCTCAGGTGTCACTGTCCCCAGCCAGCGGAGTGCTTCCTTACTTCTCGAGTGTCCCCAGCGGAGTGCTTCCTTACATCTCAGGTGTCACTGTCCCCAGCCAGCGGAGTGCTTCCTTACATCTCAGGTGTCAATTCCCCAGCCAGCGGAGTGCCTCCTTACATCTCAGGTGTCACTGTCCCCTGCCAGCGGAGTGCTTCCTTACTTCTCAGGTGTCACTTCCCCAGCCAGCGGAGTGCTTCCTTACTTCTCAGGTATCACTGTCCCCAGCGGAGTGCTTCCTTACTTCTCAGGTATCACTGTCCCCAGCCAGCGGAGTGCTTCCTTACTTCTCAGGTATCACTGTGTGACAGTCCCCTTCCTTACTTATCAGGTGTCCCCAGCGGAGTGCTTCCTTACATCTCAGGTGTCACTTCCCCAGCCAGCGGAGTGCCTCCTTACATCTCAGGTGTCACTGTCCCCTGCCAGCAGAGTGCTTCCTTACTTCTCAGGTGTCACTTCCCCCAGCCAGCGGAGTGCTTCCTTACATCTCAGGTATCACTGTCCCCAGCCAGCGGAGTGCTTCCTTACTTCTCAGGTATCACTGTCCCCAGCCAGCGGAGTGCTTCCTTACTTCTCAGGTATCACTGTCCCCAGCCAGCGGAGTGCTTCCTTACTTTTCAGGTGTCACTTCCCCAGCCAGCGGAGTGCTTCCTTACATCTCAGGTGTCACTGTCCCCAGCCAGCGGAATGCTTCCTTACTTCTCAGGTGTCACTTCCCCCAGCCAGCGGAGTGCTTCCTTACTTCTCAGGTATCCCCAGCCAGCGGAGTGCTTCCTTACTTCTCAGGTATCACTGTCCCCAGCCAGCGGAGTGCTTCCTTACTTCTCAGGTATCACTTCCCCAGCCAGCGGAGTGCCTCCATACATGTCAGGTATATATATAACAGCAGTGTCTCTGCCGCCATTACTGAAGGCCAAGGGGGGAACAAAATAGAGGTGGAGCCGGCCGGCTGGCAGCTACAATAGAAATTTAGCTGCAGCAGCGCCCACCCCCCCCCCCCCCCACCCCTTTCCACAGCAGGTTACAGATGACAGACAGACCGGGGCGGGGTGTGGGCGGAGCCACAGCTCTATTTCTATTGTAGCCACTCGGCAGGCTCCCCTGTCGTCTCTTAACTCTGGTCTTCTGGAAAATGGCGGCCAGCGGAGACAATATCTCCGCCGGCCGCGGACCTCTAGTGGCGGCGGGCAGCGAAAAAGAGAAATTTTAATGGCAAATAGGACCGGACCGCACTTGGCTGCGGGCCCTACTAGGCTGCGGGCCCCATAGCCAACGCGTGTGTCGCTATGGCGGTAGTTCCGCCACTGACCCCATCCCCTTTTTTACCAAGCTACTGCTATCCTTACCTTCTAAAAGTATAAGTGTTATAGTGTATATTCCAATACAGCAGAGGCTGTTACACCCCCTAAAAATGTCAGCACAAATAAACACCGCACCGGGTGGTGTCAGGAAGTGATGTCATCCCACTGTCACAGTCAGGGAAGGAGGATACCTATGTGCTCATGCTGCAAGCCAACAGTAGCGACACAGCTGATGGTACGTGAGATTGTGTGTTTAATCCCTGGTGCAAGGTTGTGCACAATTTAAGTTGAGTGACCATTTGTGGATTGTATTATTAACTTTGAATAAAGTGAGGTATTTTCTTTCTTTTCTTTTTGGAAAATGCCTGTATTGGAAGCGTGTGTTCTCCTGGAGGAGAAAGAGTGGCTGGTCTTGGGTTCCCCTCCCTTAACCACTTTCAGACCGGACCATTTTGCTGGCTTAAGACCAGACCACTTTTTGCGATTCGGCACTGCCTCGCTTTAACTGTGCGACGTGGCTCCCAAACAAAATTGACGTCCTTTTTTTCCCACAAATAGAGCTTTCTTTTGATGGTATTTGATCACCCCTGCGTTTTTAATTTTTTGCGCAATAAAAAAAAAAAGTGCGACAATTTTGAAAAAAACACATTATTTTTTACTTTTTGCATAATAAATATCCCCCAAAAATATATAAATATATTTTTTTTCCTCAGCTTAAGCCGATACGTATTCTACATATTTTTGGTAAAAAAAAAATCGCAAAAAGCGATTGATTGGTTTGCGCAAAAATTATAGCGTCTACAAAATAGGGGATAGTTTTATGGCATTTTTATTAATATTTTTTTTTTTTTTGTTACTAGTAATGGCGGGGATGAGCGATTTTTATTGTGACTGCGACATTATGGTGGACACGTCGGACATTTTTTACACATTTTTGGGACCATTGTCATTTATACAGCAATCAGTGTTATACAAATGCACTGATTCCTGTGTAAATGACACTGGCAGTGAAGGGGTTAACCAGGAGGTGGCAGTGTAGGGGTTAAGTGTGTCCTAGGGGCGTGTTGCTAACTGTGGGGGGCGTGGCTGTGTTGTACACATCACTGATCTCACTAATCACAGGGAGCAGAGATCAGTGACACTGTTGCTAGGCAGAACGGGGAGATACTTGTTTACTAGCATCTCCCTGTTCTTCCTCCCCGTGGCGATCGAGTCCATGGGACCAGCAATCGGAACTCACGGAGGTCCCGACCGGCGTGCGACGGTGGCGCACACGCGATGGCACGGCGGCAAATTTAAAGGGACGTACCTGTACACCCATTTGCCTGTCCGTGCCATTCTGCCAGCGTATATGTGTGTGTGCCTGTCGGTAAGTGGTTAAAGGGGAAAAAGCGGTGCATGACCCATAATACTCCAGGAGGTCATGGTGGTTCGGTGCTTGCTTGTGCAAAAGGTGGTGGCACAGAGGGTGTTTTCATTTCACAGAACAATTAATTCTACTTATTGAAGCATATTAAAGTGGTTGTTAAGCCACTACTATAAAAAAAAACTCCCATCCCCTCTGTAACATAACAATACAGTGCCTTGCAAAAGTATTCACCCCCCTTGGCTTTTTACCTATTTTGTTACATTACAGCCTTTAGTTCAATGTTTTTAAAATTAATTATATGTGATGGATCAGAACACAATAGTCTAAGTTGGTGAAGTAAAATTAGAAAAATATATACATAAAACAATTTTTCAGAAATAAAATGTGCGTATGTATTCACCCCCTTTGTTAGGAAGCCCATAAAAATCTCTGTGCAACCAATTACCTTCAGAAGTCACATACTTAGTGAAATGATGTCCACCTGTGTGCAATCTAAGTGTCACGTGATCTGTCATTACATATACACACCTTTTTGAAAGGCCCCAGCGGCTGCAACACCTCAGCAAGAGGTACCAAACACTGCCATGAAGACCAAGTAACTCTCCAAACAAGTAAGGGACAATGTTGTTGAGAAGTATAGGTCAGGGTTAGGTTATTAAAAAAATATCCAAATCTTTGATGATCCCTAGTGAGCACCATTAAATCTATCATAAACAAATGGAAAGAACATGGCACAACAGCAAACTTGCCAAGAGATGGCCGCACACCAAAACGGACCTGGCAAGGGGGGCATTAATCAGAGAGGCAGCACAGAGACCTAAGGTAACCCTGGAGGAGCTGCAGAGTTCCACAGCAGAGACTGGAGTATCTGTACATAGGATGACAATAAGCCGTATGCTCCATAGAGTTGGGCTTTATGGCAGAGTGGCCAGAAAAAAGCCATTACTTTCAGCAAAAAACAAAATGGCAGGTTTTGAGTTTGTGAAAAGGCACGTGGGAGACTCCCAAAATGTATGGAGGAAGGTGCTCTGGTCTGATGAGACAAAAAATTAACCTTTTGGCCATCAAAGAAAATGCTATATCTGCGCAAACCCAACACATCACATCACCCAAAGAACACCATCCCCACAGTGAAACATGGTGGTTGCAGCATCATGCTGTGGGGTTGTTTTTCAGCAGTCGGGACTGGGAAACTGGTCAGAGTTGAGGAAAAGATGGATGGTGCTAAATACAGGGATATTCTTGAGCAAAACCTGTACCACTCTGTGTGTGATTTGAGGCTAGGACGGAGGTTCACCTTCCAGCAGGACAATGACCCCAAACACACTGTGAGTGGTTTAAGGGAAAACATGTAAATGTGTTGGAATGGCCTAGTCAAAGCCCACACACACATCCCCCTTCAGTTAGAACACTTCCTAGGACACACATTAACCCCTTCACTGCCCCCATAGTGTTAACCCCTTCACTGCCAGTGACATTTTTACAGTAATCAATGCATTTTTAATCACACTGATCGCTGTATTAATGCCAATGGTCCCAAAAATGTGTCAAAATTGTCAGACGTGTCCGCCATGATGTTGCAATCACAATAAAAATCGATGATCACCGCCATTACTAGTAAAAAAAAATTATTAATAAAAATGCCACAAAACTATCTCCTATTTTGTAGATGCTATAATTTTGCGCAAACAAATCAATATACGCTTATTGTAAAAAAAAATTTTAACCAAAAATATGTAGAAGAATACGTATCGCCCTAAACTGAGGAAAATTTTATATATTTTTTGGGGATATTAATTATAGCAAAAAGTGAAGTATAATGTGTTTTTTCAAAATTGTCGTTTTTTTGTTTATAGTGCAAAAAATACCACCAAAAGAAAGCTCTATTTGTGGGAAAAAAAGGACGTTGATTTTGTTTAGGAGCCACGTTGCACGACTGCGCAATTGTCAATTAAAGCGACACAGTGCCGAATCGCAAAAAGTGGTCTGGTCCTTGGCCAGCCAAATGGTCCGGGGGTGAATCGGTTAAGAGGCACGGAGCACTGCATGGACATTTTTTAATGAATACTTGATTTGCTTTAACCACTTCAGCCCCGGACCATTTGGCAGCCAAAGGACCAGAGGTCTTTTTTTCAATTTCGCACTGCACTGCTTTAACTGGTAATTGCGCAGTCATGCAATGTTGTACCCAAACGGAATTGGCGTCCTTTTCTTCCCACAAATAGAGCTTTCTTTTGATGGTATTTGATTGCCTCTGTGATTTTTATTTTTTGCGATATAAACGGAAAAAGAGCGAAAATTTTGAAAAAAAAAGAGATTTTCTACTTTTTGTTATAAAAAAAATCTAATAAACTCAATTTTAGTCAAACATTTGGGCCAAAATGTATTCAGCCACATGTCTTTAGTAAAAAAAATGCCAATAAGCGTATATT
Organism: Lithobates sylvaticus; assembly: GCA_028564925.1. NCBI lineage: Eukaryota > Metazoa > Chordata > Amphibia > Anura > Ranidae > Lithobates > Lithobates sylvaticus. Next base: position 240,028,086 of record CM053031.1, on the reverse strand, counting down.
TTATTGGTTTGCGCAAAAGTTATAGCGTCTACAAACTAGAGTACATTTTCTGGAATTTACACCGCTTTTAATTTATGACTGCCTATTTCATTTCTTGAGGTGCTAAAAATGGCAGAGAAGTACACAACCCCCCCAAATGACCCCATTTTGGAAAGTAGACACCCCAAGCTATTTGCTGAGAGGCATGTTGAGCCCATTGAATATTTTTTTTTTTTAGTCCCAAGTGATTGAATAAAGACAAAAAAAAAAAAAATGTTTCAAAAAGTTGTCACTAAATGATATATTGCTCACACATGCCATGGTTATATGTGGAATTGCACCCCAAAATACATTTAGCTGCTTCTCCTGAGTATGGGGATACCACATGTGTGGGACTTTTTGGGAGCCTAGCCGCGTACGGGGCCCTGAAACCCAAGCACCGCCTTCAGGATTTCTAAGGGTGCAAATTTTTGATTTCACTCCTCACTACCTATCACAGTTTCGAAGGCCATAAAATGCCAAAATAGCACAAAACCCCCCCAAATGACCCCATTTTGGAAAGTAGACACCCCAAGCTATTTGTTGAGAGGCATGTTGAGCCCATTGAATATTTTTTTTTTTTAGTCCCAAGTGATTGAATAAAGACAAAAAAAAAAAAAAAAAAAAAAATTTCAAAAAGTTGTCACTAAATGATATATTGCTCACACATGCCATAGTTATATGTGGAATTGCACCCCAAAATACATTTTGCTGCTTCTCCTGAGTATGGGGATACCACATGTGTGGGACTTTTTGGAGCCTAGCCGCGTACGGGCCCCGAAACCCAAGCACCGCCTTCAGGATTTCTAAGGGTGCAAATTTTTGATTTCACTCCTCACTACCTATCACAGTTTCGAAGGCCATAAAATGCCAAAATAGCACAAAACCCCCCCAAATGACCCATTTTGGAAAGTAGACACCCCAAGCTATTTGCTGAGAGGCATGGTGAGTATTTTACAGCTCTCATTTGTTTTTGAAAATGAAGAAAGTAAAGAGAAAAAAAAATATTTTTTTTCTTTTTTCAATTTTCAAAACTTTGTGACAAAAAGCGAGATCTGCAAAATACTCACAATACCTCTCAGCAAATAGCTTGGGGTGTCTACTTTCCAAAATTGGGTCATTTTGGGGGGTTTTATACCATCTGGGCATTCCATGGCCCCTGAAACTGTGATTGGCAGTGAGAAGTGAAATTCAAAACATTTTTGTGTATAATGTGTTTTTTCAAAATTGTCGCTCTTTTTTTTTTTTTTTTTTTTTTATTTTATAGTGCAAAAAATTAAAACCGCAGAGGTGATCAAATACCACCAAAAGAAAGCTCTATTTGTGGGAAAAAAAGGACTTTGTTTTTGTTTAGGAGCCACGTTGCACGACTGCGCAATTGTCAATTAAAGCGACACAGTGCCGAATCGCAAAAAGTGGTCTGGTCTTTGGCCAGCCAAATGGTCCGGGGGTGAATCGGTTAAGAGGCACGGAGCACTGATCAGGGGGTTAAACCGTTATTGGGTAATAAATGGCGGGTGCCCTGACAGTATAAAAAACAAGCTAACTAACCAGCGTCACCCGTAACAGTTATACAGTGATCACTGGTGAAAGGGTTAACTAGGGGCAATCAGGGGGTTAAAACCTTTATTAGGTATTATATGGAGGTACCTGACGCTATATAAAAACCTGACGGGGAACCTAAATAACTAACTGGCTAACCAGCGTCACTTATACGGTGATCACTGGTGAAAGAGTTAACTCTAGGGGCAATCAGGGGGTTTAAAACCTTTATTTAGGTTGTAATATGGGGGTACCTGACCTATAAACCTATTTATATACTAGTATTGATATAATATTGGTATGAGTACCTGGGGCTGCTATATTGGAATATACATTCTTCCCCCTAGACCAGCTTTTTTTCAACCAATTTACCCATCAGGAACCTTTGAAATAATTTTCAGGTCTCAGGGAACCCCTGCTAAAAATAATTAGACTTACATTTCATGGTACATTAGCATGATCACTCAATCGTAGGACAATAATATGACATAAGAAAAAAGTGAAAATGTGAATTATGTGAACATAAACTTTCAGTGCACATAAACAGCAATAAAATAATGGTAAACACACAGTGCTCCGAACATGTACAAATATAATAAAACACAAAAAATGGTGTCCATCAAAAGATAAATATAATATCATCAAAAGCTGTGTTTATCTTCAGTGTCAAACTTCAGCGTTCCACCACCGAAAAACACTCAATTGGCAGCTTAGCAGAAACTAATACCTCAAGTAGTAGGAGGTCCTCACACGATCAGGTACACACGATCGGATTTTCTGACAACAAATGTTGGATGTGAGCTTGTTGGCTGAAAGTCCGACCATGTGTATGCTCCATCGAACATTTGTTGTGAGACTTTCCACCAACAAATGTTGGCTAGCAGGTTCTCAAATTTTCCACCAACAAAACTTTGTTGTCGGAATTTCCGATCGTGTGTACACAAGTCCGACGCACAAAAGTTCACGCATGCTCAGAATCGAGCAGAAGGACCCGTACTGCCTATTGAACTTCCTTTTTCTTGGCTCGTCATACGTCTTGTATGTCAACAAGCTCCCACGTTCGTAAATGTTGACCAACATTTGTGTGACCGTGTCTATGCAAGACAAGTTGGAGCCAACAACCTTCAAACAAAATTCCACGGTTTTGTTGTCGGAAAGTCCGATCGTGTGTACGGGGCATAAGAAAGTTAAATTGCACCAAGGCTCCTCAGAGGTATTGTACCCAGCATTTAAGCGGCTCAAAACTCCATAAGGGTCAGAGAATATCCGCAACGCACTGTGGACTGCAACGCAGGCATGATGATATCCCTGGGGTGAGAATTTACCGGATTAACAACAAAAAAATACAAAACCGTTTTATATCTTGTTAATAAATTTTGCAAACAGGTAATTTTTCTCCTTCATTGATGTACGCTGATGAGGCTACACTGATGTGCACTGATAGGCTGCACTGATGGGCACCGATAGGCTGCATTGATGGGCACTGATAAGGCGACACTGATGGACACTGATAAGGTGGCACTGATGGGCACTAATAGGTGGCACTGGTGGGCACTAATAGGCAGCACTGGTGGTACTGATATGTGGCATTATTGGGCACTGATGGGCGGCACTGAAGGGCATTGATAGGTGGCAGTGATGGGCACTGATGGGTGGCAGTTATGGGCACTGATAGGTGACACTGATAGGCAGCATTGCTAGGTGGCACTGATGATGCACTGATTGGCACCACTGGTGGGCATTGGTAAGTGGCATTGATGTACTGGTGGGCACTGATTCGTGGCACTGGCAGGCAGTACTGGTGGGCACATATGAGGCGGCTTCGCCTCTTTCTCTTCGGGGCCCAATGTCCCTTCAACAGAAGGCGGTGATCGACTATTTTTTCTCCTCACGCTGTCAGCGTGAGAAAAAAAAAAAACGATTACCGATCTGCTGTTTACATCATGTGATCAGCTGTCATTGGCTGACAGCTGATCAGGTGGTAAGTGGTCGGGATCGACCCCTTACTCCGATCTGTGATCACCCAAGTCTCATTGACTCAGGTTATCACAGCGCGCGCCCTTCAGGGCGGCTTGGCAAGCATGCAAAGGGGAGGGCGTCTATTGACGGCCTCCCGGCAAAGCAGTTCCGCGCTGTAGCCGTCATTCGGCTATAGTGCAGATTCGAAGGGGTTAAAATGTACATATGCAGAAATTTAGATGAAATGTTAGCACTGGCAAACACTTTTTGAAAGATAAAAAGTGCATTTTATATACAACTATACAGATCAGACCAAAATGAGGAGGAATGAGGGACATTGCTCCAAATCAGGGACAGTCCCTCCAAATCAGGGACAGTTGGGAGCTATGTAGAACTGAAAATGTGTTACTGGCAGTATCACTAAAGGTAAAAATAAGCTTGAAAAATGAAAAACTGCACATCCAAGGCTGCAATGTATTTGTTTATGGGTTTTAAATACACATGTTGCTTGTGTCCTTTATGAAGGCCCTCATATACATTGAATTAAAAAGCTATTCGTTTGAATGCTCTTTCTACATTGTGCTGATTGACAATTGACAATGCACCATGGGAGTGGAGGTTTTTTTTTTTATTTTCTTTATCAATTCTGCTCAGGTTTGACAAACAGAAGAGGAGAGATAAGACATCATTACCATTTTGTACCTGACCATTAAATGCATAGAAAAGCCATAAATAATTTTATTTTCAAGGCAGGATGGGTTCAGTTTTTCTATATAACAATGTGGTCAATTAGTATGCTCTATATAAGATACTATATATAAAAAAAGAGAGATAAATACAAGTATCATTCACTGAAAGTGCTTTTTTTTATAGAAAGCACATTAGTAACAGAAGTAACACAAATGTGACTACAATTTCTGCCAAATTCCGACGGGAAGCCGTTAATAGGCCTGCTTGATTTCTTAAAGCAATTTGTGATAACACCTCACCGGCTAATATTTTGACCTCTGAAGCCTTAGCGCATTGATCGGTCACTTCACTTAGACAGACGCTGCAGGACAAGTCCTGTATATTTTATGAAGAGAAATCATCTGTAAGTGCGCTGTTGAATAGAGAAGCGAAATTTGCTAGAATAGCCATTGATCAGTCGACCTTTACACACAATTGTGGATTTAAATGGAACATCAGCTTGAATTACAGAGAATAGTAGGGAGTTACAATAATGTGGAATCTGAGCCATCTTTACTAAGCACTAGAAGTGCATGATTACCCATTATTTCACAGGCTGTGCTCTACGCGGTAATCCACAGTTTTCTTTCTAAATGCATTTCATTTCGGGATTGTCTGACACAATTTATCTATATGCATTACAGTAACTTGCCATTATATACAGCTCTGATGGAGAAGATGTATTTGCACAGTATCACATGTTAAGTTGCTGGCAGGTTAATAAATGGACTATTTGTATTTTACAAAACTCCACATAACATGACCCGTTATGATTTTAGAAAAACTGTGACCTTATTTTGTGATGAAAATAGCAACAAATGCGTCTAGCCATCATTTGGACAGAAAATTGATTTCTTCCTGTATGTGCCCATTTCGTATGGTGCAATAGGAACCTCCCTGCCACCCTGTTATATCTTTAGAGAAGCTCTATGAAATTAACGGTTGGTTCAGGTAAAGTACCATAGGTCTTTGGCTTGAAGAACAAAATAACTTAGTAATTACAATCAACAGTCAGGCTACCTACATAATTATACTGTTTACGGGTTTTGAACCTACTGATGATGTAGATACTCAACCTCCTGCAATAGGAACCTCCCTGCCACCCTGTTATACCTTTAGAGAAGCCTTATGAAATCAACGGTTGGTTCAGGTAAAGTACCATAGGTCTTTGGCTTGAAGAACAAAATAACTTGTCAATTACAATCAACAGTCAGGCTACCTACATAATTATACTGTTTACGGGTTTCGAACCTACTGATGGTGTAGATACTCAACCTCCTGCAATAGGAACCTCCCTGCCACCCTGTTATACCTTTAGAGAAGCCTTATGAAATCAACGGTTGGTTCAGGTAAAGTACCATAGGTCTTTGGCTTGAAGAACAAAATAACTTGGTAATTACAATCCACAGTCAGGCTACCTACATAATTATACTGTTTAGGTGTTTCGAACCTACTGATGATGTACATACTGAACCTCCTACAATGTTTTATGGTGTACTAAGATTCTGTATTTACGAGTTTACATGTCCTACAAAATATTGTACAAATGCTCATCATTGCTGTTCTGATTTTTTTTTCTCTGTTATGTTTGAAAACTCTGAATAAAAATTATTGAAATATAAAATAACTTGTTAATACTATCTCTGAATTAGAGCTTTGTCCATCCAGTCCTTAGACTTACACCACTCCCTTATACAACACAGCCGGGTGGATGACACCGTCACCATTCTTTCTGTTATAGCTAAGGAATATAGCCGTATTGCTTGTTTTTATATGAGTACCTCTCTATTTTAAATAAAGTAATTGCTAATTCTCACTACACTATGGAGTTCCTCTGCTTTACTCCCTACATTGGCTATTCTCTGGCTTGACCTGACTGAATCTCAGACTTACCACTCCCTCTCCCAGTCTGGGTCGCTGTAGAGGAGTTTGCTAGTCAAATTCATGTGCTTACATTTTTAAACAATTACATTAAGACCATATGTACACGGGCATAAAAAATGCTGATTTTACAGGCATTCAGCAATTTTTTTATTCCCTTGTGCCCCGTACACGCGATCGGATTTTCCGACAACAAATGTTGGATGTGAGCTTGTTGGTGGAATGTCCGACCGTGTGTATGCTCCATTGAACATTTGTTGTCGGACTTTCCACCAACAAATGTTGGCTAGCAGGTTCTTAAATTTTCTGCCAACAAATGTTTGTTGTCGGACTTTCCGATCGTGTGTCCAAAGTCCATTAGACAAAAGTCCACGCATGCTCGGAATCAAGTATGAGCCAGAGATATAACTGGCGTTCGTAATGGAGATATCACGTACGTCTTGTACATCACTACATTCGTAATTGTTGGCCAACATTTGTGTGACCGTGTGTATGCAAGACAAGTTGGAGACAACATCGTTCAAACAAAAATCCATGGTTTTGTTGTTGGAAAGTCCGATCGTGTGTACAGGGCATTAAACTTAAAGGAGTTGTAAAGACAGTTTTTTTTTTATCTTAATGCATTCTATGCATTAAGATAAGTCACCTTCTGTGTGTAGCAGCCTCCCCAGCACCCCCTAATTCCTTACCTGAGCCTCATCTCTTTTCAGCAATGTCCACGAGTGTCTTAGCCGCCCGGGACTCTCCTCCTGATTGGCTGAGACACAGCAGTGACGCCATTGGCTCCTGCAGCTGTCAAAGTCAGTTAGCTAATCAGGGGTGCACTGTGTACAGAATGCAGGGTTCGGGGGAACACTGTGTACAGAGTGCAGGGACGAGGAGTGCGCTACATACAGAGTGCAGGGTTTAGGATTGTGCAGGGTTTAGCGCTCTTTCACAGGCTGCCCACATCTTACTTCCATCCCTCCTTGGCTCTGACCTCTGCACCACTCTCCCCATCTCTCACCTCTGTACATATCCCCCTCCACAGCCCACCAAAAGCTTCCTCGTATCTTACCTACCTGGCCCACCTCTAGTACCTCCTGGAAATGTAGGCAGCTCCGCCTCTCTTTCTCACTTCTGGGGAGATCATTGGTCCCACACATGTGGCCTAGAGCAGTGGATGCTGACTGAGTGACATCGCTGCTGTATGGAATTTAGCCCTCTTATCAACCTATTTACAGAGAGGAGCCAAAGCTTTGCTGTCAAGTGACCATATAGAAATATTTGATAATCCTCTAAATGCGTGGAAATGTGAATAATCGGGTTGGTTAATGTGTAACATATTTTTTATGATTTCACAGAATCTATGAGTGCTTTATGGAAAAGGAAAGCAGACAATGATAGTCTGGAATCGCATACATGGGTGATAGTTGTTAACTGTCCCTGATATTTTGCATTGATTAATTACAATATGAACCCAAAGTAAATATTCATATATATTTATATTTTTTTCTTACTATATGCCACGGTATGCCACCGTCACTAAAACTTCCAATAAAAATGATTGGAAAAGAAAACAATACAGTACCTTTTATTTTTTTTTATTCAGTAATCTTTATTTATATTCTTTACAGACATACAAAATACACATTCCAAATACATCCTTTAGATACACACTTTCCAGATACAATCTACATTCCCCCCCAAAAAAAGCAAGAAAAAATTAAAATAAAACAGTACCTTGATAAAAAGGTATTTATGTTACAATTTATTGTAGAATGTATGCGGGTCAATCTGAAGCAATGGGAAAACAGCATTTTAAAGTAGGTTTATTCTAGCATTTCCTTCTTCTTAACTCTCCTGCTGCCCATGCTTCTCATCACTGTCTTCTGTTCCCTGAAGTCCATTGATAAACCAACACCTCTGGGGGTCTCCCACAGTCCTCAGTGGTTCTTCCTCCTGAGGAACATAGGATACCATAGTGTAGGGAAATCAGAGGTAGATACCAGTGGGAGTTGCTAGGGGACCAGTTCTCTGCAAAGGACCAGCATTGAGAAGTACAGGTCGTAGGGTTGTTAGGTATTCAGCCTTTAATTTACAGGTATGGGCTTTCATTAAGAACATTGTATTACGTGAGAGGGTCTCCTTAAAGCTGAACTCCAGGCATATAATTAAGACAAAAATTAGTGCAGCTCTGAATTAATTAATATATCAATAAAATGTAACTGTGCCCAATAATTGTATTGACTATGAGTCATACTATAAAATAGGAAACCTTTTATTATGTATGTATTATAAATACTCAATTGAAACACATGTAATAGTTGCTTATCATCAAGTGTATATCTGTAGAAGGGCTCTGATATTTTCATTTTTTTTAAGTAATGGTAAATACAGGCTATAACTGTATGTACACTATATTACCAAATGTATCGGGATGCCTGTCTTTACACTCACATGAACTTTAATGGCATCCCAGTCTTAGTCCGTAGGGTTCAATATTGAGTTGGTCCTTCCTTTGCAGCTATAACAGTTTTAACTATGATGGGAAAGCTATCCACAAGGTTTAGAAGTGTGTCTATGTGAATGTTTGATCATTCTTCGAGAAGCACATTTGTGAGGTCAGGCACTGATGTGGACAAGAAGGCCTGTCTCACAGTCTCCACTCTAAGGTCAGAAATCTGTGCAGGCCAGTCAAGTTCCTCCACCCCAAACCATCTCATCCATGCACTGCACTGGTATGCAGTCATGTTGGAACAGGAAGGGGCCATCCCCAATCTGTTCCCCCAAATTTGGGAAAATGAAATTGTCCAAAATGTCTTGGTATGCTGACCCCTTAAGAGTTCCCTTCACTGGAACTAAGGGGCCAAGCCCAACCCCTGAAAACAACCCCACACCACCCTCTACCAAATGATTTGGACAGGTGCACAAAGCAAGGTCCATAAAGACAGAGATGAGCAATTTTGGGGTGGAGGCACTGGACTGGCCTGCACAGAATATCCCATCATTTGTAGACGCTATAACTTTTGCACAAATCAATCAATATATAGTCTTATTGAGATTTTTTTTGAAAAAATATATTGGCCTAAATTGATGAAGAAATTAAATTTTTAAATTTTTTTTATTGTATATGTTTTATAGCAGAAAGTAAAAAAAAATTTTTTTTATTTAAATTGACGCTCTTATTTTGTTTACAGTGCAAAAAATATAAACTGCAGAGGTGATCAAATGCCACCAAAAGAAAGCTCTATTTGTGGGAAAAAAGGGCATACATTTTATTTTGGTAGTGTCACACGACCGTGCAATTGTCAGTTAAAGTAACGCAGTGCTGCAAAAAAATGGTCTGGGGGTTAAACCTTCTGGGTCTGAAGTGGTTAACCTATTTCAGGCCAAGGACTAACCCTGGGGTTATTTTTTTTGTATAAGTGGAAATGTTCTCTACAGCAATCATCCCCTCTCCCTTGCAGGTAACAGCATTATATGTGCGCAACCAAACAATTTGGGCTTGTATCAGTTTACGGTCCAATCAATGTAATTTTCCTGCATTGATCTAATTAGAATCAAGTAACACGATTTCCATTGCAGAGCATAAATCCCTGCAAGTTTGTACCTTCTCATTATTACATTTTCTGTTAAATACTTCCTAGTTTATGTATTTTTAACTGTCAAAAATAATCCAGACCTCTTTAATTCTTTTAGATATAGTTACATTTATGTTCACATTTGCTTAGACATTTTCTAATTTTAAACATTTTCAGATGGTGTGGTAATATCGGAGATAAAATGTGACAGAATGGTCAGTCTTTGCTTGAATAACAGATTAGCCATTTGATGACACTTTGGTGAGCTTTAGTAGAGCTGTAAACTCAGTTCATTGAGAATTGTAAAAGGTAACAGCTTAGAACAAAGCCGCAGTGATCCCAGGAGCCAAATTTGAAACCCAATGGCCCCCTGAACAGTAACAAAAGCTGATGGTAGCTATACATATACAGATGTGAGGGCGAATTGAAATGGCTTTCTGAATTTAGTGGCATATAATGCACATATCCATACTTGGCTGACAGAGCATGCAATGTTGCTAGCAGAATGCAACAATTTTATTTATGGATATACAGTCAACGGGTCTCTGGTTTATAGATGGACAAAATGTCCCTCTTCAGTCATTGTAAAAAGGTAAACATGTACTAAAAATGCATTTTTCTTCCCCCAAGGGCTTAGGTCACCCATGTCATCTGATGTGAAGAAGATATCTTATCAGAAGAAATTCAAGAAATATACTGCAGTCTTATGGGGTGCTGTTGAGATGCAGAGCCAAGCCCCGACTCTCACAGTTATGCCCCGTACACACGGTCGGACATGCCGGCCACAAAATCCGACGGACTTTGTCCAAAACTGGTGTTGCCCACACACGGTCGAACAAAGTTGTCGGAAAATCCGATCATTCTGAACGAGGTGACGTACAACACGTACAACGGGACTACGTAGAGGCCAGTAGCCAAAAGCTTTTGTCTCCAAATTTCTTCTGAGCATGCGTGGCACTTTGTCCGTCGGACTAGGCTACACGTGATTGGAATTGATGCGATTGGACCATGTTGTCGGAAAATTTGAGATACAGCTCTCAAACTTTGTGCGTCGGAAATTCCGACAGAAAAAGTCAGATGGAGCCCACACACGGTCGGATTTTCCGACAACATGATCCGATCGAACATTTTCCGTAGAAAAATCTGACCGTGTGTACGGGGCACAACTGTGTTGCCTAAGGCAGTGCTAGAATGGGGCAGAGACTTCAAAGACTCCCCGTATCAGCACTGGGCCCAAACCCTGTCAGTAAACATTGGGCCCTACTACATCCTGTCTGGAAACAATGCAGGAAGTCCGATTCACCTCACTACACCATGAGGTTGCTGATTGTCCAGGCAGTGGGATGACTAGATGTTCACATTGAGTCATATCAGAGATGATCTTTCTTTCTCCCTCCAGAATGGTCTTCACACCATACTGTTGTCCACAACCCAAAGTTATGAGACCCCCTGCTTCAAGGCTATTCTGCTTCTCAGCAATAATGCTGTATGTTAGAACATATTTCAGCTAAGAAGAAAATAAGCACTAGAATGGTGTAAGTATATATTAAAAACAGTTTAAAAAGGTCTGCAGAAACATAGGAAAAACAGCATAGGTCTCTTGTGCTATTGTAGACTAGGTTCAGTTTTAAGCACAACAGCAACCAGTGCCTTTCCTCTTCCCGTACTGTACTAGAAAAAAGGATAGTAGGAGTCTAATTTGTTTTAGCAAAAAATGTCCTACTATAAAAGTATATAATGTATATACTTGTGTGGTACTGTCACCTCCAGAGAACAAACCACATTTAGTTGTTTCAGTGGAGTACTGATTTTGGATATCCAAAGCTTCAATTATAGGTACCAAGGGGTATGACAAACTTTGAACAAGGCAGCAAATAAGCTCCATACGTGTTGTTAAATAAGTCAGGTCCATCACTGAAGGTGTGACAGAACCTTCATTAGAAGATCTAAACCCCCTAAAATCTCATATAATCTTTAATACTGTAATATAAATTCAAAAGTTATTTAAAATCTTTTTAAAGCTGCAGCTTTCATTAAAATGATACCCTGGTGTGCAGCCGGAGCTGGAGTGTAGACAGGAAGGGTCTGAACAAGGATGAAGGAGAGCAGCTGCAATAAGATGCAAAAAAGGTCGAAAAGAAGGTAAAAAAACAGTATTTTATTAGAAAAAAAAAATGTTTATGGATGCTTTGGCAAATATAAATGTCATCCAGTTAGGGTTCAGATTGACAGTGTGGGGTTGATTTACTAAAGCTGAAGAGTGTAAAATCTGGTGCAGCTGTGTGCAGTAGCCAATGAACTTCTAACTTTAGCTTGTTCAATTAAGCGTTGACAAAAAAAAAATGGATTTTGCACTCTCCAGTTTTAGTAAATTAACCCCTAATGCGGCGTACACACGGTCGGAATTTCCGATGGAAACAGTCCGATGGGAGCTTTTCATTGGATTTTCCGACCGTGTGTATGCCCATCGGTCTTTTTCTGTCGGAATTTCCGACTGACTTTGAATTAAGAACTTGTTCTCTATTTTTCCGACGGAAAACCTTTCTATCGGATTTTCCAATCGTGTGTATGCAATTCCGACACGCAAAATTCCGACGCATGCTCGGAAACAATTCGACGCATGCTCGGAAGCATTAAACTTCCCTTTTATAGTGCTGTCGAACGTGTTTTATGCCGCTGTGTTACAGACCGTCGGAATTTGGTGTGACCGTGTGTAGGCAAGACAGTTTGAGCGAAATTCCGTCGGAATTCCGACGGGAAAACCATCAGTGCTTTTTCCGACGAGAATTCCGACCGTGTGTACGCGGCATGTGTTTCACAACTTTAGGGTGATCATATATAACCTGATAAGATGATTACTTACGGTGATCTGGCGGCTTAGAACCTCATGTGGCAATAATAATTGGCTCCCTACTGTAGACAGAGTATTGCCATATGCCTCCATATTCCAGGATGAACAAATATATTCCAAGGAATGTCAAAAGCTGCTGCCGCAAGGCAAACCAGCTTGCACATTCCATACTTCAGATACTCCCAGACCTTACCTGGTCTCAACTTTGAAAGTCAAAAAACAGGAGCCATGACGCGTTTAATACTAAACAAGTGTAGCGGTGACACTTTTACAAGGTGTCCGATATATGTGAAAATTCAGTTTTTTCCTCAGAACAGTAGTGGGGTTCTGAGGGTTAATTGTGCAGGTTTACTTTGGCATCAGTTTGGCTGGGCTGTACTAGGGTTCTGCCTGGTCATGGGTACAGTGAGGTACACATAACAGGCCCAGAACCAGGCCTGGTTGGACGTTTGGAGTATCAGTCATCCCCGGAGCCAATCAGTGGGTGCTTCTGGCCTCGCTGTGTAGTCTGGGGAAGGGTACTTAAGGTGCTGAAGTCACATGTTTGGGGTTCGGCCGTAGCTGCCTGTTCCTGTATCTGGACCGGGGTAGCCCCGCGAGGGGTCCCGGGCCCGGGATTGTTTGCCGTTCCGCAACATGGTCAGTTTGACTAGCCCCACAGACCTGCATGGTCTGGGGCAAAGGATCCATCTGTTCCAGAGTCTCGGAACTGGCAGGTCCGAGGCGCAGTAACTGAGGAAGGATTCAAGGCGTCCGGGTGTGCTCTCAATCTTGGAGGGGCACCGCAGCTCGTGTAAGCGACCAGGGAGTACTCTTCGGAGGAGGGCCAACAAGCTGGCATCTCAAGAAGAGCCTGGTTGCTGGGTTGTTATGGACACTAACGAATCCACAGTTTTACCGTACTGCCAAGGAGACAGAGAAAGTTCCAAGTACTGAGAAAAGGTTCATATAAACTTTCGGTTGAGAGTCTATTCTGTGTCAGAGACTTTACAATTTTCCGGACCAAAGTGTTGACTGCCATAATCTCTGGCTAGAGATTTGTTCAGCATTTGAAGCGCCCAGCTGCGAGTGGCTACCCTCTGGGTTTTTGTTAGAGACATTTCAATTGTCAGCAGTTCAGAGTGCCTAAGTTTCTTCACCCTTGCCCTCTGTTTCTATTCTGTGTTTGTTGGATGTAACCCCTCCAAATAAAAACCTTCTAAAAGGACTTTTAAGGTGTCAGCATCCGAAGTTGTTGGGTACTAACCCTGGGAACCCCTGGACACGGATTAACAAGCCAAGCAGAGGTAACTGGTAAGCCCAAAAGTCAAGGCCGCCCCATCGAGGGTTATGGCTGCTACACAAGCTTTCCATTCATTGTTTTAATGACAATATTTGACCATAGATAGCCAACTTTAGTCAGTGTAATAGTGTGTAGATAATGTAACTAGCAAGTAGGCTCCATTCACACTTGTGTGACTTGTCATGCAAGTTTGGACATCAAAGATGCATGACAAGTCATTCCCCATGTTTTCCAATGATAACCATTCATATATGTGTGACTTGCAGCAATTACAAAGTAGTTCATGCACTACTTTGTCTGACTGGCATGCAACTTGAAGGCCATAGACTTCAATGTTAACCCTCAAACTTTGCCTTAAAGTTAAACCTTAATGTTATACAATGCAACAGTTGTGCAACAGTTGTCCATTATCACTTGTCAAAGCCAAAGTCGTATCCAAGTTGCACCCATCCAAAGTTGCATCAAAGTTGCACTCCAAAGTCGGCGTAACTTTGGAGTCGTACAAGTGTGAATGGAGCCTTATTAGGATTGGTGTACACAAACATTTGAGGTCTCAGAAAGATGGTTGAGAATCTCAACCTGAGACTGGGATGAGATGCTTAGAAAGATAATACAAACACCATGATGTCCTCAAAGAGGAATATGTATAGGAAAATATTTGTTTTACACATGCTGTTCTATAAAGTCCCAAAAACTGCATCTCACATCCATCAAAAATGTTTCCAACACTCATATCAGAAGCAAAACAAAAATGTCCATGTACACTAGCCACTAGCTCTCCCACTCGCAATGTGCTATGGACGAGTGGCCACTGTAGGCAAAGCGACGTACCCGTATGTTGCTGTCTACTTGCGGGTTTAGTATGTGCACATGACAACCCCCCCCCACATGCGGGCACCCGCTCTGATTGTGATTGTACACAGTGGGAGCTTGTCAGAAAGTCATAACCAATGATTCATGGCTGGGCCCTGCTGATCGGCTGTGTACATTCTCAGCGCAGAGCTCTGTGTTGACATTCAACACAGAGCTCTGTACACAGGGAACGATCACTGTGTTTCTCATCCCTGCACGGGATTTTTATTTTTTATTGAAAACATGCATCAGAAAACATTTTGGCCAAAATTCATTCTTTTTATTTTGTATTGGATATGTTTTATAGCAGAAAGTAGAAAATATTGTTTTTAAAAAAAAAAAAAATTTGCAGCCTTTTTTCGATTTATATCATAAAAAATAAAAAACCTATTGGTGATCAAATGGCACCAAAAGAAAGCTCTTTGGGTACAGCGCTGCAGGACCGATCTTGAGTTGGAGTAGCTCAGTGCCAGATAGCAAAAAATGGCCTGGTCATGAAGGAGGTAAAATCTTCCAGAGCTCAGTGCGGTCTCGTATAAACATCCGTTTTGTCATGAGAAAGTATTCTGCGGGGGGGGGGAATAAAACTACTGATCCACCATGAGTTTTTTCTATTCCATTCTGTCCTGTGATAATATGTGTAGATATTTGCCCTCTAATGGACTACTGGGCTTCGAATGCCGTATTGGACCAGAAGCCAACGGCAGATCCACTGAGGTTTCCTAATCCTGATGTCTATCTGAGCATCCTAGTCTTTTTAAAATACATTTCTGTACTTCAAATAGCCAAGACCTGAGCTTAGCGCTAATACAGCTCTATATATATATATATATTTAGACCGCCATGTGCTTTAACTCTGAAAAATAACTGGGTTTTCTCACAAAGATAATACAAACCCCATGATTTCTGCTAAGAGGAAAATAGGTCTCTCTTTTTATCCCTCTTCCCTCACTTTTCAAAATACAGATTTTCCGCTTGGCATAAAAGCTTGCATTTGACATAAACATAGATAATAACTTAATGGCTTCTAAGTGATTTCAGGTATGTTAGGCTATTTGTGAGCATTATTTGAGGGTTCTACCATATGTAACTTTAAGATCCTAATGCTAGGTTTTACAAGGCTTTGGGAGAATTAGCAGTGTGAACACGCAATAAGTGTACTTATTTTTTATTGTCTTGGGAACAGAGGGCAGGTCTTGTTCGTGTGCATTAATGAAAATATTTAATAAGGAATTATTGGCTGCTTTGTGGCATAAATAACACCTTTGATTAGACAATCATTATGTTTACTCAAGCTTACTGAGAAGATGGCGGAAGGTAAAGAGCAGGTGTCAGCTGCAATTGATTTGAAAAACCTTGATACAAAAATTACAACACCTTCTTCTCAATACAAACATAAATACATTTTTATACATAAAAGCAACAGGTGTGAAAATGGCTAGGTTAGTTCTATAGAACTGAAATATACAGACAAATTAAACTACGTGATAAAATAAAATCTACAAAATGCTGTGAATTGGGCAATAAAAATAAGTCTTTTTAATATATAAAACCAGCTATTGGACGGCGATCATGGGTACCCTTAATAGGGTGTCCAAACTTAAGTACCCCTAGAGCCAAAATGTGGTTTGTTGGGCACCTTAAGTGATATTATCCAAGAGAAACATACACAATTTAACCATGCCCTCTTTAAGGCTCAGAAGACAATTCTTATGCTGTGGAAGTCGTCCGATCCCCCCTCACACCAGTTATGGGTGACACATATGGGAAATACCCTGATATTTGAAAGGTATGTTTTTCAACATAGAAGATGCCCCGGAAAATTTGAAAGAGTATGGGCGCCTTGGTTGGATACCCCGGGCCTCAGTCCACGTGAACTTGTACAGATGCGGCTACTGCAGTGCCCTACTCGCCCAACATGATCCATATATGATCTTAAACGTACCTAGTGGATGGTTATTTTGGTCTGACTCAAAGGTTATACCCTGTATGCATTCAACTGAGGGCAAAAAATGTGCTCATAATGTGCTCATTGATACTATACAACCCCTTTGACACTGGGGCCGCCCGTGCATTCGCAGTAAAGCGCCGCTCATTTTAGCGGCGCTTTACCGCTTTTCAGACTTTAGCAGACTTTTAATTCCAAAAAAGGGGTTAAAGACTCCCGAGTTCCGTCTCTTTCGAACCACTTTGCAGGCGCTTCCGAATCGCTGCCCATTCATTGCAATGGGCAGGGGCATATTGGGAGGGCTTTATACGGCGCTCCCAAACTGCCCCAAAGATACTGCTTGCAAGACTTTTTCTAACGTCCTGCAAGTGCACCATCCAGGTGTGAAAGCACCCATTGCAATGGATGGGAGGCAGTTTTCAGGTGCTTTACAGGCCCTGCCCACATCCTGCCAACCGATGACATCATTGGTTGCTAAGGGCCGGTTGGATGCCTGCACAGCTTTCTGGGATGCGCTCTTGTGGTTTGTTGGATAGGATGCTTCCCCCTCTTCTGTCGGTGTAGCTGGGGAGTCACCTGCAGGAGGAGGAGTGAAGAGAAAAGACACCATTAGGAGGCTGCATTAGGTACAATATATAAATATACAGTATGTATACTATGTAGAGACGTTGGCCTTTCTCAACCGGGATGCCGCAATCCTGTCTGTTCTCCCTCTGCCAACAGTTTGCAGCTCTGCCGGTCCCAAGCCCTATATACAGGGCTGAGACTGTCAGAGTTCCAAACTGTCGGTAAAGTGAGAGTTGACAGTGATGAGCAGAGGTGATGAGCAGAGCCGGCAATGTACAGAGCCCTGAATGGGGGGCGGGAAGGCTTGTTCAAGACGCTGACCTGCTCGGCATTCCCCTGAAGTGCAGGACTTTGTAAATAAACATTTGTCCAGGCAGTGGGGTGGCCAAAGCCGAGCATGAAAGTCAGCCAAGTAGATCAGGTAGGTCTGTAGATCTGCCTTTTTTAAAAGGCTATATGTATGTACTGTATGCATGTGCATGTATGTACGTACATGTATGTGTGTGTTTGTGGATGTGTGTATGTACAGAAAGTGTGTATGTGAGTGTATGCATATTTATATGCGTTCATGTGTATGTATGTCTGTACGTTTCTTTTTAACCTGACCCCTACACTCCCTACAGTCAGAACTGCTTTTCTACGGTAGCAGGACTGCTTTTTTCAGGGCTCCTTCACACTAGCGGTGGGGAATGCTCTAAAAAGAAATGCATGCTCAGATTGCTTTTCAGAGGCATTTACAGGGCTCAAGTCCTGCGGGAACGCATGGGAACGGAGTTCCTGTACTTTTTCCACAAGAGGAACTCAGTTCCCTTTAGCAGCTGTGCCCTGCAAGACTTTGAAGTATGCAAGCTGTGTGGCAGGTGCTACACCAGCAGCCGCCGACACAGCTCGCAGTAGTAAGTGACGCACACCAGGGGTGGACTGACCATTCAGGCATTGCCAGTAGGGGGTCCCATGACAGCTTCCGCTTCGTCCTACCTGTTAATCGCAGCTAGCTGACAGGTAGATCAGGTCCCTGCTGCTAAGAGATTGTGTTTAGTCAGACCTCTCATGATGCGCTCCTCCCCGCCAGCCCCTCCTGATTTTCTGTCTCCTCACCCTCCCCCCCACCTCAGTCTCCTGCATACTTGCTCTGTGTGTCCTGCTGGATCCCCCCCTATTCTATCTTCAATGCCATATGATGAGAGAACCCAGATGAGGAGCACAGCTATTCTGCTCACAGGACATGCAGGGAGAGAGGTGAGCTGAGGGAGGAACATCAGTTTGGGGTGGTAAGCTGAGCACAATACCTGGCAAAGTTTAATGCCAGGAGGGAAGTTTATGTGGAAATATGTGAAGGGTTGGAATAGCAGGTAGTGTGTGTTGGAGCCCTGCAGATTTTGCAGCCCCCCAAGCTAACATACATCTCCTAAGCAGGAACACATCACTATCTCCCCAAGAATTCTGTCCAGATAATGTGCAGTTAATTTGTGACCTTTCCATTTAACCCTGTGTTATCCAAGCTCTGTTCAATGAAAAGTGCAAACTCACCACATAAACACTCTATATACAATAAAGATCAGAACATGATGTTCACATTTGCATGGAAGCACAATTGAATGAATGTTGATTATTCAGAGAATTAAGGTAATTTATGTTTATTGAGGAGCGTTCGTGCATATGAGCGTATCATTTTTTATTTTTGGTGGGGGAGTGGATCTTGGGTGGGAGTTCCCACACTTTTTTCCCCAGGACTTGACCCCTGGGCATTTAACAGGTGGTGAGGAGCAATATTTTGCCTCCTCACTGCCTCTTTTAACCCTCTAAATGCAGCACCACGTGGTTGCAGCAAGTCCCCATTCATCAGTAATGTATACCGTAAAGCAGTGTGGTTATAGCATGTGGATCACCCTGGCTGCTGTCTCTGCAGGTAAAGGGAAAGTAGTTGGGGGGTGGTTAAAACATGGCTCAACCACATTGTTTTACAATCTCCCAACCTCACATTTGAATGAGCTCTTATGCCCCGTACACACGGTCGGAAATTCCGACCACAAAATCCGTCGGATTTTGTCCGACACTGGTGTTGCATACACACGGTCGGACAAAGTTGTTGGAAAATCCGATCATTCTGAACGTGGTGACGTTCGTTGCGTACGACGGAACTACATAGAGGCTATTAGCCAATAGGTTTGGTCTCCTAATGTGATCTGAGCATGCGTGGCACTTTGTCCGTCGGAATTCTCTACACTCGATCGGATTTTGTTGTCGGAAAATTTGAGAGACGGAAAAAGTCAGATGGAGCCCACACACGATCGGATTTTCCGACAACATGGTCCGATAGGACATTTTCCGTCGGAATGTTTGACCGTGTGTACGGGGCATAAGGCTAGGTTCACACTACTGCTGCTCTGCGAACCTTGTTTGCTGTGGCACGACAGCTCATTCATTTGAATAAGCTGCTGTACCTGCGTTTCATGCAGAAAAACGGTTCCTGCACCATTTTTAAACAGCAGCACCCAGGAAATGCTTCCGCACCATGCGATTTCCCAGCGGTTCCCATATCTGCAAATGCACTTAGTTTTTAGATGTGAGAGGGTACCATTAAGAATGCATGGCAGCCTCACGCGTCTGTAAAGAGCAGCGCAATTTAGGTGCAGGTGTGGGAACAGCTGCAATTCCCACACCCGCAACCACCTGCAATAGTATGCACTTAGCTTTAGACTGTGGTGCCTTGAGACTGAATATGCTTTCAAAGGGTGCCTTGACTGAAAAAAGGTTGAGAAACACTGTTTTAGAAGAGTTTGAGGTGGAATGGATCATTTTGCAAGTTTATATGTATTTTAATTATACCCTGGGCCAAGAGTTTTTGTAATGCATTATTAGCTTTCTATGTGATATTCAATAAACATTGATATATTTTATACTATGGCTATTGGTGTGTTTGATAATAAGTAGAGGTAAAGAACGCTTTGTAATTGACTCAAAAACTGTTTTTTAGGTTGGAGTTCATGCAATGGGGTTGATTTACTAAAGTCAAATCCACTTTGCACTACAAGTGCACTTGGAAGTGCAGTCGCTGTGAATCTGAGGGGAAGATCTGAAATGAGGGGAAACTCTGCTGATTTTATCATCCAATCATGTGCAAGCTAAAATGCTGTTTTTTTTTTCCTTGCATGTTCTCCTCAGATCTGCAGCGACTGCACTTCCAAGTGCACTTGTAGTGCAAAGTGTATTTGCCTTTAGTAAATAACCCCCAATATGTAGTATCGGTGACTCTTTCAATTTCCATATAGTTTAGGGACTTGGGGGATTTGTATTTGCAGTATATACATTTACCACAACTCCCTGGACGCCTGAATATGCTGCCTTCTAAACAGCAGCTCAGAGAGGTCAACACTGATAAGGCATTGGTAGCTGGGCAAGTAATTTGCAGCCAGGTGAAGGCCAACCATTGTCAGAACAAGTGTGTGGCCAGCTGGGCCAAAACCTGATAGCACACAGTTTTTGCAGAAAACCCAGCTACTCTGGGGAGGCCTTCCCTGATTTCTATCGGGGGGAACTTCAGTTTCAGTGAGATGGCCCTTTTGGCTTTGGGCCATGGATCCCTCCAGCTATTCACCTGTGTTCCCAGAGCTACCCTGGACTTCACTGTGAGAGAATCTGTTTATGAGGACAATCAGAAGTATCTTTGTTCTACTGAGGTAGTGCTATAACCCATTTACTCAGCATGTTCAGATGCAGGCCCCTTTAACTCCTTTTCCCTTAGTTCCCACGGTTCCTGGACTTGCCCAGGACAAATAAGTTCCTCCGATTCCCTCAGTAGCTCAGAGAGGTCACACCTGATGAGGCAGAGGCAGGGGGTGAGGGTAAATCTTTCCAAGACACCAGAAAAAACATATATGTGGAAGGCCAACATGGTGGCCTGAATTTATGAGAGGAGCCCGGGAGGGTATTTAACCGGCCCACTCACCTGTGGTCTTCGTCGGTTCCGGTGCGCGATATACTACGTCACTAAGCCGACTACTCGATTTCGCTAGCGTTCGTGAGTGCCAGACGTCTCGTGGATTGCTCTCGTTCGAAGGTTTTGTACACTGTATCTGGCTCGGCTGCCGCAGGTAGGGGTCTCGTTTGACCACCATTTCACTTATGAACGTTACTTACCTTGTCACGAATCTCGCTGTTCACATACGCACAAGTCATTTCATTACTACCCGTACGTTGCATCCGTACCGCTATCTGCATACAGTAGCCGGTCGCTTACGCATCACCTGATTCGGAATCAGTCGCAGTATCATGCCATACGGTCACATTTCAGCCATTTCAAAAACATTTCAGTCATTTCACCATTTCACGGTCCTGCACCGACACGCCGTTCGAATCTAGCCGCATCCGATTCGTCCCGGCATGTCCCAGCAGTGGAACCCCATTTCAATACATGACCCAGGGAGCGGCCGTTTAGCCGCAATTTCTCGACTCACCGGTCGAAAAAACACCTCTGTCATGGCATCATTTCACTGTCACGTATTACGTTCCGATTCAAGTCTAGGCGCACCCCGGTGCCTCGATTCGTACCGGCACGCCCCAAGGTGCTCCCAGGCCCCATTTTATTCCGTGCTCCAGAAGTACGGTCGCTGTCAGTCGAAAAAGTTTTAGGCTCACCGCTCGGCGCCTCTGTCACGAGGAAAACATTTCACCTCACGAGTCACGTTTTGATTCGAAACCGGTCGCACCTTTGCGGATCGGTCTTCGCCTCCAACGTACCCCAGGTTTGTCGGCCCCATTTCAGTAACCACCCCTGAGTCTGCTCGTCGTCGGTCGTGAGACCCGACCGACCGTTCAGCCCCTCAGGGAATGGTTCCCCTCATTTTCTCTCACCGCCAGGCCGTACCTCGCTTCGAACCCAGTCGCGCTGCGCGCCGGTTCGGACCGATGCGCCCTGAACATCCGTTGGCCTCATTTCAGTACATGCTCCAGAAGTCTGGTTCGTCTACAGTCGCCATCGCGGCTCGACCGTTTCATACTTCTGTCATGCCGATCAGTTCGCTGTCACACAAAAAACGTCCTGATCCGAATCCGATGGCATCTACCATGCATCAGTTCGCCTCAACGTACCCCAGTCGAATTTGCCTCATTTCATTCCAAAATTCTCGGCAATCAGCAGTCACACTCATAAAACGACACCTTGCGCCCACGACATGGCACAAACGTTTCTCATTTCACTCAAAAAAATAAAAATAAAAAATAAGTAGTGTATATGCACAGACGGGGGACACACCCCACGAGGCACACCTCACCAGTTCTCTTTATTTTTCCTTCCCTAGGTCAGTCCAAGTTCAGTAGGTCCACCCTGCACAGGTTGGACGGTGTTTCTCCAGGTAAAATATAAAACCTTACCGTGTACGCACGTCCACGTACGTGCGCACACTTGTCCTTTCCAGAGCACAGCAGTTGGGTACGTATGTTTACACAAGGAAAGAAACAGTCTTGGCTTATCTCATCCCCTTAAACAGCTCCGGTCGACCTTCTTACGACCTCAGACGCCTCAAGACATCGCCTCAGGGCACAGCCCATCCGAGGACCATGTCGCAAGCGGGCAGCGAGGATCTCACCGCCCCCTTGTCACGTTCCCCAGTGTCCATGAGTGACAGCATCCAGTCCCTCAGGGGATGGACCATCCCCAGACTGACGGCAGAACTTAGACGCAGGGGCGTGCCGTTCCCCGCCACAGCCAGGAAGGCGGAGCTCTTCAGGCTCTTGTTTCCTCCTCCTGCCATGGCCGGGCCCAGCACTCAGCAAGCCTCCCTCCAGTCTATATCTGCGGCCATAACACAACTCCACACCATGGTGTCGTCCTTGGCGAACACAGTCACGGACGTCCAAGCCAGAGTGACTCTCCTCGAATCTCACCCGGCCCCGGCCGTCCCCGGCCCCGCCGCGATACAGCCACCTACAACAGTCGCCACAGGTACCGCAGGGACATGTCCCCTGGTCTGCCCAGCACACCTGGTTCCAGCCAGCATTAAGAAGGACATACTGGATGGCAAGGACGTCAACCTCGCCTCCCTTCTCATTTCAGTCCACGACCTAGCCGAAAACAAGGCCTATACCTGGGGAGATGTCTCGGTGGTCCTCAAAGCTAAAGACCCCAGACTCAACCGCAAATTGTCCGTCCCAGAATTTGCGTTGTCATTTGGGATGCTAAAGCCCCATACACACGGTCGGACTTTTTCATGGATTCTGTCCGATCGGACAATGTTGTTGAATAATCAGACCGTGTGTATGCACCATCGGACAGTGTACGTCGGATTGTCTGACGGACAAAGTCTTATCTCCTGCTGGAAAGATTTGCCGACAACACGGTCCGATCACACCAAATCCGATCGTGTGTACGGTTGTCCGACCGGACAAAGTGCTACGCATGCTCAGATCACATTACAAGACCAAAGCTATTGGCTACTAGCCTCTACGTAGTCCCGTCGTAGGCAACAAACGTCACCACGTTCAGAATGATCGGATTTTCCGACAACTTTGTCCGACCGTGTGTACGCAAAACCAACATCAGACAAAGTATGACGGACATGGTCCGACGGACCTGGTCCACGGATAATCCGCGCGTGTGTATGGGGCTTTAGAGACATCATATGCTCAGCTTCCCCGGCAGAAGGGAAGAGCTGGATTTATATCTCCACACCGTGGTAGATTTGGGCTACAAATACGGCGGGTTCTCATTTTATGACTACCACCGCTCCTTTTCCGCAAAAGCAGCCGCCAGGATGGCGCAATTCCAGTCACCCACAGATTGGAGCCTAATGGACACAGAATTATTCTGTCGCCATTTCGCCGGTCTGCGCTCACCATTGTGCGCAGTCTGCCAATCCTCCACGCACACCGCCGCCTGGTGCTCCAGTGCAACACTCCGCCACTCGGTTGAGTTTCCCTCGACCTCGGCTCCAGCACAAAACCCGCCAGCACCGACACAGAAACCCCAGCTCGACAAACTCGGACGCCCCGTCCGGACCATGGGAGGAGCGGCCATCTGCAATAATTACAACTACGGCTCGTGTAACTTCAGCCAATGCAGGATGCTCCACGTGTGCGTCGTATGCCACAGGGCGCACCCGAAAAATCTATGCGAGGTCAAACCGAAAAATCTGTGACTGAGCCGCATAAACATCCTATGGTTAGGAGTCTATCTGGACTCACACCCCATCCCCTCACTAGCCACGTTCCTCATACAAGGATTCACGGCGGGCTTCCATACCGGCCTTGTCTCCCTGCCCCACACTACTTACGAGTGTAGGAATCTCAGATCAGCGGCCACCGACGAGCAGGCCATAGACCAACTACTCCTAGCCGAGCTGGAGCGAGGTTTCGTCATTGGTCCCTTCACACAACCCCCCTTCAACACCTGGAGAGTCAGCCCTATTGGGCTTGTCAAGGGCAAATTCTCAAATAAAGTTCGCTTGGTGTACGACCTGTCTGCGCCTCATTCTTGCCACGTCCCCAGCCTCAACTCCCTAATTCCCTCCGAGGAGTTCTCCTTAAAATACGCCTCCGTCGACTTGGCGATCCAGGCCATCCTCAAAGCAGGCACAGGGGCCTGGCTGTCCAAAGCCGACATATCGGACGCCTTCAAACTTCTGCCGATTCACCCGTCTCTTTGGTGTTGGCACGGTATCAAGTGGAGAGACAGGTACTACTTCGCCACCAAGCTCACGTTCGGCTCCAAAAGTAGCCCCTGGCTCTTCGACACGTTCGCTCAATCCCTCACCTGGATTCTCCTACACAAGGCCCAATGCACAGAAGTCATCCACTACCTGGATGACTTCCTACTGATAGAGCAGCCTAACGTTTCACCAGTAGACCTCGACAAATTAAGAGTCGTCTTCCAGAATATCAATGTCCCCATAGCCGAGCACAAGGTCGACGGACCCGCACACTCCATCACCTTCCTCGGAGTTGTCTTGGACACATGCTCCATGCAGGCCAGCCTACCCCTCGACAAGCTGACCCGCATCAGGGCAGTTCTTCAGGACTTCACCCGCACGAGAGGGTGCACAAGACGACAGCTCCAGTCACTACTTGGCATGCTCAATTTTGCCATGCGGATCGTCCCTCAAGGTCGTTCCTTCATTTCACGACTCTTAGTCCACCTGTCACAGGCACAAGACCCCGATCAGATCCTCAAACTGGACGCCGCGGCCATAGCAGACCTAGCGATGTGGGAAGAGTTCCTTTCCTCGTGGAACGGGATATCCATGTTTATCCCGGCCGTCTCACCCTTCTCACCACAGGTGGTGACAGATGCCGCGGCCTCCACGGGCTTCGCAGCCATATTTGGCCTCCATTGGTTCGCTGGCCCTTGGCCCCCGCAGATACTCTCAATTCCAGGTTTCAGCCGGACTTCCCCCCTTTTCGAGCTCTACCCAATCGTGGCAGCTGCCAAACTTTGGGGTCACAACTGGACCGGGCAGACGGTAAACTTCACAACGGACAACCAGGCCACGGCAGACATCATCAACAAAGGCAGGTCCAAGTCACTCCAGGTGATGTCCTTCTTACGCAGGCTGGTCCAACTGTCGCTACGGCTCCAGTTCAACGTCCATTGCTCTCACATCCCAGGTAAATACAACGTGGCAGCAGACGCGCTGTCACGCTTTAACTTCGTCTCCTTCTTCCGACAGATACCAGAGGCCGATCAGGTGTCCGCCCCTATCCCCGCTTGGTCTCAGCTGACCCTAGACTAGACCGATACCTACGTGGGGCCACCCAGCTCATCAACCAGTCCCTGTCTCACAACACACTCAAAGCCTACCACGCAGCCTGGGACACCTTTAACAAGTTCCTAACCACCAACGCCGTGCCAACACCCACAGACACCAGGCACATTCTGGCCTTCGTCTCACATTGTCACACACAGCTAAACCTATCCTACAACACCATCCGCCTATACCTGGCCGGCATACAGCACTTTTTGGCCCTTCAAGATCCTACTAGACCGTCTGTCTTCTCGTCCCACGCCGTCCGAGCCGTCCTACGCGGCGTCCAGAAGCAGCAACCAGCAAACAGAACCAGACGTCGCCCCATCACTGGTGCCATCTTCCGCGAGATGTCCGCCATACTCGCTGGTTCCCCCTTTGGTGTCCTCCTCAGCCAGGTCATACAAGCCGCCATCTACCTGGCCTACTATGGGTTCCTACCTCCCAGCGAATTCACCCGTAACAGCTCGACCAGCCAAACCCTGTGCAGACGCCACCTAGTTCGCCATCAAGACCACTTCGTGCTCCACCTCAACGTCTCCAAGACTCAGCAAGCTGGCCACGGGGTGGACATCCATCTATACAGAACCGGTAATGCCTGGTGCCCAGTAACGGTTCTCAACCGCCTGCTCTCACTCCTGCCAGAACAAAGGGACACCGATCCCCTTCTGCCTTTTCCAGTCAAACCCCTGAGCACCTGTCAGTTCATGACACACGTAAGAATTCTCCTCCGCAACCTACGCCTCAACCCCAGCGAATACTCCGGTCACTCTTTTCGGATCGGGGCCGCCTCAGCCGCCTCACAGCAGGGGGTCCCAGGCCACATCATCCAGAGACTCGGCAGATGGAAGTCAGCCTGCTTCACCCGGTATATACATGATCCACAGGCGGAAATGTCACGGGCCTTCGCCCAGCTCACGCAGTAGTCAATACTAAAAGGCAATAAATATCTTCAAACCCTACCTCAGTTTTTGCCCCCTTATTTCTGGCGTACCGGCCATAGACCAAGGCACACTTCAGGTCTCCCTTTTCATGTTATAAGATCTTATTGGTTAAGTTATTTCCCTTCAGATACGTGTCGGCCATAGGGCTTCAACCATAAGTGGAAGGCCAACATGGTGGCCTGAATTTATGGGAGGAGCCCGGGAGGGTATTTAACCGGCCCACTCACCTGTGGTCTTCGTCGGTTCCGGTGCGCGATACCCACCCTCCCATTCCCCCTTTTAAGGGCATTTCTCACAACATCACCCCCATCAAATACTCATTTCTAATCAGGGTATGCCCCCTTATTTCTGGCGTACCGGCCATAGACCAAGGCACACTTCAGGTCTCCCTTTTCATGTTATAAGATCTTATTGGTTAAGTTATTTCCCTTCAGATACGTGTCGGCCATAGGGCTTCAACCATAAATATATATATATATATATATATATATATATATATATATATATATATATTTACATATATATATATACATATATATATATATATATATATATATATATATATATATATATATATAGTTTTTTTTACTAAAGTGGGAAGTTTATTTCTGTCTGCGTTCCCATCAGGGAGATTTTGCCTCACTTCATGTTGTGTATTCCTTGTGTGGGAAGTGAGGGAAAATCTCTATGGATACAGCCAGCAATATCAACCTGAAAGAGGTTTGAAATCTTCTCCCCTATCCTTTGTGGCCATTAAAGAATATATTTAAATTAAGGTAATCTTGCCTGGTGTTAAGCTTCAATTTTATACAATTTAAATTTTTATACCACCAAAACAGCTAACCTGATAGCATCCATGGAAGTGCTATTCACTATTGTGTTTCTGTTTAGCTGAAATTTTAATGACTCATTTTGTGAGAGCGAATCAGTCTCCAAACACTTATAAACTATATGATTTATATATCTTAATTTACCAAGTTTTGACTAATGGAACCATTTAAGCCATCCTATTGTTTTAGCTCTAAAGTTTCCTTTTCCTTTATCGGAAAACTGTCTCTGTTGGAACAAACACTTGTAAATGTAGTGTAGCCAGACACCCTGGATTGTATTAGCTTCTTAGGAACAAAGGTACTTATTAATGGATAAACATGACCATTTTTCATAGACTAGGTTGTTAATGAACTGGTGTTCTCTGAAAAGTCCCTTCTGTGTCCGTAGAAAAGATTTGTGAGGTCTGCAAAGCTTGTGTAGCTCATTAAGTTTTCAACAGGAACATTGAAACAGCTGAAACTGCACAGTATATAATAATGTCAAAGAAAGAAACAGCTCCTCGGACAACATCCATAACATGGCAAAGCGTAACCATCTGATCGTTACTGTCTGACAATCCTGAGTTCTAATGTATTCTCTGAGCGGTGAAACAAGGATGAAATCTTTGACAAGACCATGTGAAACGTAGCAATAGTTGTTCATCGTTTAGGAACGTTTTTTATTTCCAGTTTAATATTTTATCTTTGACCTGGTGGAAAAATTTGATGAAACATGATAGCTTTAGTCATGTTTCACCTAGGACCTTACACCATGGTGTACCCCTCCAGGATGAGGGTTGGGTGTTGGTTTTATAGACTCATCATGAGGCAGCATTGTAGCAAGCTATGGGGGCAGCCATATAGGTGCGTTCTTGAGCCAGACTATGTGCATCCATAGATGCTCACAGCGTGGCTCAGCCCCACCCTGCCCTCACCTTACAGGATTTGGAAGGAGAAAAAAGGAAGCAGCGCCAAAAAAAAAAAAGAACAATAAACAGGGATAATTCAGCAAAATCCCTGTGCCCAGTCTGTGATTATGAGTCCAAATATAACTGAAATGTTTATAGGCACACAGTTAAAGGTGACTGAGGTAGATGGAGCATAGGCTATAGACAATGTCCACATCCAAGGTGATCAAATTGTCAGCACCGCAGTGACGTGATACGATAGGTGATATAGGATCCCTCCACCAATATTGCTATGCTCTTACCAGAAGGCAGAGCATATAGGGCTCTGTAATGATAGCTTGGGATGTCCAGGCGGTGAAATCCTGCGATCATCAGGTAAATGGTATGGATCAACCGTCCCTTGCTCCTCCCGATACTCAGGTCATAAGCTCAGCAATGAAACGTTGTGTAAAAGAAGAGAGGGGGTACCCATAGCGTAAATCAGTATCGAATAGTTTATTAAAAACAAAGGTAAACTCACATTAAAACTTGAGCATAAAACAAGTCCGCCGGCCGGTCAGATCCTGTAGCCCGTCCTCCTGAGCGTGGTGACGTCACTGCGCGCCTTCCCAGACTAGTTTCGGTACAATTACCGTCATCAATGGGGATTTGATTGACAGCAGCAGGAGCCAATGGCTCCCAATGCTGCCTCTATGTTCTGTGTGGGGAGGGAGAGAGCAGCACTCCTGCAGACAGGCACAGCACTGAATCAAATAGGAGCCAGGCAAGTATTTAAAGGGTGGGGCTGGGGGAGCTGATCCTGGAAGTTTTTTTTTTACCTTAATGCTGAAAATGCATTAAAGTGGTGTTCCGCCCCCCCCCCCCCCCCGCCCCCCCCCCCCCCCCAAAAAAAAAACTATGATTACAATTCCTAAAAAAAAATTAAAAAAATAAACATTTGGAATTTTTTTTTTAACTCAACTCTAAATGCCTGTTGCTAGGGGGTCTCTCGTAGTCTGCCTCCTTCAGTGCCTGGGCTAAGTGACATCACTTCCCCTCGGCGCAGTCAGTCATCTGGGACACGTGACAGGTCTCGGATGAGTGCGCGGCCAATCACGGCGCGCAGCGCCGCTCGCGCATGCACACTGGGTGCCCACAGTAAGAATGCCGGCGCCGCCGAGCAGAGCGGGGAACGAGTGGGGCTTCGTTCCCCCGCATCGCTGGACCCTGGGACAGGTAAGTGTCCAATTATTAAAAGTCAGCAGCTGCAGTATTTGTAGCTGCTGACTTTTAATTTTTTTTTTTTTTAACCACTTGCCGACCGCCCCATATATATATACGTCGGCAGAATGGCACGTACAGGCAGAATCACGTACCTGTACGTGACATTCTTCCGGCGGGTGGGGTGTCCGATCGGAACCCCCTCCGCCGGCGGGGATGGTCGGCATCGCTTCAGGAGCGATCCGGGACGAGGGGACGGCCAGTGGTTTCTGGCCACCCCTCGCGATCGCTCCTGGCGAATGAAAAGCTTCCCCTTCCTGTCTATTGTATAGACAGGAAGGCGGAAGTGATGTCACGCTCGGTGCGCCGGTCTAGGCGAGAACATGTACAGGTTAGTGCACAAACAGTACACTGACACCAGTACACATAGGCACACAATCCACCCCCCTGTCACCCCCTGATCACCCCCCAGTCACAGTGTCACTAATTGCAGTGATCATTTATTTACTGATCACTGCATTTAGTGTCAGTGTGACTGTAATAACTGTCAGGGCAGTTAGTTTTAGGTCCAAGGTAGCCCCCTACCCCCCCCTAATAAAGGTTTAACCCCCTGATTGCCCCTAGTTAACCCCTGCACCCCCTTTTGCCAGTGTCACTAAGCGATCGTTTTTCTGATCGCTGCATTATTATATTTATTTTAACCGCCATGTTTATATAGGTTCATAAATAGGTTTATAGGTCAGGTACCCCCATATTACAACCTAAATAAAGGTTTTAACCCCCTGATTGCCCCTAGAGTTAACCCTTTCACCAGTGATCACCGTATAAATGTCACTGGTGAAGCTGGTTAGCCAGTTAGTTATTTCGTTATTTAGGTTCCCCGTCAGGTTTTTATATAGCGTCAGGTACCCCCATATATTACCTAATAAAGGTTTAACCCCCTGATTGCCCCTAGTTAACCCTTTCACCCCCTTTTGCCAGTGTCACTAAGCGATTGTTTTTCTGATCGCTGCATTAGTGTTACTGGTGCTGCTAGGTAGCCAGTTTTTTCTTGTATTACTGTTACGGGTGACGCTGGTTAGTTAGCTTGTTTTTTATACTGTCAGGGCACCCGCCATTTATTACCCAATAACGGTTTAACCCCCTGATCACCCGGCGGGTGATATCAATTAGGTTTTAGGGTCAAATAAGGTCTGCGTCGCCCCAGGTTAGTGCCAGTACCGCAAACACCCACGCGCAAAGCATACACCTCCCTTAGTGGCACAGTATCTGAACAGATCAATATCTGATCTGATCAGATCTATACTAGCGTCCCAGCAGTTTAGGGTTCCAAAAAAAACGCATTGTTAGCGGGATCAGCCCAGATACCTGCTAGCACCTGCGTTTTCCCCCTCCGCCCAGCCCAGCCCACCCAAGTGCAGTATC
The DNA here is from genome assembly GCA_028564925.1 of Lithobates sylvaticus. NCBI lineage: Eukaryota > Metazoa > Chordata > Amphibia > Anura > Ranidae > Lithobates > Lithobates sylvaticus. The sequence goes on along the minus strand of CM053031.1, from coordinate 239,996,870 downwards.
CAGAGATCACTGTCACTTACAAAACACTAAGCACACATAACTGCAGCGTTCGCAGAGTCAGGCCTGATCCCTGCGATCGCTAACATTTTTTTTGTGGTAGCGTTTTGATTCAGTCGCTAACAGTCAGGAGCTTTTTTACCTGTGAATCTCAAAAAAATAAAAAAAACAAAAATAGTTGTCGTTTTATTGTTCTCTCTCTCTCTCTATTCTCTCTCTATTGTTGCTCTTTTTTTACTCCATTCTATTCTGCAATGTTTTATTATGTTTTATCATGCTTGCTTTTCAGGTATGTAATTTTGTTTACTGTGTTTCAGTGTTAAGCATTTTTTGGTTTTCAGGTGCGCCATTCAGTTGCAACGCGGATTTATTTATCTTGACAGCAACAGCGTTTGCTCCCACGATACATAAAGCCGCGACACCACCACAGTTAAAAAAAAGAGCATATATGCCGAAGCATGGGGGCAGCAGGGGGGGGGGGGGGAGCGATTGGCTCCTAATGCCACGTACATACGGTCGAAATTCCGACCGTGTGTACACGGCATAACTTTTGCGGGAGGATGCCCCCATGCATCGGCATATATAAATGGTGCATGTATGCCCATCATTAGAAGTGGGTGGATGAAGGGAGGTATTCTAATGGTGGGCATACCCACCAATCAATCTCTTTTTTTCGTTCAGCCAAGAGGCTGCATGAAAAAAAAAAGATTACAATATATGTCCAGTATGTTGCTGGACTTTGAATGGTTATACCAGAATGATGCCTGCAGGTTTAGGTATCATCTTGGTATCATTCTTTTCAGCCAGTGATCGGCTTTCATGTAAAAGCAATTCTAGCGGGTAATTAGCCTCTAGACTGCTTTTACAAGCAGTGGGAGGGAATGTCCCCCCTCCCGGATATAAACCGCGCCATTGGGAAATTGGGAAAGCATTTTATCACACCAATCTTGGTGTGGTCAGATGCTTTGAGGGCAGAGGATAGATCTAGGGTCTAATAGACCCCAATTTTTTCAAAAAAAGAGTACCTGTCACTGCCTATTGCTATCATAGGGGATATTTACATTCCCTGAGATAATAATAAAAATCATAACAAAGAAAAAAAAAATGGAAGGAACAGTTTAAAAATAAAATAAAAAAGCTAAATAAAAAAAAAAAAAAAAAACAAAAAAAAAAAAAAAGCACCCCTGCCCCCCCTTCTCTTGCGCAAAGGCGTACACAAGCGTTGGTCTGGCGTCATATGTAAACAGCAATTGCACCATGCATGTGAGGTATCCCTGCGAAGGTCAGATCGAGGGCAGTAATTTTAGCAGCAGACCTCCTCCGTGAATCTAATGTGGTATCATGTAAAGGCTTTTAAAGGCTTTTAAAAATGTATGTAGTTTGTCGCCACTGCGTGTTTGTGCGCAATTTTAAAGCATGTCGCTTTTGGTATCCATGTACTCGGCCTAAGATCATATTTTTTATTTCATCAAAAATTTGAGCAATATAGTGTGTTTTAGTGCATTAAAATAAAAAAAGTGTATTTTTTCCACAAAAAATGCGTTTGAAAAATCGCTGCGCAAATACTGTGTGGAAAAAAAAATGCAACACCCACCATTTTAATCTGTAGGGCCTTTGCTTTAACAATATATATAGTGTTTGGGGGTTCAACGTAATTTTCTTGCAAAAAAAAAAAATGTTTTCATGTAAACAAAAAGTGTCAGAAAGGGCTTTGTCTTCAAGTGGTTAGAAGAGTGGGTGACGTGTGACATAGGCTTCTAAATGTTGTGCATAAAATGCCAGGACAGTTCAAACCCCCCCCCCCCAAATGACCCCATTTTGGAAAGTAGACACCCCAAGCTATTTGATGAGAGCAATGTTGAGCCCATTAAATATTTTTTTTTTTTGTCCCAAGAGATTGAATAATGAAAAAAAATATATATATATATTTTTTTTACAAAAAGTTGTCACTAAATGATATATTGCTCAAACATGTCATGGGCATATGTGGAAATACACCCCAAAATACATTCTGTTGCTTCTCCTGAGTACGGGGATACCACATGTGTGGGACTTTTTGGGAGCCTAGCCGCGTCCGGGACCCCGAAAACCAATCACCGCCTTCAGGCTTTCTAAGGGTGTAATTTTTTTATTTCACTTCTCACTGCCAATCACAGTTTCGGAGGCCATGGAATGCCCAGATGGCATAAAACCCCCCAAAATGACCCCATTTTGGAAAGTAGACACCCCAAGCTATTTGCTGAGAGGTATGGTGAGTATTTTGCAGATCTCGCTTTTTGTCACAAAGTTTTGAAAATTGAAAAAAGAAAAAAATTTTTTTTTTTTTTCTTTACTTTCTTCATTTTCAAAAACAAATGAGAGCTGTAAAATACTCACCATGCCTCTCAGCAAATAGCTTGGGGTGTCTACTTTCCAAAATGGGGTCATTTGGGGGGGGTTTGTGCTATTTTGGCATTTTATGGCCTTCGAAACTGTGATAGGTAGTGAGGAGTGAAATCAAAAATTTGCACCCAGAGAAATCCTAAAGGCGGTGCTTGGGTTTCGGGGCCCCGTACGCGGCTAGACTCCCAAACAGTCCCACACATGTGGTATCCCCATACTCAGGAGAAGCAGCAAAATGTATTTTGGGGTGCAATTCCACATATAACTATGGCATGTGTGAGCAATATATCATTTAGTGACAACTTTTTGAAAAAAAAAAAAAATCTTTTTTATTTTTGTCTTTATTCAATCACTTGGGACTAAAAATAAAAATATTCAATGGGCTCAACATGCCTCTCAGCAAATAGCTTGGGGTGTCTACTTTCCAAAATGGGGTCATTTGGGGGGGTTTTGTACTTCTCTGCCATTTTAGCACCTCAAGAAATGAAATAGGCAGTCATAAATTAAAAGCGGTGTAAATTCCAGAAAATGTACTCTAGTTTGTAGACGCTATAACTTTTGCGCAAACCAATAAATATACGCTTATTGGCATTTTTTTTACTAAAGACATGTGGCTGAATACATTTTGGCCCAAATGTTTGACTAAAATTGAGTTTATTAGATTTTTCTTATAACAAAAAGTAGAAAATCTCTTTTTTTTTCAAAATTTTCGCTCTTTTTCCATTTATATCGCAAAAAAATAAAAATCACAGAGGCAATCAAATACCATCAAAAGAAATCTCTGTTTGTGGGAAGAAAAGGACGCAAATTTCGTTTGGTTACAAAATTGCATGACCGCGCAATTACCAGTTAAAGTAGTGCAGTGCGAAATTGAAAAAAGACCTCTGGTCCTTAAGCTGACAATTGGTCCGGGGCTGAAGTGGTTAAGGGGCACCCCACTTTAAGGTAAAAAAACGTTATGCCTTTAGAACCACTTTATGTTTCAAGTCTGCTATCTGCCATGTGATTGTGAGTCAGAAATATATAAAATGTACACAGCGATCCTCATTAATCGATAAAGCAGTTAAAGAAATGAGAATAAAACCGTGGCTTTAACACCCACTCACATGTTAGCTCTACAATGTAACTATGACCAGGCTATGAACATTCAGATTATGTCAAAGCGAACTCAGCTTCCCCTGCTCCCCCTCCCAAGAGTGATGCAGCAGCCTTTCAGCCTTCTAATTTCCAATGTAAACACAGAGCAAGTACTCTGGGATGGGAGAGCTGAGGAATCTGAGCTACTGAGGCAGCCAACATGGAAGATTTCAGTGCTTCTGCTGTTAACTATGATGATTCATTTTCCCACAGTATATGCAGCTACAGAGATCAATGAAGGTTTGTTTTAAAGTCAATTTACTGTTTAAAGTGATTGTAAAGTCTAGTTTTTTTTTTTCTATAAAAATAACAAAACGTGTTATACTTACCTGCTGTGTGAAATGGATTTGCACTGAGCAGCCCTAATCCTCCTCTTCTCAGGTCCCTCACTGGCTTTCCTGGCCCCTCCCTCCTGTTGAGTGCCCTCACAGCAAGCAGCTTGCTATGGGGGCACCCGAGCTGAGCTGCAGCTCCGTGTATCCATTTAGACAAGGAGCTGCGGCACAGCCCCGCCCCCTCTCTCTCCTGATTGGCCAACTGAGTTTGATTGACAGCAGTGGGAGCCAATGTGTCTCAGCCAATCAGAAGGGAGAGTCCCGGACGACCAAGGCATTCATGGACATCACTAGATAGAGATGGGGCTCAGGTAAGTATTAGGGGGGCTGATTGGGGCGGCTACACACAGAAGGCTTTTTATCTCAATGCATAGAATGCATTAAGATGAAAAAAAAAAACCTTCTGCCTTTACAACCACTTTAATGCCCCATACACACGGTCGGATTTTCCAACGGAAAATGTCCTATCGGACAATGTTGTCGGAGATTCCGACCGTGTGTAGGCTCCATCGGACATTTTCCGACGGACAAAGTTTTATCTCCTACTCTCAAATTTTCCGACAACGAAGTCCGATCGGACTTTTTCCGATCGTGTGTAGCGAATTCCGACGGACAAAGTGCCACGCATGCTCAGATCAAATTACAAGACAAAAGCTATTGGCTACTAGCCTCTACGTAGCCTCTACGTAGTTCCGTCGTACGCAATGAACGTCACCACGTTCAGAATGATCGGATTTTCCGACAACTTTGTCCGACCGTGTGTATGCAACACCAGTGTCGGACAAAATCCGTCGGAAAAAATCCGACAGATTTTGTGGTCGGAATTTCCGACCGTGTATATGGGGCATAAGGCTATGTAAAAAAAAAACTTGTATGTCCATAGCCTGGCCACAGTTATAAAACAGCAGCTCCAGGCAACAACTATACTTATTAAATGAACTATTGATGTCATGTAGGACATATTATCACTTTGATACGTTCACAAAAATCCACTTATTTTTTTGTTAATGCAATTTTTGCATGATCCATTGAAGTAAGACTGAATGGGACATTTGGAGGGTGTAGAATGGAAATTGTTCATCTATAATTTGTTTACCAGTAACCACAATGCAAAAGGGCTTGTTCTACAAACAAATGGGTTTAAAATGAATGATGTTTTATCAGGTAGGTTGTGTGCTTTGTATATACAGTATTTAATACTAAATTGAATTCTTAATTGGAGTGACCCTATCATTTTCTCATTTGCACTAGGAGAGCATAGTATATTGGCAATATGCTCAATTTTCTCCAACTTTTATACAAGAGGCCCACTATAATTTGCAGAACATCTCAAATAATGAGCATAGCACTACCATTCTGTAATGATCTTTTGCCAAGCAGATCCAGACGATGGTTTTATTTAGGAGCTTAGAAGCCCCTTTGAATACAATCTGATTGGGACTTTATGGCTGACAGTAAGGACCACATTTAAATTGTTGGCATTGATAGAGGTACTTTATCCATTTGCACTCACGTCCATCTGCTAGAATGGCAAAGTGCCCAGCTTCAAGGTGTCATTCTGAAATAACCGAGTATAATGTTCTAACCATCAAAGCTTTTTAAAACTTTTTTGGACTTGTATGCAAATTATTCCTTTGCTAACAGAAAAAGAACACAGAGGGAATGAGTGTGACATAAATTTTGGTTCAGATCTCTGCACCGGCCGACACATATCTTCTAAATTGGCCCATAAAGCAGACACATATATCTTTCGAGATGTATTAAGCCACTGGTGCCAACCTGCTTTCCCCCCGATGTCACTTGTCTAGAGTTTTGTCCTCTGGTGCTCTCAACGCATGCAAAAGTTCTAGCTGATTTTGCATGCAGTGCTTTGCACTTAAAGTTTCTCTAATTACAAGTTATTAGGGCTGTAACAAGATACAGTGGTTTATTCATATGCTATCCAAATATTTATAGAAAAAAAAAAAACACCAACTTCATCAAACATATTTAAAACTTAACCCCAATAACCTTCAATGCCCCCATACTTCTATATCCTGATGAAGCTCTAAGCCCCCGTACTCACGGTCGGAAATTCCGACCACAAAATCCGTCGGATTTTTTCCGAAACCGGTGTTGCATACACACGGTCGGACAAAGTTGTTGGAAAATCTGCTCATTCAGAACGTGGTAACATTCGTTGCGTACGACGGAACTACGTAGAGGCTATTAGCCAACAGCTTTGCTCTCGTAATTTGATCTGAGCATGCGTGGCACTTTGTCCGTCGAAATTCTCTACACACGATCGGAAAAAGTCCGATCGGATTTTGTTGTCGGAAAATTTGAGAGCAGGATCAGATGGAGCCCACACACGGGTGGATTTTCCGACAACATGGTCCGATCGGACATTTTCCGTCGGAATTTCCGACCGTGTGTGGAAAATCTGCTTCCAGGTTTTATTTGTCAAAGCTTAATTGAACAAGCTGAAATTAGAAGCTGATTGGCTACCATGCACAGCTGCACCATGTTTTACACTCTGCAGTTTTAGTAAATCAACCCCTATGTGACCATAAACATGAAATGTTACAATTAACATTCCATATCCAATATGTTAACGTGGTTCCAAGATGCAATCAAGCATGGAAATTTTGTAAACAGAACTTTTGAACCCTACATGGACCATTGGAGCTGTATCAGGTCAATTGTATGGAGATAATTAGTGGTTATAAAGCATACTGTATACCTCCATTAAAAAAAAAAAAAGGAAAATTAGATGAGGTGCCTGCATTGGTTTCCGTTTTTGTCTTTCCTTTTACTTTCACCCATTCATCCTACAAAGAACACAAACTTTGAAAGACGTTTCCAAAATTAAGATAAAGTTTTACATTTTGCTTGCCAAAAGACCCATAATATATATCCCTGTTGCATGAACTACTTTTTTTATGCCAATACTACGTCAAATATAACCTCTTTCCGAAGTTGAACGATACCAAAGGGATTTGGTGGAGGTCCCCAAGTGGCCAGACCATTCTCCACAAGGTCCTCATTGCTTAAATCACTTCCATTGGACTTGTTTGTTGTTGGACCTGTGAGGGGTTTTACCCATAGTAATTGAAATGCAGACTTGCTTGCTATACAGTTTATTTTTACTTGGCTTAGTGAATTATAGTGGATGATTTTTGTCCAGGACAGGCATCTCCAAACTAGGGCCCTCCGGCTGTTGCAGAACTAATCTACCATGAGGCATTGTAAAACTCCGTCATTCACAGACATCACTAGGCATGATGGGATTTGTAGTTCCTGGTCAACTGGAGGGCCACAGTTTGGAGACCCCTGGTCTAGGATATTGTGGATTCTAGTAACATACTCTCTCTTCGATCTGCATACCCTACTTATCTGCTGACCTATTCTTTATATGTTCAAGTGTCAAGTGAATGCATATTTAGATCCTCTTGTTTGATATTGGACGTGGCTGGTGCATTTGGGATACTGTCCCTGACCGATCTTTAGTGCAGCAATTCTATATTAGCACCTTTCGTTTCTGAGGAAACGGCAAAGGTGAAACATGTCAAGCTTTATATGAAGGGATAGTGGAACCCTCTACTGTTTGAATATTGTGTCTCTTATTGAGGTTATACCAGTGTATACCTCTATCAATTTTGGACCACCATCCCGCTTTACAAATGGTGTTCAATGCTACTGTGTTTTTAAATGCAGCTGTTTTTTAATGTGAATTCTATATTCCCGTATATACTCGAGTATAAGCCGAGTTTTTCAGCACATTTTCTTGTGCTGAAAATGCCCCCCTCGGCTTATACTGGAGTCAAGCACTTTTCTGCAGCAGAGAATGACATTTTCCGACCCGACTTTGGGGCCCCGTATCTCGGGGCCACTTGGTGCTAGGAACCCCAAATTTGGTGTGCAAACCCAGTGGAACTATATATACAGTTTGGAAAATGTCATTCTCTGCAGCAGAAAAGTGCTTGACATTTTCCGACTCAATTTTGGGGCCCAATATCTCGGGCCACTTGGTGCTAGGAACCCCAAATTTGGTGTGCAAACCCAGTGGAAGCACTACAACATATCCACGATGGGGTTCCTAGCACCAACTGCCCTCAAGATAAATCGTTCAACTGTGTCCATCTGCAGCAATGTCATTTTGGGACCCTTTGGGTCCAGAGACCCCACATTTTGTCTGCAGCTAGGGGGCATCTAGGAACCCTTAACTACCAAGTTTGAAGTTCGGGGATCTATGGCTGCAAATGGGCACAGTGAGGCATGCAAATGGGCATTGTTGACCCTCTTTTCCACTTACAGTAGCTGCGCATTTCTCACCCTAGGCTTATACTCAAGCCAATAAGTTTTCCCAGTTTTTTGTGGTAAAATTAGGTGCCTCTGCTTATATTCGAGTATGTACCAATGAAAAGTTTGTATTTTGTTTACCTGTTAAAGTTATTCCCATAAAGTTCATGAACTACAGTTCAAACCCCTTCATGATTTACATATGAATTGCCAAAGATCCAGCCTAAATCTTTTTCCTAAACATCACAAACTGTTTCACTTTGCTTGCCAAAAGCTAAGTATCACCTGTTTTCAGTAGGAGAAACTAATATCTCAATTTTGCATGTGCATAGTTCATGTGCTCATCCAAAAAAAGTGAATTAGGTTCAAATGTAAATGTAAAACAGGCCAAAAGTAGACACGCTAACTTATTTTGATCAGAATCAAGCTGTATGAAGTTCCCAGTACTTGGTTGCCTCCAGGATTTACTGTTTAATTAAACCGCTATTATTATATATGGGACAGGTGAAGGTACCAGGATCTGAAGTGCTTAAGGCCCCTTTCACATGGGACGGATCCGTATTGATCCGCCCCGTGAAGATCCGCTGCTCAGCGGGGATCGCTCAGCTGATCCCCGCTAAGCCGGCGGATGACAGGGCTGACAGGATGACAGGGCGGTCCCTGCACAGTCTGCAGGGACCGCCCTGTCAGATCTCCACTCTTCCCTATGGGGGATCCGCTCTGCAGACGGATGGAAAAATAGGGTTTTCCTCCGTCTGCAGAATCGGACAATAGCGGAGGCGGACGATATTGGGTGTCAGCGGATGCTCATCCGCTGACACCCGCTATCCCATAGGGGTGCATGTATGTCCATTTTTCATCCAAAAACGGAAGGATGAAAAACGGACATACAGTCCGCATGTGTGAAAGGGGCCTATGAGTAGAAAGACAAGAAAGGGAGTCAAGAACTAGGTAACAAGATAGGAAGTTAAAATGCTGGGACATGCATACAGACAGAGGTTCACCTGGCAAGACAGCCAGCTAACAAGATTCTGTACCAGACAGACTGGACAGCTAAGAAATGAAGCACAATGCATGAAGTGCCTCAGAAAAATGCGTAGGAATGGAAAATAACAAACTATATGGTATTCAGACCCAAAACTGTGATTAAACTCAGCAAGGATGAAAAAGAAGGAGCATAAAACTCACAGTGCAAAGTAGGGAGCCAAAATGAAAAGCAGGTAAACAAACAGGAACAAAAGGCAAACCAGACCAAGTGAACTAGATCGAAATGTTGCCCAAAATTGGACCCAGGAAATCAAACTGAAAGATAATGAGGAACAGGGCCAGCAGGATGGAACCTCAGGCAAACAAAAAAATAACCTCAATGAACAGCTTCTTTTAGCTGTTACTCTTCTATGTTTCTATAAAAATACAAATACAACCAGTTTTAATGTAAATATTATTATCAATTTTTGGAAAAATAATATGTTTAAAGCGGGGTTTCACCTTAAAAAATTTTTTTTTTAAAAGTCAGCAGCTAAAAAAAAAGTCGCTGCTGACTTTTAAAAAGTACACTTACCCTCCCAGGGCGCCCGCGATGTCGTTCGTGGAGGCCGAGATGTCCCTCGGCTATCCGGATCCAGCGCCGCCATCCTCAGTAAGGGAAACGGCTTCTCGTTTCCTACTGCGCATGCGCGAGTCGGCGCGCGGCCTACTGCGCATGCGCGAGTCTTATTTGTGAATGGGGAAGGCGGTGTGTTGTGGGACACAGTTCCCACAACACACCGCGCCCCATTCACCTGAAGACGGAAGAAGAGAAGATCACCGCGGCGCTGGAGGAGGCAGATTAGGACGATCTGCCTAGCAACAGCCATTTCTGGTAAGTAAAAAAAAAATATTTTTTTTTTTTTTTTTTTTAAATTGTTACTAACTTTTTCTCAAGTTTTCATTTTCAGGGTGTCCCACCACTTTAACCAAATGCCGACCAGCGCACCGCAATGTATGTCAATGGCATGGCTGGGCAAATGGGCGTACAGGTACGTCCCCTTTAAATCATGGCATTGTGGGCGCATGCTCACTCTGTAGTCTGTGACCTGTCTTCGGGATCAGTGATAGCTGTCATTTCACATGGTAGCCCATCCCACCCACAGTTAGAACACCTCCCTGGGACACACGTAACCCCTAGATCGCCCCCTAGTGTTTAACCCTTCCCTGCCAGTGTCATTTACACAGTAATCAGTGCATTTTCATAGCACTGATCGCTGTATAAAGGAAAATGGTCCCAAAATAGTGTCTGATGTGTCCGCCATAATGTCGCAGTCACGATAAAAATCGCAGATCGCCGCCATTACTAATTAAAAAAAAAGTATAATAAAAATGCCATAAATCTATCCCCTATTTTGTAGATGCAATAACTTTTGCGCAAATCAATCAATATACGCTTATTGCAATTTTTTTTACCAAACATATATAGAAGAATACACATCGGCCTAAACTGAGAAGAAATTAGTTTTTTTTGGGAATATTTATTATAGTAAAAAGTAAAAAATATTGCTTTTTAAAAAAATTGTCAGTCTATTTTTGTTTACCGTGCAATTATCAGTTAAAGCGGCGCAGTGCCATATCGCAAAAAGTGCTCTGGTCAGGAAGTGGTTAATGGAGTGCCCCAGGCCATCCCAAATAGATAACTTGGATGAAGATTGGACATTTACGATACAAAACGAGACTTAATGTAATTTATAAAATCATTTAAAATGTAATTAATATCACATTAAAAACATAAAAAATGTGTTTCTTCCACAGGCAGTATACTGCAGTGCTTCAATACTTGTGATCATACCCATCCACCACCCATTCGCTATCTGTATAATAATATATTCTGCTTAACAGTCATATAACTAAGCGCAGCATCAAGGGAAATTTCTCTAAATTGGCTAATATGGCAGTGAAGTGAAGATCTCTAATTTCTCAGACCCGAACTCTGCTTCTTCATGAGCACAAATGAAATGATTTTGGCCATGAGCTTTCCTGGAGCATTGTAGTTAAATAGTATCTCTGGTGAGTGCAGGGACTTCAGAAAAAAGAGACCCCAGCACCCGGGGATGGCCGTACACCCGTGTGTTTAATAGTATCTCAGCAGCTGACTGTAAAGGTATACAGTCCTTTTCCCTAGGGTTTCATGTACTATAGATCATGTTTTATTCCTTATACTGTGAACTTTAACAAGCAGGAGCTGATTTAGCTGCTCTCCCTTCAAGCCAATCTCATGGAGGTACTCAGAGGTCAAAAGACACCATCAGTAGTTATACACCAATTTCACCCTTTGGCAGATGGGAAGGGAATAGAGGCAAGGGAGTGGACAGAGACGTTCTCCAGTCTCCTGTTCCCCTCACTCTCTATATTCCCCCAGTGACTTCTCCTGGTATTTGTGCTGGGCGTCACTTTCAGCTAAGGTATATGTTTGAGTTAAATACAACACTAATGCCGCGTACACACGATCGGACTTTCCGGCGGACTTAGTCCGGCGTCCCAGAGTCCGTTGGACAATTGGATCGTGTGTGGGCTCCAGAGGTCTTTTTCCTTTCCAAAAGTCTGGCGGACCTAGAAATAAGATTGGCTTCAAAATTGTCCGCCGGACGGCCTAAAACTGACGCTAGGGCAGCTATTGGCTACTGGCTACTGGCTATGAACTTCCTTACTCTACGTCATCACGTTCGAATCCGGCTGACTTTTGGAGTGATCGTGTGTGGCCAAGTCTGTTTGCTTGAAAGTCCGGCGGACCTCAGCTGCAAAGTCCATCGGATTGTCCGCCGGAAAGTCCGCCGGAAAGTCCGATCGTGTATACGCGGCATAAGGAGATTGGAGTACTACTCTGTCTTCCCCTTGCATCTACTTCCTACCCATAAAAGGAGGAGTTTGCATGTATAACTACTGATGGTATCTTGTAACCCTTGGGTATTACCACAAGGCTGCAGTCACACCCGAGCAGAGAGATTTTCTGGTGTTTTTTTCAAGTTTTTCAAGCATATACAAGCATTTTTAGAAGTGTATAACAAGAGTTTTACAAGTGTATTCAAGCCTCAGGTGTTTTTATTTTAGCCAATAGAAAGCATTGAAGGGGGGGGGGTATTAGGGGTGGAGAGCTGCTGTTTGGCCAGAAAATATACAAATAAAACGCTTGTAAAACACACTTTTTTCAGGTGGGCCAAAAACACTCCAATCTGCCAAAAAGATTTTACAGACAGCAAATGGCTCAAATGTGATCAGGGGCCATGGAAATGAATGGGATTATGTTTAAGTATCTTGGAGCTTCAAGCTACAAAACTCTCAAGTGTGAATGGGGTCTAAGACAGGCACATGAGGGGAAAGCAGATAAGTTATCCTAAACTTTAGTGGTTCCCAGATCGTTTTAACCACTTGCCGACCGGCTCGCGCCGATATACGTCGGCAGAAGGGCACGTACAGGCAGATTAATGTACCTGTACGTTGCCCTTTAAGAAGCGGTTTGCGGGCGCACGCGCCGCGACTCGATGTTCGCGGTGATACCCGCGATCATCTCACAGAGAGGAAGAATGGGGAAATGCTAATGTAAACAAGTATGCCTGGTTACAGGACACTGATCACAGATCCCTGTAATCGGGAGCGGGGATCAGTGTCATGTCACACATTGCTCCTCCCCCCTACAGTTAGAATCACTCCCTAGGACACACTTAACCCTTACAGCGCCACCTAGTAGTTAACTCCTTCACTGCCAGTCACATTTACACAGTAATCAATGCATTTTTAATTGCACTGATCACTGCATAAATGTGAATGGTCCCAAAATCGCAACAAAAGTGTCCGATCTGTCCGCCATAATGTCGCAGTCACAATAAAAATCGCTGATTGCCGCCATTACTACTACTAATAAAAAAAATATTAATAAAAATACAATAAAACTATCCCCTATTTTGTAGACGCTATAACTTTTGCGCAAACCAATCAATAAACGCTTATTGCAATTTTTTTTTTTTTACCAAAAATATGTAGAAGAATACGTATCGGCCTAAACTGAGGGAAAAAAAGTTTTTTTATATATATTTTTGGGGGATATTTATTATAGTAAAAATAATGTGTTTTTTTCAAAATTGTCGCTATTTTTTTGTTTATAGCGCAAAAAATAAAAAACGCAGATGTGATCAAATACCACCAAAAGAAAGCTCTATTTGTGGGGAAAAAAGGACATCAATTTTGTTTGGGAGCCACGTCGCACGACCGCACAATTGTCAGTTGCAGTGCCAAATCGTAAAAAAACGCTCTGGTCTTTTGCCAACCAAATGGTCCAGGGCTTAAGTGGTTAATATGTTGTTTATCGTATTTGTGATTTGTAATATGTTTTTATTTTATCTTAGATTGTACACCTCATCCACAATCCTGAGGAAGCAGAACTGTTTTCCAGGAAACCTGTCGAGCTGAGAACTAGTCCTTCTCCCAGCCTATTACTGTAATGGTGTTGATACTCTAACACACACTGTTACAACATAGGACATGTATTGTTATCAGTGGTGGCTTGTGCTTAATATTTTTGGGGGGGGGGGGCAGCAAACAAACCAATACGCTATTGTCACACAACTGGGTGGGTTTAGGACGCAGTGCTCTGCCCCCTGGGGCCCACCCTTTTTTGAAGACAATTAGAGCCTCATGCTCTAATCATGTGCTTAAAATAAAAAACTGCATTGGAATCCATGCGTCCGGCGCCCTGCATGTAGATTAGGCGCCCTAATAGACAGGCCACCACTAATTGTTATACATACTTATGCTGGGGGTGTGACATACTCTCTGGATTAGGATTCTTTATTTGCATATATCAGGAAATCCAAATGTAGTATAGAGGCACTCACGGATCTTGCAGAGGAAGCTCAGTCCATCTTTCTCAAGACACTATCCCATGGAATTGAAAATGAAAGATAGATATGTGCTGAATTTCTTCTTAACAAAATGGAGAGTAAGCGGACAGCAGAAAAAATCCAAATCAAATCAATATTTGGTGTGAGCTCCCTTTGCCTAATTCCTCATTTCTTTAGGTACACACAGTGCTTATGTACACAGTTTTTTAAGGAACACGGCAGGTAAGTTGTTCCAGACATCTTGGAGAACTAACCATAGATCACCTGGGGATGTCGGGTGTCTCAAACCATCACTTCCAGGACTCGTGGTTCTTTACACTGAAGGTAGTTCTTAGTGACATTGGTCCCAAATTTACTCGGCAGTAGAACAACCATCCCAAACATACAGCCAATCACACGGCTCCCTGATGGTATGGCATGATAGATAATTATTAATCTCAGAAATGTAGAAATGTAACCTCTACAATGCTTCACTGTTGCCTGAGGACACAACATTTTTGGGGTAATGGCTGGAAAGTGGTACAATAATAAGTGTCTGCAGGCAACAGTGAAGCATGGTGGAGGTTCTTTGCAAGTCTGGGGCTGCATTTCTACCAATGGAGTTGGAGATTTGTTCAGGACCAATGGTGTCCTCAAATACAGGCAGATACTTATCCATCATGCCATACCATCAGGAAGGTGTGCGATTGGCCCCAAATGTATTCTGCAAAAGGGCAGAGACCCCAAACATGCAGCCAATGTCATTAAGAACTCTCTCTTCTGTGTAAAGAACAAGCAGTCCTGGAAGTGATGGTTTGGCCCCCACTAAGCTCTGATTTCCAGTGTTAATTGTGGCAGCAAATTTCGATTTAGTTTTAGTCTTAGGACTAAAATGGCATTTTAGTTTTAGTCCCATTTTAGTCTTCTGCAATTGTTTTAGTCATATTTAGACGACTAAAACCCCAGTACATTTTAGTTGACTAAAACTAATTTTAGTCATCTAAAATCTAATGGGTGTAATTAAATTGCAATGCATTAGTTAACATTTTTCTACAATTTCCAAACTCATTATATACTTCTGGAGTGAAAAATCTCATATATTATTTAAGGTACTGAGGTATGAACATGCACTACAGACCAGTGTTAATTTTGAAGTCAAATTTCAATTTAGTTTTAGTCTTTTGACTAAAATGCCATTTTAGTTTTAGTCATATTTAGTCATCTCAATTGTTTTAGTTTTAGTCGTATTTTAGTTGACTAAAATGGTATTCATTTAGTCGACTAAAATGTTTTAGTCAACAAAACTAACACTGATGATTTCAACATCATGGAGTTTGTCTGGTATTACATGAAGAGACAGAAGGATTTGAGGCAGCCCACATACACAAACGACCTGTGGTTAGTTCTTCAAGATGTTTGGAACAACCTACCTGCCGAATTCCTTCAAAAACTGTGTGAAAGTGTAGTAGGGTTGTCACACCAAATATTGGTTTGATTTGGGCTTCTCTTCTGTTAATTTACTTTCCATTTTTTTTTTTAACATCTTGTGTAGCACCCTGGAGTTTAGTCAGGGCTGCTCCTCACAAATTTACTTGCCAGGAATAAGCAATGAGGCCATAGGAGACAGCATTCCTACACGTGTAGATGTGGCGTCTAGCTGAATGTCTTTTCCTTGCATGGCTGTCCTCCTATTGAAGTCTCGGAGTCTGCCAATTGAACTTGCAACTACTTAAGGGTGTCCTGGCCATAACCCTTTTTCTCCAAAAAGTTTAAGAGAAATAAAAATCTCTTTTGCATTCAAGAAGTGTCTGGCTCCCAATGACTTTATCCACCTTGCACCCACTATGCCTCACAACCCACCATATACAGAAGGGTGTCAGCTATCTCTGGCCCTGGAGGTTCTCATCAGACCCGGAACCTTGGAGGCCCGGGACCTTGGTAGACTTGATAAAATCTAACAATTAACACTTCTACTTTTGAAAGCATTCCTAATTTACAGCATTTTTTTCACATCTGCCTAAAACTTTTGCACAGTACTGTTTGTATGTGTGTACAGTAAATACATATATATGTTTTTTTCCTCAAAGAATAGGTGCAGTATCTCACCCCCCTTCCATATGTCATACTTGTCTACACCCCTACCCATTTCCTAGCACCGCCCCTTGTCTTAACCACACCCACCTCCTGGCACCACTCCTTTTTAAAGAACATGGAACCAGATATACATGTTTTGGGATATGTATTGCTAATAAAAAAAGCAGTAAAATAAACGTACATAACATTCAAAATATACAAAACTTGCCAAAGTAAGCTCAGAGGCACTGTGCAAATAAATATTAAAGCTTTGCTCAAAGGGACACTTGCGCCCGTACTGCATGAAGCATTTGTTTTATCTCCTACATCTGCCACAATCTGCATGCAAGCCCCTATAGAAGTGGATGCAAAGGCCAAGGTTGTATAGACACAGCTGCATGTCACAATCTGACAGCCATGCAGGAACATCTGCACAGCCCTGTATACACACTGTGTTTGGGGATGCACACAATCTACATTTGGGGCTGTGCAGCCTCTCTTCTGACATGAGGCGGTATCTGTATCCACTTCTATAGGCTGTCTGCATGCAGCTCAGGGCGGATGCAGAAGCTAAAACAAAGGCAGTCTTCACCCAGGACAGGTGCCAGCGCACATCCGAATGAGGTCCTAATTATAAAATTTCACATGGATGCACTTCACAGAGCTGCACAGTACTTCTCAGGTGAAAAGGGACTTTAGGGCTCACATGGGCCCTCTGGGCCGTACAGCATCAAAAACAGATGTAATTTAGCCATGAGGCTTGTGAATATTTAGCTGCTAGCGTCCTGTAGAAATCAATGTCAGGATGAAATACACAGGAGCTGTATACATATTTACACATCCCAGAGATAACTGCATACAGGGACACATGCCTACAGTGATATGCCCTGAATGCAGACTGTGTTCAGAGCATGTCCTATACACATAAATCACTGATCACAAGTACCACTGTGAAGGGGCAATAATATATGGGTACTGGATGCTGTTTTTCTGCTTTCTATTGATATCTACTAGCAAGGCCTAACACAGGAACACCCCCAGTTTTTACACTGTACAGCTCTAAGCGCCAGTGTGCATGAGCCATTAGAGCGCATCTTTGCAGCAGCAGCAACACTAACCCCCACTGGCCCCAGCAGAAATAGACCCCCAACTGCAATAATAGACCCCTTCCAGCAACAGAAGTTACCCCAGCAACAATAAAGACACCAGCAGCAAAAATTAGGACCCCCAGCAGCATTATTAGATCCCCACATTGTACCTCAGCAGGGACAATACATTCCTATTCCCTATGCACCATGAACTATATACACATATACAACCTATACACATATATCACACACTTTATTTTTTTTCCGGTTTAGTATAATGTGACACAAGCCTCCACATCACAATGCCTCTATGGTGAACAGAACTGAATGAAAGGTCACTTGTAACATTTCAATAAAGCTCTAGTGAAATAGTAAACAATACGATGCACCCAAATCGGATATATTGGATTTCTTCTACATAAATAGGTGAATATAGAGGCCATTGTATGACAAGTGTATTAGGGGGAACAATGTGGTGTTGCTAATAGCAGAATTGGTTGATTTTCACAACCTGGAGCAGCACTGATAGCTAGAAACTGTCTGGTTGCTAGGGGCAACAACAGCTTTCTGTCACAGTTCACTCCTCCTACATCATCCCCAGACTGAGCTTTCAGTGAATACTGCTTAGGAATGATGACAGACTGTACATGGCACACTGCCTGGATATCTAAAGGCATGCTGGGACTTGTAGTCTACACAGGCTCCAGCCTCAGTGCCATGAATCTGTATCCTTTGTCATGACATATGGGAGGGGCCTTGGAACCAGAGGGCAGGGCTACCACACCAAACCCCACCCACGGGAGAATATTTGTCTCTAGAGGAGGGGTAAGTCTGGGGGGTGGGGCTAGTACTGTAATTGGGATTATTGATGGGACCCAGTCATTCAGATTGACAGGGAGACTGCTGGGGACAGACCCTTCAAAACATGAGTTGGTAACCATAGTAACAATTTGTTAAATGAATTTTAAAACACTTACTATTTGTCTGTGGGCGTTCAGACGTCATCTCCAATCCTCTCTGAATCGAAATCGCTGAAAATCGCTGTGGTTTTGGCTAAAATTGTCCAGCCAAGTCTCTTGCTGCCTTCCTCCTCGACAGTTGAGCTAAGAGTGACTGGCTGGTGTGAGGTGCCTCATACCAGGAGCTCACACCATGACCTCACGCTCACAGGTGCAGGTCACATGTTTGGTTACCAACTGTCATGTTTTCACTGCTGGGGACTTTTTCCTGCATTTTCTGGCACACAGGCTAAACTGCACAGTTTTGGGCTGACAATTACTTTACATTCCCAACAAATTATATATTTTCTGAAAGCAGACATTCTGGAGAGCAAAATGATGGTAGTTGCAATTTATTATGTGAGAGAATATTAGCGCAGTGGTTTAAAAATCCCATATTGTTATAAAAAAAAATACATTAAAGTTAGTTTTAATGTACACAAATACAAAATAATCCTAATTTTTTGGTAAAATATAAAAGATGAGGTTGAGCCAATGAGATACCCAACATGTCAAGCTATAAAATTGAAATGGCAACAAACTTTGATGCCCAAAATTTTCTATAGACGATGCTTTAAAAGCCCTTTACAGGTCATCAGTTTTATCTTTATAGATATGTCATAATAAATAATTGGTTTTATAGGATGGCAGTCATCAATCCATTTTCTATGTGTCTTGAACAGGAAACACAAGATTCACACTAATATAAAAAGTCTGGGCACACAACATACGTGTTTATTTTGTATATGCATGTGTGGGGGGCTTTAAACCTTCTTTTTTTTATTATTCATTTTTTTGAACTTTATTTTTCTTAAAATTGTAAAACCCTTTTTTTTAATGAACTGCCGCTGGTATTTAGTGTACTTAAAGATGTGAGGGATATCTGGTCCCCGATGGGTGTTGTGGTTCCTCCCGCAATACCACAGAGCTCTGTGTTCACATAGCAGGATGAACCACTGTGCCTAGCAAGGGACTCCATATCCACCACACAGCAGAATAATGTCGGATAGCAACAGCACTCATACCCATAATTCTTAAAGAGAGCAAAGATTTGACTCTCCTCTGCCCTCTGGAAAGGTTTAAGACCCCTATCGCACCACACCGCCCATAGCGTCGGCGGTAAAACGCCACTATTTTTAGCGGTGTTTTACCGTCGGATTCGCGGTGCATTTCGGCCCCTATCGGGGCACTTTTACCCCCCACTAGCAGCCGAGAAAGGGTTAAAAACGCTGCAATAGCAGCGTCTTTCCGGCGGTATTACAGCGCTGCCCCATTGATTTCAATGGGGAGCAGCGGTGGAGGAGCGGTGAGTTCACCGCTCCAAAGAAGCTGCTGGCAGGACTTTTTGTGACGCCCTGCCAGCGCACCGCAAGGGCTTTCACACGGCAGACAATGGAGCAGCAGTTTGAGGGGGTATTGCAGGCGCTATAGCGCTCTTGTGAAAGGGGTCTTAGTGTTCATTTTTACAGTTTAAGGCTCAGTTCACATATATGCGAATTGGATGCATTTTGAACCGCATTCTAAGCACATTTGATTGTAAGCAGTTTGGTTCACATGTTGACGGTTCACATATGTCCTGGGCGGCATCAGTTCATTTTTAAAAAGAGCCCCGTGCATTTTTCCGTCTGGTTCAGGTGCAATTTCAAGTAAAATCGCACATGAATCGGTGAAGAAAAGCACACCGGACTCCTTTTTATAAACAGCGGCTGGACATATGTGAACCAAGCTTAACATGTCCATATAGATACAATGTTACATGTCTACGGAGATGCAAAACCCGAATGATCCAGGTCAGTCTAATGCTGTCTAGTGACGCTGTAATATAGAGCCTTCATCATCAAAACTGCATATACAGTCTAATGCCATCTAGTGGCAATTTAAGATATATTCTCAACCTATTCATACTATGATAAAACTTTATTAGTACCTAATTTATGGAAAAAAATGTAAATGTTAAAATAGAACAGATAACACGAGAATTAAAATTAATTGTTCTACCCATATATAAATATATATCAACACTCATATAGCTAAGTTAGAATTATAAAATCTCAGAAGTGTGAAATATCTCCTGCCTAATTGGAGATAAAACAACTGAAATCTATTTCTATATTCAAACCCTGAATCGTAAATCCACAAGATTTCTCTTCTAGAAACATCCCTCAGTTGCTCCTTTTCACCATTTTTTATATATTTTATTTAAAATAACAAATGGAAGAAGCAGCCCACATCCTTCTTTTCTTATGTCCCATGCCAGCGCTTCTGGCCCCTCCCTCCTGCCCCCACAGCAAGCAGCTTGCTATGGGGGGCACCTTAGCCAAGCTGCTGCTTTGTGCTTCCTTTTAGACACAGAGCCATGGTTTGACCCCACCCCCTCTCTCTTCATTGGCTCACTGACCTTGATTGACAGTAGCAGGAGCCAATGGTGCCCCGCTGCTCTCTCAGCCATTGCAAAGGGAAAGTTACAGGCAGGGGAGACTCCCATGAAACATCGCTGGATCAAGATGGGCTCAGGTAAGTATTAGGGGGGTTGAGGGGGGCTGCTGAACACTGAAGGGTTTTACAATAGACGTATGAGTGCTGCCAGCATTGCTGCAGAGGTTGAAGGGGTGGGAGGGGGGTCAGCCTGCCAGTGCTCAGACCATACGCCGCACACTGCATCAAATTGGTCTGCATGGCTGTCGTCCCAGTAGGAAGCCTCTTCGAAAGATGATGCATAAGAAAGCCTGCAAACAGTTTGCTGAAGACAAGCAGACTAAGGACATGGATTACTGGAACCATGTCCTTTGGTCTGATGAGACCAAGATAAACTTATTTGGTTCAGATGATGTCAGGCATGTGTGGCGGCAACCAGATTAGGAGTACAAAGACAAGTGTGTCTTGCCTACAGTCAAGCATGGTGGTGGGGGTGTCATGGTCTGGGGCTGCATGAGTGCTGCCGGCATTGGGGAGCTACAGTTCATTGAGGGAACCATGAATGCCAACATGCCAACATGTACTGTGACATACTGAAGCAGAGCATGATCCCCTCTCTTTGGAGACTGGGCAGCCAAGATGATAACGACCCCAAACACACCTCCAAGACAGCCACTGCCTTGCTAAAGAAGCTGAGGGTAAAGGTAATGGACTGGCAAAGCATGTCTCCAGACCTAAACTCTATTAAACATCTGTGAGGCATCATCAAGTGGAAGGTGGAGGAGCGCAAGGTCTCTCACATCCACCAGCTCTGTGATGTCATCATGGAGAAGGAGGACTCCAGTCGCAACTAAACTCCATGTCCAAGAGGGTTAAGGCAGTGCTGGAAAATAATGGTGGCAAATAGCGTGTGCGTGTTTATATTCCAATACTTCAATTTTAGCTGCCTCGGAGGGAACAGGGAGGGGGCAGGATGAGCGACGTCCGATTACATACAGTGAGGAGAATCTCCTGTTTACTTGGTGGCCTCTGTAATAGGAAGTCCCGTCTCCTGGGCCACCATTGGACCACTGTTCTGTCTATCATAGGAGATTCTGTCGGCGCTCGTCCCGCCCCCCTCCCTGTCCCCTCTAGGCTGCATTGATGGCAATGGCGAGGCTGCTGCATTGATGGCACTTGTGAGGCTGCAGATGGGCATTGATCAGGCTGCATTGATGGCAATGGTGAGGCTGCAGATGGGCACTGACCCTTATTTTGCTTCAAAGTTCCTTATTTAAAATTAAAGTTTTTCCCTGAAACTTCCCTCTTAAAAAGAATGTGCGTGTTATACACCGATAAATACGGTATTCATAAATCCAAATCAAGCAAAGAAAATGCAGACTTTAAAAGGAACAAAGAGGCAACAATTTTGTGTTAAATTCAATATCCATTTATTAATAAGGTAAAAAAATTATAATATAATAACGAAAATCCGTTCCTAAAGGGAGGAACGCCTGATGCAAACAATACCATAATGAGTTTCCATAGCTTTTTATATTACTCAAATTCAGGATGGAGCGATAAAACACTTTTTATGACACTTTAGACCCCTTTCACACAGGGGCTGTTTTCAGGCGTTTTAGCGGTAGAAATAGCGTCTGTAAAGCGCCTCACATTCATTTCAGTGTGACTTTTCACACTGGGGCGGTGCACTTGCGGGACGTTAGGAAAAGTCCTGCAAGCAGCATCTTTGGGGTGGTTTGGGAACGTTGTTTTTAGTTCTCCCAAAACGTCCTGCCCATTGAAAGGAATGGGCAGTGCTTCTTTTGGGGTTAAAAGCGTGCCGCTTAAACAGCGCTAAAGCGCCACTAACGTGGCCGCAGCGTGAAAGGGGTCTTTGTGTTTTATCACTCCACCCTTAGGGAGCGGATGTGGAAGTGTGGAATGCTCACAGCTATACATCTTTAATAAGTATGATAGGTAAATCGCAGACAAGAATCGGAATCATTTCATAGCACACAGAATTAAATGAAGGGCCCTTTGTTATGATGGCCCATTCACACTTGTGTGTTGTGGCAATGCATGCTAAAATGCACGTTACCACAATGCATGGCAATTCATCTACCCATTGTGCTGTGCCATTCAATTTGAATGGCCCCCAATAAATTTAATACAGCACAACAGAGGGAATTCAATAAAACCCTATCTGCAGGTGACATGGCCCTGTAAAATGGCCTCTGCCAGATAAAAAAAAAAAAATCCCTGCCACCCATTTCAGTAGCTTTGCTGACACCTGCAGCACATTCTGATACAATTACAAAGCCAAACTCAAAACAAATTACCTCCAGTTCCTAGATAACGCAACTAGAGCTAATTGGAACCAACTGTAAGTTGAGGTACAGAGACATGTGTGCCACAGCTACCTCCTCCCCACCTTTCATTGGTTGTTAGGGATGTAGAACTGACAGCTTCCTAGCAACCAGTGACACTGACAGTGGGCAAAGCCTGATGGAGGAATCTGAGGGACTAGTTTACCATAAGGTCCACTCTCTGACAACAGGAAGATTCCATTGCTAATAGCAGGCTGTGTATGTACTATGCATCCTCCCACTGCCTGCTGTCAATCACAAGGAGTGGACCTGATGGGGAACTAGCATCTCTGAATCCCCATCAGGCTCCACCCACCCAGCCACAAAATTGCCCGGCCGTTGTGCTATCTGTAGGGTAGATTCAGCAGCAGGAGTGAGATCAGCTGCACTGAGCATGGAGTGTTTGTATGGACACTCCAGCTCTTAGTGTGCACCCCAAATTCATGTACCTATGCATATTTACATCTTTTTTCTCGTTCTTAGTAGCAGTCGACATCTTGCTCCTCTCCACCACACAAAGTGGCTCTGATGTCCTGCAAGAGGGACAGGGGGGATTCCTGGAGATAGTCACTACTCTTTGACAAGGAACAGTTCATATCATCCAAATCAATTCTTTCCAAGACGTTGGTCACCCAGTTAGTGTCCAGCTCTTTGCTCCCATTACCTGCATGGGCTGCACTGTGGAGGTGTTTCAGTGTACATTCTAGCCAATCTGCCCTATGAAGCTCAGAGGGAACACCTCTCCCCTCACACAGGGATAGCTTTACAGACAGCAGAATTTTACAGGCTTTTAGTGCCACAGGTCTATCAGTCACACAGACAGCTCAGTACAAACTGGAAGAGGGCTACGTGTTCACATCTTAACAAAGCATCTTCTATGGGGAGCATCCTTTTGTTACAAGGTAAGCTTGTTGTGTATGGGCAGCTCTGACAGTTGCTCGTTTTAAGTGCCTGAGTTATGTAGTCATTGGCCAGATCCAGCGCATTCACCTTCACTTCCCAATCCAAGTCACTGAGTGTCACTTCCAATATGCGAGACACCAGCGACTCTGTGTCATGGATCTCTGCCATGTGACCTTTTTTAAGCCAGTCGGTGAAGACCTTTACCACAGCCCTCCTGGGGAATTCTTCAGTGTCCTGACATAAAATGTCCATTAAGGTTGGCACCAGGTTCTGTCAAGAGAAAAAAAAAAGGAATTATTCAAGACTGTTCAGATAAGCACTAGTAAATGCGTGCAGTTCATGTACATAATATTGGGAGTGTAGTTGTTTTGTCAGTGAGAGGGCTTTGCATAGGAGAATAGCAGAGAAGGTCAATGGAGACCAATACGCAGGTGCAGAGACTGAAGAGTGGTCAGCAGTGGGAGGATGGAGGAGACTAGACACTGACAAAAGAACTGTTTCTGCTGGGTTTACTGACAGTTTATTATAATATAAAAAATATTCCTCATATTCCTAGCAAGTCATTTATAAAAAAAATAAAAACCTCTTTACCACCCGAGGTTTCTACTACCTTTGGAAAAATGTCTCATTATGGCAAGCCATTCCAGACTCTTAATTGATAACACCAGTCTGGTTAGTGATATAGAAAGCTTAATTACTGAACTAGGAAGAATAATTTCTTCGAGAAATTGTCACTTTGCCCACCATCACCCTGCATCAAAATAACAACGTGGGGAATTTGCCAAGACTGGAGCAGACGTGCATGGCAACCAATCAGTTTTCATTTTCTGTTTCAATAGTTTTTATTGTTTTTGGAAAACAAGTAAAAAAGATAATTTAATGAAGCAGCGAACAATCCTCGTCTGCTCCAAGCATGTAACGGGGAAACATACAAGGGCTTGGTAGAAATGGATGAGGACCATAGGTAAGGTCTGCCGTAGGGCCCACTAAAATACCTAAACTTGTATCTAAGGAAGACATCAGCTTAATATTAACTACTAGTAAAGCTTTCAAATAACAAAACGCAAGATGGTTAGCATCTGGTTAACCACCCGAAGAAGCATATATAAATGAAAAATCATGAACGCGGATATATATCCTTATTATAGCTTAATCACAATGAAATAGTATTGATGGCAATAATGCCTTACTCATATTGTGCGATAGTTAAGGCACTTGCAACTATCAAACATAGCAACGGTCCCATATGAGGGACCACATTCCCCAAAATATGCCCAGGACGATCTGGGTTACAAAAACACAATGCCAAGGTTGACAAAGGACAGTGAGAGGAAAAGAGAAGAAGGAAGCAGAATAAGGGGAAGGAAAATCCATCCGGGAACCTTCCATCGGTCGACTAGAAAAATAGCTCTTTGTATTAGGGACATGCAAGTAGGCAAGCCAGGGGGACCATATTTTATCTAAAAGGGATTGTTTGTCCCATGGAACACTCACTATCTTTTTTTTCAACATAATCCACGTACGTTTGCGTTTCATCAATGCTATGTCTATAACAGGGCTTTTCAATGCTGAGGCAATGGCAATTTTTGCTGCTAGGAACATAAAATCTATTAGTGTCTGGGTATGTCGAGGTGCGTTTTCCACAGTTTTTTTTCCTGTAGGGCGACCCTAGCGTCCATGACGATGTTAACCCGTGTGACCGGAAAAATGAATGAACCCTCATCCAGAAGCGGCGAATCTTGGGGCATGTCCACCATATGTGCAGTGGTGTACCTGCCTGGCCACAACCCCTGAAACAGGAAGGTGAAGCTCCCGGATGCATTTTGGACAAGCGCTCTGTCAAGTACCATCTAGCAAATACTTTGCATCCTGCCTCAATCAGGGCAACATTACCAATACCTTTGAGGATTTGTGAACTCCATTTGCGCCAGTCCAGATCCTTCTGCCACGCCACCTGGTAAGATAATCTCAGCTTTCATTTTTAAAGCTTAACTGAACACGCTAATATTAGAAACAGATTGGAGACTATGCACAGATTGCATAGTAATTCAATTTTAGAAAATTCCAACCCCTCTTGTTAGACCCTAGAGCAAGTGTCTCCAAGCTTTCTAAACAAAGGGCCAGTTTACTGGCCCTCAGACTTTATGGCGGCCAGACTGTGGCCCTTGGGAGCAGTAATTGTCCTAGAGTCAGTGAAAGTAAACAATGCATCTTTGGTGTCAGTGGAAGGAACAATACCCCATCATTGGTGTCAGTGGGAGGATTGGTGCCCCATCATTGGTGCCAGTGGGAGGATTATTGCCCCATCAATGATATCAGTGGGAGAAATGGTGACCCATTGTCAATATCACCACCAGGAAATATGCCCCATTGTTAGTTGGTATCAGTGGAAGGAATAGTGTCTTGTATCAGTGGGAGGAAAAGTAGCCCAGGGTCGGATAAAGGCGAGCAAAGGGCTGGATCTGGCCATCGGGCCGCAGTTTGGAGACCACTGCCTTACAGAAAGCAGTACATCATGTGACAGTGCCCTGATGTAGTGATTGCTTGCTGGGCCCAAGTCGCATGGAAGGAAGCTATCGAGAAGCCTTATTAAAGAATCAGCAGGTCCAGGCCCACAGACACTGTCAATTAGCCCTGAAAATAAATGTAATTGACAAAATTAACACTTTTACCAGTGACCCCCTATGTATACAGTATTCTTCTTTTAGAATTTCATCTATATTACTAATGAAGGCATTTGAAAACTTTGAACTGCTATACAATTGTAATGAATTAAAAATCTAAAAGAAAACAAACAATTCCACTGATTGCACATAAGCAATGCTTATCACACATATCAGCTAGCCTGCAAAAAAATTAAAAATATAAATCAAATTGGCAATAACAATTTACTTTAAAAACAGAAGTTTTAGCTCTATATGCGGACAACATGGTCCCTTTTCTCTGTGATTCTGACTTTTCCCTATCTGCAGCTCTATCCATATTAAATACTTTTGCCATGTTTTCTAAACTGAAAGTTAACTGGTGTAAATTTGCCACTTAAAACACTGCCTCCCAATCTAAGGGTCCCTGAAAATTGCCCATTACAGTGGGCGGATAAGGTCAAATACTTGGGTATTCATATCTAATTTTAGTTTCTGACTTTATTTCGTTGAATGCTACTCCCAGACGCTAAAACATAGATTACAGGCCTGGCAGAATATTCCCCTATCGCTGATCGGGAAAGTCAACGTACTAAAAAAGGAAATTTCTTCCCCATTTCATTATATATACTGTATGTATGTGTGTGTGTGTATATATATATTACACACACACACATCTCACAAAAGTGAGTACACCCCTCACATTTTTGTAAATATTTTATAATATCTTTTCATGTGACAACACTGAAGAAATTACACTTTGCTACAATGTAAAGTAGTGAGTGTACAGCTTGTAAAACAGTGTAAATTTGCTGTCCCCTCAACCCCATAACTCAACACACAGCCATTAATGTCTAAACTGCTGGCAACAAAAGTATGGCATGGCATGGAGTTCACCCGAGCTTCACAGGTTGCCACTGGAGTCCTCTTCCATTCCTCCATGACGACATCATCATGGAGTTCCCCCACCTTCTGTTTGAGGATGCCCCACAGATGCTCAATAGGGTTTAGGGTCTGGAGACATGCTTGGCCAGTCCATCACATTTACCCTCAGCTTCTTTAGCAAGGCAGTGGTCGTCTTGGAGGTGTGTTTGGGGTCGTTATGTTGGAATACTGCCCTGCGGCCCAGTCTCCGAAGGGAAGGGATCAAGCTCTGCTTCAGTATGTCACAGTACATGTTGGCATTCATGGTTTCCTCAATGAACTGTAGCTCTTCAGTGCTGGCAGCACTCATGCAGCCCTAGACTATGACACACCACCATGCTTGACTGTAGGCAATACACACTTGTCTTTGTACTCCTCATCTGGTTGCCACCACACACTCTTGACACTATCTGAACCAAATAAGTTTATCTTGGTCTCATCAGACCACAGGAAATGGTTCCAGTAATCCATGTCCTTAGTCTGCTTGTCTTCAGAAGAGGCTTCCTTCTGGGATGACAGCCATGCAGACCAATTTGATGCAGTGTGCGGCGTATGGTCTGAGCACTGACAGGGTGACCCCCCACCCCTTCAACCTCTGCAGCAATGCTGGCAGCACTCATACGTCTATTTCCCAAAGACAATCTCTGGTTATGACACTGAGCACGTGCACTCAACTTCATTGCTCGACCATGGCGAGGCCTGTTCTGAGTGGAACTTGTTAAACTGCTGTATAGTCTTGGCCACCATACTGCAGCTCAGTTTCAGGGTCTTGGTAATCTTCTTCTAGCCTAGGCCATCTTTATGTAGAGAAACAATTATTTTTTTCCGATCCTCAGATAGTTTTTTGCAATGAGGTGCCATGTTGAACTTCCAGTGACCCGTATGAGAGAGTGAGAGTGATAACACCAAATTTAACACACCTGTTCCCCATTCACACCTGAGACCTTACACCTGACACTAACGAGTCACATGACACCGGGGAGGGAAAATGGCTAATTGGGCCCAATTTGGACATTTTCACTTAGGGGTGTACTCACTTTTGTTGCCAGCAGTTTAGACATTAATGGCTGTGTGTTGAGTTATTTTGAGGGAACAGCAAATTTACACTGTTATACAAGCTGTACACTCACTACTTTACATTGTAGCAAAGTGTCATTTCTTCAGTGTTGTCACATGAAAAGATAGAATAAAATATTTACAAAAATGTGAGGGGTGTACTCACTTTTGTGAGATACTTAGTATGTATGTATGCATGTGTATATATACACATACACACACATTCAGGAACTCACCTGTTTCGATCCCAAAGACTATCTTCAAAAGTATAGATAGTTTGGTCTTTGCCTTTTTGTGGAGGGGAGGATCTAGGATCAAACTCCAGGTGCTTCAGCAACCATGGAAACAGGGTGGGCTAGCGGTCCCCTTTTTCCGCTATTTCCTGGCAGGCCAGATAGTCTTTGCCCACAGAGGGTTGAGCCACCCAGAGGAGGATGGCTCCAAGCTAAAAAAAAGTTAAGAGACAGTTTTTCAAATCAGCTGCAAGGCAAAGAAAGCGAGAGAAAGATATAAAAAAGAAAGTAAGTCTCAGTCAGATGTGTATATGTACAATGAGGTCCCCTCAGCTCCATGGTGTGTAGACTTACTATAGGATAACTTTAAAGCTGGATTAAATTATGGTGGGTGAGCATTTTTTTTTTTTGTTTTTTTTTTAAATCATCAGCGGCCTTTTTACAGTGACGAAAACGAAACCACATTTTCATCCACTAATGACAAAAATATATTCCGTTAACAAGCGAAAACAAATAGAAAATGTGAGGGAGGGTCGATTACCCTCGTGAACTTCCAGTTTCCACAGAGCTCTGCCTGGGTAGAGCCCGAGTGCTTTGCTCCCAGCAAGTAAGGGAGTCCATAGCGTTTAACAGCACTGTGTAGCCCTACAGGCCTCCTCAGACAACTGTCCAGAGCAGCACTTTGCATTACAGGCCTCCCAACGAGAGTCCCGGCTCAGGACCGTCTACAGCAGAGCACTGTGAGTGTGTACATTACAGGCCCCTGTGTGAATTTCAGGCCTCCTCAGACCACCGTCCAGAGCACTGTGCAACATTACAGGCCTTCTCAGACCATCCAGAGTGGCTAAATCTGTATCTGTGATGTTCAGACCTTAATTCCATAAATAATAACATATCAGATTGTTTTACTCCAGGAGTTTATAATGAGTTAAAATTGTTGAGAAATGCTTAAATAATGCATTACAATGTAACTAAACCATTAGATTTTAGTTGACTAAAATCTACTGGAGATTTTTGTTGTCGACTAAATATGACCAATACTAAAACAATTGCAGATGACTAAAATGGGGCTAAAACTAAAATGGCATTTTAGTCAAAAGTCTATAACTAAAACTAAGTTGAAATTTGATGCCAAAATTAACACAGGGGCTGAGGGGGCGATACTTCCACTGGAACATTTTTTCGCCAATACAGAGAATGCAATAAAGGTAAAAAAAAATGTTCTGCCTTTAGAGACACTTTTAACACCTTCCCGCCCGGCCTATAGCAGAATGACAGCCTAGCGGGGGTTCCATTGTTCTGACTGGACGTTATATGACATCCTTCAGAACAAGCCGATCGTGCGTGACCCCCGGGGCATGCAGCATGGTGATCAGTGGTGTGGTGTGTCGCTGGACACACTGCATCTCTGGTCATGGTACAGAGCCTATGACGTAGGCTCTTTACCACGTGATCAGCTGTGTATATAGGAAGTGGCAGTTATCGGCATTCCTCAATTCATGCTGACAGGGTGTGAGTAGAGTATAGCCGAAAACCAGCTCTCCTGGTGTTGTAGAATCTCATATTAGCCAATGTATTTCATATTATTCACATTGATTTGCATATGTCTTATGTCTTATATTATTGTTATTATTATTATTATTATTTAGTAGTGGTCTTATCAATATTATTGTTAAATAGTAAAACAATAATTATTCATCTTTATTAATGTATAAATATAGAGAAAGTTTTAAATGCTGAACTTTAGATGACCTCTCTGCTTCTTTCTCATAACTTTTATAAGATAGTTTACTGGGTGAATGTTCATTAGAATAGATTTAAGTTATATAGAACTGTCCCAACTCCTTGAAATGCATATAAATAAAATAGATAAGATAACAAAACAGGTGATTAAAATAATTATGTGGAATACGGGAAAGTTTTGTAAGGAACATTAATTAAGTTTGACAGGGTCAAACAAAGGTCTGTCTGTGCCCTCATTAACCACTTGCTTACTGTGCACTTAAACACCCTTCCTGCCCAGACCAATTTTCAGCTTTCAGTGCTCTCGCACTTTCAGTGACAATTGCACGGTCATGCAATGCTGTGACCAAATGAATTTTTTATCATTTTGTTCGCACAAATAGAGCTTTAGTTTGGTGGTATTTATTCGCGGCTCTGTTTTTTATTTTTTGCAATATAAGTGAAAACATAGCGGAAATTTTGAAAAAAAAACTATATTTTCTCCTTTCTTTTTTTTAAAAGAAATCCAATAAAATCAAATTTTGTCATAAATTTAAGCCAAAATGTATTCTGCTACATGTTTTTTGTAAAAAAAATTCCGTTAAGTGTATATAATAATTGGTTCACGTGATCACGGACATATGTACGTAAATGATCATGTAAAAGTGGTGTGCAGGTGATCACGGACATATGTGTGCAGATAATCATTGGCACATGTTATTTTACTGGGACATATGTGAGGGACATGTGTTTTTATTATTTGGGGACATGTGTGTTTTGGGGACATGTGTGTTTTACTGTGGGGACATGTGTGTTTTACTGTGGGGACATGTGTGTTTTACTGTGGGGACAGTGAGTAAAAGCTGTAAAAAAAACAGCTAATGCTCACTGATCACCAGCCGGCTGCATCGATCCGCTCTCCTCTCCTCACCGACGACTTCCGTGTGAGGAGAGGAGGGCCGAGTGCCTAGCAACCCGGCTGTTTGTTTACATCACATGACGGCTGTGATTCGACACGGCCGTCATGTGATCAGGAGGGCCAATCACCGAGCCCTCCTGCCGATCCGAGATGCGCCGTGTCCGGGTGACACGGCCGCATCGGGATAGCGCCGCTGCGCGGGCAAGTGCGCGTGCGATCCCTCTACTTCTGAAGGACGTTCCGGAACGTCCATTCAGAAGTAGACGGCTCCCACACGGCCATATATGTACATTGGCCGGGTGGGAAGTGGTTAAAACTGTTAAAATACATACATATAGTGAGACATATAAACATCTAGTGGGGTTATTGAAAGTTCATTCTCCCAAAAGTCGTAAATCTGTAATTCTTGCACTTAGTTAAATCTTATCAAGATGAGGAGAGTTTGAGAACACAGCTGGGTGCCAGGCTGTCTCTACACAGGTGTTTTTAATTGGACAAAGGCAGTTATAAATCACTTTAATGAACATATAGGAATTCTGGGAATAATTAGGTTTATCTGGTTATAGAACAGGTGTCAGATTTATGGTTAGTTACATTGACGTAGATCTTAGCGACCAATCAAATGTAGGAGAGATGATTAAGATAAGGCTTGTAAAAAGGGTATATAAATGCAAGCTCTACAATTGTTAGTCAGACAAGTCAGATAGGCATCTTTCAGGCTGACTGTTTGTCTATGCAGCCCTATTGCAAGGGTAGCAGACGGTCAGAACCAATAGGCAAATATCTGTCCG
Organism: Lithobates sylvaticus; assembly: GCA_028564925.1. Classification (NCBI taxonomy): domain Eukaryota; kingdom Metazoa; phylum Chordata; class Amphibia; order Anura; family Ranidae; genus Lithobates; species Lithobates sylvaticus. The sequence goes on along the minus strand of CM053031.1, from coordinate 239,964,780 downwards.
TAACTTGTCTCCTCGTACGAGTCAAATAGAGAAGACTTCTTAACTTGTTCCAGAATGTGGTCTCAGGTAAATTTTCCCTCACAAACTTGGTCGAGCTGGAACCCAGAACTCTGTGAGGGGACCAGACCACTGGTCGACCGACTGGTCCCCATCAGGTGACGGGTTCCCAAGAATTGTCAGAAAAGACCCATTCTGGTTCAAGGTGAGAACAATTCACAATTGTTTCAATTTGGTTAGCGAATAAGAATACCTATATCTAATGTGCTTGCATTGTAAGAAACTGTATAACTTAGCCCTGTGATCTTGTAATACTTTGAGCATAAACCTGTATGTTACCAGCTGTTAATAAACCTGCATTGCTGAAGTTCTGCCTGGTTCGATACTTTACTATTCTACTTCACGAGGGGGGGGGGGGGTTGTTCTGCACTGATAATCAGTCAGTGGATTGATTATCAGTGCAGCCCCATCAGCGATGCATTTCAGTCCCGCCTCATCATGCCGCCTACCAGTGCAGCCTCATCAGTTAAGGTCTTTTTTTATATATTTTTTATATTAAATACCACCAAAAGAAAGCTCCATCTGTCTCAAAAAAAATTATGTTTGGGTACAGCAGCGCATGATTGCACAATTGTCATTCAAAGTGCGGCAGCGCTGAAAATTGGCCTGCGCAGGAAACGAGTAAAAGTTTTTCAAAGGATCTTAAATTACCACTTGAAATGTTGTACAGGACAGACTGCATTTTCTTAACTTTACAGTGCCTCTGCTGTTCCCTAAATTTTGTATGTTTGATTTACTTTTGTTATACATGACAAAGGATTACCAAAGCACAAAAGCGTCACTGCTGTAATGACTTATTCGTATTCTCTAAACACAAAATGAATTGCTTTCAAAACAGGTGAAAATGTTGAAAGCAGACTGGGGCTCCACTTGCTGCCTGGACAAAAGACTGCACAATGTTCATAGAATTTTGAAGAATAAATATTTAAAAAAAATGTTCTGATAAAGAAAATATGAAATATATATATATATATATATATATATATATATATATATATATATATATATATATATATACACATATATATATATACACACATTTTCCATAGTGTGGGTATAAGGCAGAAACAGAAGTCTCCCAGTAAACTCTGATAAGGGGGGGGGGGGGGGGGTGGCGCTGCACAGAGGTTTATTTTTTTACCTTCATGCATAGGATGCATGAAGGTAAAAAACCTTGAGCCTTTAGAACCACTTTAAGAATAAATCTGCAAAAGAGCAGCACTTTTTTTTTAAATTAATTTTATTTATTTTTAGCTGTGGGTGTGAGAACCCATGCAATTTACACATTGTCCCGCACCTGCAACAGTGTGAACCTTGCCTAAGACTGAGAAGTGAACAATCCTATGATCACTCTGTGTTGTGAGCAGAGAGTAACGACTGTCAGTCACCGCTCTCCACTCTGCCCCTCCATGCTCTCACTGGAGCACCAGGCAGGATAGGGGGCGGGCGCACCTGTCTTTGGTGCGCTGAGAGCCAAAGTCAGCTGTCATTTAGGCAGCTGGGTGGAACCCAGCAATATGGTCAAGATTCATCCAGAAACTGGAGCAGCTCTGTGATGTCATCTGATAACAGAGTAGCCCACTATCAGTCGACTCGGGGGTCAGAGGAGAGCAAAGGTAAGTGCACCCCAGAGACCCAGAAGAGAAGTATGGCCAAAAAAAAGCTTAGGCTATGCTTCTCTTTTAAAGTCTAAGGGGCTAAAAATGTGCAGTTCTGCCCCAAAGAAGGTCATGTCCTTTTTTTGACGGCTGCAGCGCGGACGCTCCCTGCAGGGAGGACGTCCCTGGACGTCCTCCTGTTTACTTCCCTCCTGAGAGCACGCATCGGGGAAGTTCTGTGCTGGCCGTGTCCGTCGGACACAGCCAGTCACAGATCGCTGTAAACGGCCAATCACAGCGGTCATTTACAGCGCGATCGGCGTGTCCAATGAGAGATGATCTTATATGTAAACATATGAGATCATCTCTCAGCGCCTCTCTCCCTCCTCACACAGAGACGGCGGGAGAGATGAACGGCTGCAGCGGCGCCGTGAGTAATAAAAAAAAAAACGAAAAATAAAGTGTGATCTATCCCCGCTGCCACTTGTCCACAGAGCCACCTGTCCCCAGTGCCATGTATAAGTGCCATCTGTCATCAGTGCTATGTCAGTTCCATCTGTCATCAGTGTCACGTGTCATCAGTGCCACATATTAGTGCCATCTGTCATCAGTGCCACCTGTCAGTGTCACGTGTCATCAGTGCCACGTATTAGTGCCACATGATATCAGTGCCATGTATAAGTGCCATCTGTCATCAGTGTCACGTGTGTCATCAGTGCCCCGTATTAGTGCCATCTGTCATCAGTGCCACATCAGTGTCACGTGTCATCAGTGCCACTTGTCATCAGTGCCACGTGTCATTGTCCTGGTGCTCCAGGGCCTTCAAAAGTGTAATAGGTAGTCAACAAGTTAGATGTGTAATTTATGCTCCTAGAACACGTGATGGCGCTCCCTGCATGTTGGGCCTCTCTAAGTGGCCAGGCTGTGTAAAAGTCCCACATATGTGGTATCGTAATACTCAGGAGGGGTAGCAGAATTTATTTTGGGGTATACACATGCCACGTGAGAGAAATAACCTATTGCAATGACAATTTTGTGGAAAAAAATAAAAATAAAAAAATAATTCATTTTGCAAAGAATTGTGGGAAAAAATGACAACATCAAATAGCTCACCATGCCTCTTACTAAATACCTTTGGAATGTCTACTTTCAAAAAAGGGGTCATTTGGGGGGTATTTGTACTTTCCTGGCTTTGTTCGGGTCACAAGAAATGAGATAGGTCACCAGTGCATCAGGTGTGATCAATTTTGTATGATTCACACCACAGTAGAGTCTGTAACTTTCACAAAGACCAAATAATATCCACTAATTTGGGTTATTTTTACCAAAGATATGTAGCAGTATAAATTGTGGCCAAAATGTATGAAGAAAAATGTAATAATTTGCTAAATTTTATCACAGAAACAAAGAACAATGTGTTTTTTTAAAAAAAAATCGGTCTTTTTTCATTTATAGCGCAAAAAATAAAAAACCCAGAGGTGATCAAATACCACCAAATGAACGCTCTATTTGTGGGGAAAAAAAGGACAAAAAAATTCATTTGGGTACAGTGTTGCATGACTGAGTAATTGTCATTCAAAGTGTGAGAGCACCGAAAGCTGAAAATTGGTCTGGGCAGGAAGGGTGTTTAACCTCCCTGGCGGTATGATTCTGGCTGGAATTTTGTGCTGAAAGCGGTACAATTATTTTGCATGGAAATGTGATGCTATGTATTATAGGCCTGCAATTCTTAGTAATTACTTACTTAAACCTGACCAAACAAGACTCTAGTACACATCCCAGATGTGATAAAGTTTAAAACACAAAATCACGATTTTAAATTTTTTAATAATATCATTTTATTCAAGAATATAATACAAACTAAAGAAATTTGTCAGACAAAGAAAATTTAATAAACATCCTGAGTGTGGTAAATTTTAAAACAGGGTACAGCACACAGTCCGACGTCACAATCCGGACAATAGAACCGGGTTTCTTTTCTGATTTTCTTCCGCCTGTCATCTTTGTTGGAACAGCAAACCACGCACATCCTGGTAGGTGCTGCCTTTCTTGCGGTTGGTGGTATATAGTCCATAAAATGACGACCTGTTAGGCGTTCTGGGTTGACAACACCAGCAGCACGTCGTCCATCTCTGTTTGCAGCTACTGATGGCGTCTGGTGTTTGAGGAAAATTTGCTCAGCCACCTTCCAGATAAAATCCGAATGAACAAGAGGCCTGTCACTCCCTGCTCGGTACAAGATGTAGGCGTTCCAAAGGCATTGTTCCAGCAGATGCCTGAAAATCTTTTTGTAGTATTTCTTCTGCTGTTTCCGCATAGTCGGGTAAAAGGTCATTGCCTGATCAGCTCGGTCGACACCTCCCATGGTGCAATTGTAGTCGATCACGACTTGCGGCTTCAGCACATCTCTCCCACCTTTTGTGTGGACCATGGCAGTGGAGGTACTGTGCACAGTGCTCATGAGACACACGTCCTTCTTGTCTCGCCAACGTATTGCCATCATCTTCCCCTTCTGCCAGGCAACACTTTCACCGGTTTTCAGTTTTTTTTTGGCAAACCTAGATGGCATGTCACGTCGGTTAGGCCTAACCGTACCATAAGCATCAGTTTTGTTTTGGATCAAAACCTCCAACAGCTCTGGCGACGTATAAAAATTATCCATGGTGACGCAATATCCCTGGTTCAGTAATGGCTCCAGTAGTGTTAGGACAGATGATGTGGCCATCCCATAGCCGCTGTACCTGGGGTTGAATTTCGTGCCTTTACCGGTGTAAATGACAGAGTTCCATATGTACCCAGTGGATGACTCGCAGAGCATGTAGGATTTGATGCCAAACCGCGCTCTTTTCGATGCGATATACTGGATCCAGCTTAGGCGTCCCTTATAGGCCATCAAGCTCTCATCCACACTGACGTCCCTTTCTGGCACGTAGGCCCGCTGGAAATTGTTCCCAATCATTTGGCATACCTCCCAGATTTTTTTGAGCTTGGGCGCAGGATGCGTGGCCTCATCAAACTCTTCATTGTTAGTGAAGTGAAAATACTTCATGATGAGGGAAAAACGGTATTCCGACATCACGGTACCAAAAAACGGGGTGGCCAGTAATTTGTTGGTGGTCCAGTACCATTTCTGGCGCGGTTTCCCCACCACTCCCTGGAGAATAATGAGTCCGAGAAACAGCCAGATGTCCTCTTTAGTTACCGGTTCCCACCTTCTGCTTCGGGAAAACCTGGCATGCGGCGTAGCGGATTGCTGCACTTGGTAGCGATTTGTCTCTGTGACAATTTTTTGAATTACCTCCTCTGTAAGAAATAATTCCAGGTATGCCAGAGGGTTGCCACGCTCAACTTCGACCTTCATCCCAGGTGATCCAGTGAAGGGGAACCTTGGGGGCGCTACCTGGTCCGTATCGCACTCAATAGGGCACCAAGTGCGCACATCGTTGATGTCAGGTGCAGGATCATCACCGCTGTCACCGCTGTCACTTGTCAGATCCGTGTCAGATGACAAATCTCCCCACGACTCGCTATCGCTCAGTTCTGGGAGCAACTCCGTGTCGCTGCCGCTGTCGCTGTCATCCAACTGCTCCAAAGGCGATTTTGTAGCGAGATGGCGCTTTTTGGATTCCATTTTAATTTTTTTTATTGGCAAGGGGCACTAGGGCAAGGCAAGGGGCACTGTATCAGTAAGATCTGAGATGATACAGTGTAATCCTCTCAGATTACACTGTATCACCTCTATTTATATGTGTGTGTGTTGTGCTGAACTTTTGAACTTTTGAATCTCCCGCCCAGTTCCGCTCCCGTGCGCCGCTGCTGCTCGCAGGGAACGGAACTAGGAAGTGAGACGCCGTGATCGCGCTGGCGAACACAGCCGAGGACAGCCGAAGACAGCGGAGAACATCGCTGGAGCCCAGGACAAGGTAAGGGCTCCGCTGTATGCTCTGCACTGCTACCCCGAGCGTGACTCGGGGTTACCGCTCCTGACAAAAAAAGTCAGCCCCGAGTCACGCTCGGGGTTACCGCCAAGGAGGTTAAGTGCCCAGTAAGCAAGTGGTTAAAGGCATGGGGCTGGAGGAATAGTGCAGGAGCCTGTGCATTGCACCAGCCATCTACTGATTACGGTTGCAATGTTTTGAAGGTCTGAACGCAAAAAAATTAGTGAATGCATCTTTTATCATTGTGGATATATTTTTTTTTCCCCAAAAGGTGGACTATACCTTTTTTAAAGTAGCTCGTTCATTTGAATGGGCTGCCTAATGCACTAATACTCACCAAAAACTATGCATGTACTTTTTTTTTTTTCTTTTTAGTAGTAGTGCATTACTGTGCATTGTGGTGCACTGCAACACACATCCTATGGAAGGTGCATTGGAGAAAGAATAGCACTGCATCACACTAATATATGTGATGTTTATATTACCATGGACCAGTGGTGGAAAAGCTGTCCACTTTCCTGGCCCTTGGCGCCTTCTATGTCAGATGCTGCCATCTTATTGTTCAGTCTGAGCTCACAGGATGATGACAAAGCGTGAAGAGAGCTGTGATTCGGGAAGAGGGGTATCACCATGGACATTGTCAGAGTTGGGTGGGTGGCTTTACATCAACTATCCTATTGGGAAATAATCTTTTTATATTTTGAATCTTATTTTCTGGCATTATTGAGACAGTAGTATGTGGTTCAATGGTGTCATGTTTAGCAGGTGCAGTATGCTTGCATGATGCGCGTATTTAGTACAGCACACTCCAATGTCTCTAGCAGGACCTGAAATTAATATTGTTTTCACTTGTTGTCATTAATAGAGTGGACATGGAAGGGCAGCCTGTGGTGACCTCCAAGCAAGCTGAAGAGGTGATTAATGGGTGTTCTACCCAGGTGGTCTGCTCTGCCTTCACGGACCATATTCTGGTTGTGGTGACGCAGTACGGGACGTTTGGCACACTGGTCTCTGTCACTCCTAACACAGTAGCCGGAGACCTGGGAAAACCCACCCTTAGCACCAAAGTCCTTCTAGGATGTGATGAGGTAAGCATGACATTCTATATTATTTTCTTCTGAAGGGTCAAGGCATAGGTTCAGAGGTTAGCACTTCTGCCTTGCAGCACTGGGGTCCTCTGGTCTAATCCTGACCAGGACATGCTCTGCATTCAATTTGTATGTTCTCCTAATGCTTGCTTGGGTTTCTTCTGGGTACTCCGGTATCCTAACATTTAACATGCTGTTGGGTCAATTGTCCTGAATATGGATCTGAAGTTCCTAGCTGTGGCCTCTTATTGTGAACCCTGTTAACACTCCCTTGAGTATGTATTTTGGGCCTGGAGCCAGAGAAAATGAAAGAAGTACAGCTTAAGCTCGTTTGTAGTTCATTTTGCATTCCTTTTCACCCATTTTCAGCAAACAGCGGTCTGTAGTCCGCTCTTTGCGAACGTCAGTCAGTCCAGGCTCGGACATCATCACAACCAGAGTCTGGATCTGCCCAGATACCTGGACCGCCACCGGCTCAGCCTCTCAGCGAGCCATTGAGAGGCTGAGCCAGCTGCTCCGACCCCTCCACAGCCCAGAGCTCCAGTGGGGGGGGGGGTCAGAGCAGAGAACTCTGCTCGGGGAGCTCTGAGAACCAAGAAATCGGCGGTGTTCGATCATTTGGTTCTCAGTGTAGGGGCACCGGGGGGATAGATGCAGCATTGGACCAATGCTGCATCCATCTAGGTAGGCAGGTATGAATAAAAAAAAAAAAAAAAAAAACCCATACTTCTTTTAAGGTTCAAAAGTTAGAAGGGCACAAAAAAATCACATCGCAGTTTAGATAAAAGGGAAGGTGAAGCCATAACTTTCTGCATAGTATGCATTTGGACTAGGACTAGTTTTGTCCGGGGTAGCATACCATCTAGACAAGATTTTGTAATTTATTTCAGCTGATTTGCTATCTTTTGAAGAATTATGGGTTAGCTTAAGAATTTTTTTAACTATGTGCGTCTCACAATGTGTCCCAATTTCCCTTTCCCATTTCTGAATATATATGGGAACCTCCCGTCTCTCCCAGTCCAACAGGAGCCTGTACCACCGTGTGATCGCACCTCTACTTTCCCTGGTCACCGTTAGTGACTCTAAGGGCGTTAGGTCTGTTAGTTCTCGGATAGGGTGGGGCAGGCGCTCGATGAAGTGGGAGAGCTGGTGGTATTTCCACCCATCTATTTCTGTGTAGCCCTCTTTCATCTTTATTTCTTGAAGTGGTCTAATCTTTCCATTTTTTATAACATCCCCTACTAGTGCTCTATCTAATTTCAGCCAATTTCCCCCGTTAATTTTTAATCCTGGTGCAAAATAAATATTCTCCTTTAAGGTAATCAATGGTGATTAAATGTGTTGCATTTTTTTTTTCCACACAGTATTTGCGCAATTATGCATTAAAATTGCGCACAAAACACGCAGTGGCGACAAACTACATACATTTTTAAAAGCCTTTAAAAGCCTTTACATGATACCACATTAGATTCACGGAGGAGGTCTACTGCTAGTGACCATTTATTTTTTTGTATATTTCATCCCATATCTTCAGTGCAGTTATCGTGAGTTCACTACAATCTCTATCTATATTCCTATACTTTGGGGGCCGCATCGTTCCATATTATTTGACTTAATTGTGCTTTACTCAAATTAAAATTCTAGGTTTACCCCATCTTTTTTCTTCTTTGTTTTCTTTTGTCCAGTCTAGTATTTTTGATAATACGATGGCCTTGTAGTAATAGGGTATATCTGGGGCTGCCAATCCCCCGCAGTTTTTTCCCTGTTTGAGTGTCGAGTACGCTACTCTTGGTTTTTTTTTTTGCGTTCCAGATGAAGGTCGTTACCAAAGTTCTAAGTTTGGCTAGATAGAACCCAGGTAAAGCGATAGGCATCATCTGGAACTTGTAGAGTATTTTAGGTACAATAAACATTTTGAGCGCCTGTATTCTGCCAAACCATGAAAGATCAGCTCTTAGGTTTTGGGTAGATGCTTCAAGGGTGAAAGGTCCAACTTTACAAAAAAGTAGCAACTACCCCAATCTATAACTGGCCTTTGCAGCAAGGTGCGTATGGAAGGGCAGAGGACATCACAAAGAAAACATTTTGCAGCACACTTACCGACCAGCCTGCTAAACAACTTAATTGGCCCCGTCTAAACAGAGGTTTTTTTTTTTGTTTTTTTAATTGCAAATATATGTGTAAATTTTAGATTTCACTCCTCACTAGGAGGAGGCCAGGAAATGCCAAGATAGCACAACCCCCCCCCCCCCCCCAAATGATTCCATTTTGGAAAGTAGACACCCCAAGCTATTTGCTGAGAGGCATGGTGAGTATTTTGCAAATCTCACTTTTTGTCACAGTTTTGAAAATTGAAAAAAGAAAAAAATCCCCTTTTTCTTTCTTCATTTTCCAAAACAAATGAGAGATGCAAAATACTCACAATGCCTCTTAGCAAATACCTTGGGGGGGGGGGGGGTTATCTACTTTCCAAAATGGGGTAATTTGGGGCGGGGGGGGGGGGGGGTTGTGCTATCTCGGCATTTCATGGCCTCCGAAACTGTGATAAGTAGTGAGGAGTGAAATCGCCATTTTGCACCCTTAGAAATCCTGAAGGCAGTGCTTGATTTTCGGGGCCCTGTACGCCGCTAGGCTCCCAAAAAGTCTCACACATGAGGTATCCCTGTACTCAGGAGAAGCGTGTGTAAGTAAGCAGGGTGTAAGTTCACACATATATCACATATATTTACATATATCACATATACCCATGTCATGTGTGAGCAATATATCATTTAGTGACAACTTTTGTGTAGAAAAATAAAACAATTATATTCCCTAAACTTGTGGCAAAATATAAATCATTCCATGGACTCAACATGCCTATCAGCAAATAGCTTGGGGTGTCTACTTTCCAAAAAGGGGTCATTTGGGGGGTTGAACTGTCCTGTTTTTTTATGCACAACATTAGAAACTTATGTCACACATCATCCAATCTTCTAACCACTTGAAGACGAAGCCCTTTCTGACACTTTTTGTTTAAATGAAAAAAAAAAATACTTTTAAAGCAAAGGCCCTACAGATTAAAATTGTGTTGCAATTTTTTTTTTTCACACAGCATTTGTGCAGCGATTTTTCAAACGCAATTGTTTTGTATAAAATAAAAAGACTTTTTTGAATTTTAATGCACTATTACACACTAATTTTTATAATTGTCAGGGGCGACAAACTACATACATCTTTAAAAGCCTTTACAGGTTACCACTTTAGATTTACAGAGGAGGTCTACTGCTAGAATTACTGCCCTTGATCTGACATTCGTGGTGATACCGCACATGCATGGTGCAATTGCTATTTACATGCGATACGAGACCGACGCTTGCCTTCACCTTGGCGTGTAAACACAGCAGGACAGAGGTGCTTTATTCATTTTTATTTTATTTATTTATTTTGCTTTTTTATTTTATTTTAACACTGTTCCTTTCATTAAAAAAATTTTTTTTTATCATTTTTATTGTTATCATAGGGGATGTACATATCCCCTATGATGGCAATAGGTAGTGACAGGTACTCTTCCTTTTTTTATTTTTAGTTTTTTTAAATTGGGGTGCATTAGACTCTAGATCTCTTCTCTGCCCTCAAAGCATCTGACCACACCAAGATCGGTGTGATAAGATGCTTTCCCAATGGCGCTGTTTATATCCAGCGAAACCAAAGTCATGAAATGCTCGTACCTTCCGGTTTCTTGGGCCATAGAGATGATTGGAGCCATTCTAGTCTTCGATCAGCTCTATGGTCAGCTGGCGGAACCACCGGCTGCCTTCTCGAGTTCTGTGGTGGGACGGGGGAGCCTGAGAAAACCATGGAAGACGGCGGGTCGGGGATTCTCCCTCCCCTTGCTTGTAAAAGCAGTCTAGTGGCTAATTAGCCACTAGGATTGCTTTTACATGAAAGCCGACTGCTGGCTAAAAAGAACAATACCAAGATGATACCTAAACCTGCAGGCATCATTCCGGTATAATCACTCATAACTACTCAATACCAGTGCGACGTTTGTCCTTGTTGTAATGTTCTTTTTTTTTCATGCAGCCTGTGGGCTGAACGAAAAACGATTGCTCAGTGTGGGTATACTAACCATTAGACTACTGCCCTGCATCAACCCACTTTTAATGATGGGCATACATGCACCGTTTTTTTTTTTTTTTAAACTGTGGTGGTGAAATCACCTCCTACAGCGCTGGAGTCGCTGATTTACAAATATATATATATAGAGATAGATATATATATCTATCTCTCTCATTTTTTTTTTTTTCATTTGTAATTGTAACTGTTCCAGGTCCGGGTCTTTCAAAATGTGATGGCATCTTTGGAGACCCTTTGAAAGTCTGCCTTTAGACTGTGCCATGCTGTAACCTACGCAAATATTCCACTAGTGTGTGGTAGCGTTCAAAACTTTCACGATGCGAAGACCAGGTTGGGCAGCACAGGAGGGACAATAATAGCGTTTCCTATAGACATGACTTTTTCTTTGGGGTGATTGTTGGGTAGGGGTACCAGGGAGGACATACAGAAAATGCCTCTCATGCAGCCGGCTCACTGCATTTGCGTTGGGAAGGTGGGGCACAGCATCGTCTGGAAATGGAAGGGCTGTGACGATCTCTTCTGGAATTTAAGGAAGGATCCAGTTTGTTCTGATGCTTTGTATAGCACATAAACGTTCAGCTGAGCCAATTGAAATGGTTATACAGACACTTTTTTTGTACCAGCGTCTGGCCTTACGTGTAATTAAGTACAGCGCCATCAACTGGTCGTTGAGGTCCACGCCTCCCATTTTAAGGTTATATCCGTGGACACAGAGGGGTTTTTCCACAACACCAGTCGCCATTTGAATTTGGACAGTCGTATCTGCGTGAAGGGAGGACAGAACTAAAACATTCCGATTTATCCCTCCATTTCACTGCAAGCAAATTATTACTTCTCAAGCCGGCGCTCTCTTCCCCAGTCTAAGTCGGGACTCTACAAGCCGTTGGGGGAAGCCCCGGCAGTTAGATCGCCCAGTGCCACATGCGCCAATTCCATGATCAAACAAGTGACACGCTTGTGTAATAATTGTCCACATACAAGTGGTACCCCTTACCGAATAAGGGTGACACCAACTTCCAAACAATCTTGCCAGCGCTCCCTATGTAGTCTGGGCAGTTCTCGGGCTCCACGTGACTATCTCTTCCCTCGTAAATCATAAAACTATATGTATAACTTGTTGCCCTGTCACAGAGCTTATATATCTTGACCCCATATCTGGCACGCTTGCTAGGAAGATACTGTTTAAAAGACAAGTGGCCAGAAAACGTAATCGGGGACTCATCAATGCAGACAACTTGATCGGCAGTAAACATGGCTGCAGACTGTTGGTTGAAGTGGTGTACGAGGGGCCGAATTTTGTGGAGCCGATCGTATTTAGGGTTACCCTGAGGATGACAGAGTTCATTGTCATTGAAGTGCAAAAATCTAGCCCTGGCCATGGAAGCAGAGAATATGGGCATATGATAAATTGGGTCAGTTGACCAATATGACCGCAATTCACTTTTTTAGTTATGCCCATGAGGAGGGATAGGCCTTGAAAGGTCTTAAATTCGGAAAACTAAATAGGTTTCCAATCTCTGGCAAGGATCAACTGGGGATTAGGGGCGATGAATTGACCAGCAGACAAATTGCTTTGGTCCACAATGGATCTATAGAGCTTCTGTGAAAAACATTGAATAAAAATCAAGTGACATAAAATCAACTGTTTGCACCTGAATTCCGGGTTGGCCAGTAAATGGGGGAAGTACGGGTGCTGCAGAAGTGGTGGGCACCCAATTAGGATTGGCAAATGCAGCGGGAAGGGCACTATGGGCTCGACGGGCCTGTGTTTGCTACCTTCTTGGTGGCTGCAGTGCACTATTGTGCTAGCCACTGCACCAGCTTGAACTGCACATAAGGGACTTGCCATGTCACCACGTGTTACTGCAGTGCTGGTTTGACTATGACCAGGGTGTAATAGGCCGCTGGTGCTTGCCAGTTCATCAGAAGGATGAGCGACACTAGTACTGGCTCTCTGCTCCATACGAGAGGCCTGGGGTTCTTGCACCTCAACAACAGAAGAACGGGGTTGGGTACGCCTGACCTTAGCAGGGACCAGGACCACGACTCCGTCGTCGGAGCCATCTGTCAGGTTGCCGCTGCTGTCTACTGGTTCATATGCTGAGCCTGAATCTGACAGATGGGGACTTCCTCTTCACTCTCATCTGTCATGCTCAGAAATTTGTAGGCCCCTTCACTAGTATATCTCTGTTTTTGGACATTTTGGCCTCTAAATTTACTGGTACAACTAGTGCGACTCACAGGCAAAAAAAGCACCTGCTTCAATCGCTACCGAAAAAACGGTTAGCGTTCGCAGGCATCAGGCGAATGCTGCAGTTATGTGTTTTTGTAAGTGACAGTGATAGATTTGATGCTGCACCTTGGTGGGCTGGGCTTGGCGGAGGGGCTAAACGCAGGTGCTAGCAGGTATCTGGGCTGATCCCACTAACGCCACATTTGTGGGAACCCTAAACTACTGGAGATGCTGGTATAGATCTGATCATAGAGATATTGATCCGTTCAGACACTATACTACTAAGGGAGGTGTATGGTGCATGGGTGTTAGCGCTACTGGCACTAATCTGAAGCTGCCTGGGACTGACGCTGACCCTAAATGACGCTAAAACCCGCCGGGTGATCAGGGGTTAAACCTTTATTGGGTAATATATGGCGGGTGCCCTGACTCTATAAAAAAAACTAACTAACCAGCGTCACCTGTAACACTAATACATTAATCACTGGTGACAGGAGGTGAAAGGGTTAACTAGGGGGCAATCAGGGGGTTAAAACATTTTAGGTAGTATATGAGGGTACACTGATGCTATAAAAACCTGACAGCGAAACTAACTGGCTAACTAGCGTCACCCATGACACTAATACGGCGATCAGAAAAAAGATCTTCTAGTGACACTGGTGACGGGGTGAAGGGGTTAATTGGGGGGAGGGGGGATCAAGGGGTTTAATCTTTATTAGGGGGTTTAATGGGGGTACCCTAAAGCTACCTGGGCCTACTACTAACTGCCCTAACACTGATTAGTCACAAATTACACCAGTTAGCAAGCACTCCCTAGGAACACATTTAACCCTTTGATCGCCCCTGATGTTAACCTCTTCCCTGCCATTAGTACAGTGACAGTGCATATTTTTTAGCACTGATCTCTGTATAGGTGTCACTGGTCCCCCAAAAAGTGTCAGGTGTCTGCAGCAATATCGCAGTCCCACTATAACATTGCAGATCGCTGCCATTACTAGAATTTATTTTTTAACAAAATGTAAAATTTGAAAAATATATCCCATAGTTTGTAAATAAAAAAAAAAAAAAAATATATATATATATATATATATATATATATATATATATATATATATATATATATCCCATAAGTTTTGCGTAAACCAACCTTTTTTGGTAAAAAAAAAAAATGTAGCAGAATATATATTTGCTTACATTGATGAAGGAATTTAGATTAAAATATATATATATATTGGGTATGTTTTATAGCAGAATGTAAAAAAATATTGTGTTTGTTTTTTTATTTCAAAATTGTCAGTTTATCGTGCAAAAAAAAAAAATGCAGAGGTGATCAAATGCAAAAGAAAGCTCTATTTGTGGGGAAAAAGTGACATAAATTGTATTAGATACAGTGTCACACGACCACGCAATTGTAAGTTAAAGTAATGCAGTGCTGTATCGCAAAAAATGGCTTGTTCGTGAAGGGGGGGGGGGTAAACCTTACGGAGCTGAAGAGGTTAATGCTTTTAGGTAAAAAACCTTCTACAGAAGCCCCACAATCCCCCTTTTATTCTTACCCAAGGCCGATCCAGCGACGTGCATAAGCGGCAGCGGCTCTCGCCGATGTCTCCATCCTCATAGACAGATTGATAGCAGCGGGCAGCCATTGGCTCCCGGTGATGTCAATCAAATACTGTGATGAGATGGTGGGGCCAAGTCGCCCAGTCTGTGTCAATACACCCAGACTGGGCGGCTCGGGAGCGAGCACGCCAGGAGGAGCCATTTGGCGAGAGCCACTTTCCCTGGGAGATCTCGACAAGGAGGAACCTGGAGCGCCAGCGGGGGAACCCCAGAAAAGGAGGATCGGGACTGCTCTGTGCAAAACCACTGCACAGAGTAGCTAAGTATGACATGTTTGTTATTTTGGTTTTAAAAAACAAAGGTTCATAATCACTTTAATGACTGATAACTTTGATTCCAGTGTCCACTTGATAAATTATCTCTTTAACCACTTCAGTCCCAGAAGTATTTGCCCCCCTAATGACCATGGCTTTTTTTGCGATACAGCACTGCGTCGCTTTAACTAACAATTGCCCGGTCGTGTGACGCTGTACCCAAACAAAATTGACATCCTTTCTTTCCCAGAAAGAGAGCTTTATTTTGGTAGTATTTGATCACCTCTGCGGTTTTTATTTTTTGCGCTATAAACAAACAAATGCGACAATTTTTTAAGAAATAAACCTTTTTTTAATACATATATACGTATATATAATACGTATATATGTGTATATATATTTTTATTTATATTTTTATATACATATATATATAATAACACAAAAATGTGTAAAACACATTTATTCATCAGTTTAGGCCTATATATATTCTTCTGCATATATTGGTAAAAAAAAAAAAATCGCAATAGGCATATATTGATTGGTTTGCACAAAAGTTATGGGATAGATTTAGGGACTTTTATTTATTTTTTATTGTTTTTACTAGTAATGGCGCTGATCTTGCATAGTTGCATAGTAGGTGAGGTTGAAAAAAGACACAAGTCCATCAAGTCCAACCTATGTGTGTGATTATATGTCAGTATTACATTGTAATGAGACCATCGCCTGTGGAATGGAATTCCACATCCTTGCCGCTCTTGCAGTAAAAGAACCCTCTACATAGTTTATGGTTAAACCTCTTTTCTTCTAATTTTAATGAGTGGCCACGAGTCTTGTTAAACTCCCTTCTGCAAAAAAGTTTTATCCCTATTGTGGGGTCACCAGTACAGTATTTGTATATTGAAATCATATCCCTTCTCAAGCGTCTCTTCTCCAGAGAGAATAAGTTCAGTGCTCGCAACCTTTCCTCATAACTAATATCCTCCAGACCCTTTATTAGCTTTGTTGCCCTTCTTTGTACTCGCTCCATTTCCAGTACATCCTTCCTGAGGACTGGTGCCCAGAACTGGTAAGCATACTCTAGGTGCGGCCGGACCAGAGTCTTGTAGAGCGGGAGAATTATCGTTTTATCTCTGGAGTTGATCCCCTTTTTAATGCATCCCAATATTCTGTTTTCTTTGTTAGCAGCAGCTTGGCATTGCATGCCATTGCTGAGCCTATCATCTACTAGGACCCCCAGGTCCTTTTCCATCCTAGATTGCCCCAGAGGTTCTCCCCCTAGTGTATAGATTGTAGAGCTGCACGATTTTGGCCAAAATGAGAATTACAATTTTTTTGCTTAGAATAAAAAGATCACGATTCTCACGACGTAAAATCTTTCACATCATTATACAAAAAAAATGGGCTAATTTTACTGGTTATTTTTTTAAATTCATTAAGTAATTTTTTCCAAAAAAATTGCATTTGAAAGACCGCTACGCCAATACAGTGTGACATAAAATATTGCAACAACCACCATTTTATTCTCTAGGGCAGTGATGGTGAACCTTGGCACCCCAGATGTTTTGAAACTACATTTTCCATGATGCTCATCTACACTGCAGAGTGCATGAGCATCATGGGAAATGTAGTTCCAAAACATCTGGGGTGCCAAGGTTCGCCAACACTGCTCTAGGCTGTCTACTAAAAAATAATATATAATGTTTGGGGGTTCTAAGTAATTTTCTAGCAAAAAAAATTATTTTAACTTGAAACAAACAAATGTCAGAAAAAGGTTTAGTGTTTAAGTGGTTAAACTTTTTTCTCTTGCACACAAAGTCTATTCCATTAACAAATTGTTACAATGTTTATACTTAAGTTCAACTGATAAAGATTGTTTTGATTCTTGGCAGACTGCACAGTTTCCCTTCCTTTCTTTTGAAGGCTGCGGCTTCAGAAGTGCAGAGAGAATTCTTTGCATAGAAAGAATTGTGAAATACTTTAGTGAAGATCGCGATAACGATTTTTGACGATTAATTGTGCAGCTTACATTGAACCTCATTTGCCATGTAGTTGCCCACCCCATTAATTTGTTCAGATCTTTTTGCAAGGTTTCCACATCCTGCGGAGAAGTTATTGCCCTACTTAGCTTAGTATTGTCTGCAAATTCAGAGATTAAACTGTTTACCTCATCCTCCAGGTCGTTTATGAACAAATTAAATAGGATTGGTCCCAGTACAGAACCCTGGGGGACCCCACTACCCACCCCTGACCATTCCGAGTACTCCCCATTTATCACCACCCTCTGAACTCGCCCTTGTAGCCAGTTTTCAATCCATGTACTCGCCCTATGGTCCATGCCAACGGACCTTATTTTGTACAGTAAACGTTTATGGGGAACTGTGTCAAATGCTTTTGCAAACTCCAGATACACCACGTCTACGGGCATTCCTTTATCTAGCTGGCAACTCACCTCCTCATAGAAGGTTAGTAGATTGGTTTGGCAAGAACGATTCTTCATGAATCCACACTGATTACTGCTAATAATACCGTTCTCACTACTAAAATCTTGTATATAGTCTCTTATTATCCCCTCCAAGATTTTACATACTATTGATGTTAGGCTAACTGGTCTGTAATTCCCAGGGATGTATTTTGGGCCCTTTTTAAATATTGGTGCTTTTCTTCAATCAGCTGGTACCATTCCATTCCAGTCAGTAGACTGTCAGTAGAAATTAAGAACAATGGTCTGGCAATTACTTTACTAAGTACCCTCGGATTCTAGCCATCTGGTCCAGGTGATTTATTAATGTTAAGTTTTTCAAGTCTAATTTTAATTCTGTCCTCTGTTAACCATGGTGGTGCTTCCTGTGACGTGTCATGAGGATAAACACTGCAGTTTTGGTTACTGAAGCCCCCCGATTCCCCAAGGAGAAGAATAAATTCAATACCTTCACTATCTCCCCATCCTTTGTAACCAGATGTCCTTCCTCCTTCTTTATGGGGCCAATATGGGTTGTCCTCCCTTTTTTACTGTTTATATACTTAAAGAATTTTTATTTTTTTTGTTTTTTTTGTTCTCCTCCGCTATGTGTCATTCATGTTCTATCTTAGCTGGCCTTATTGCACCCTTACATTTCTTTATAAAGTCTGAATACTGATGATGATCCCTCAACCTTGTATTTTTTGAAGGCCTTCGCCTTTGCTTTTATATGCATTTTTACATTGGAGTTAAGCCATCCAGGACTTTTGTTCCCTCTTTTAAAGGGGGATTCCACCCTAAAGTGGAACTCCCGCTTTTCGGAACCCTCCCCCCCTCCGGTGTCACATTTGGCACCTTTCAGGGGGGAGGGGGGTGCAGATACCTGTCTAAGACAGGTATCTGCACCCACTTCCGGGCATAAACTCCCACGGGAGTTTACGTCACCTCCTGTCCCGGCGCGCTGTCTGCCGGGACACACACGTGACCCGGCAGACGGCGCTGAAGATTCTCATTGCGCCGCGCGACTCGCGCATGCGCAGTAGGGAATCGGGAAGTGAAGCCACTTCGTGATTCCCTCACCGAGAATGGCGCCGGCTACAGCAGGGAGCCGAGCGATCGATCGGCCTCTGCTGCCGACACCGCTGGACCCTGGAACAGGTAAGTGTCCATTTTTTAAAAGGAGCTGCAGTATTTGTAGCTGCTGGCTTTTAAATTTTTTTTTTTTCAGTACAGTCCCGCTTTAAATTTATTACCCAATGGGATGCATTGGCTAATGCCCTTATTTAATATGCTCTTAAAGGAAACCCATCTCTCCTCCGTGTTCTTTGTTCCTAAGATTTTATGCCTTCTAGCAAGGTTTGTAGTTTAGGGAAGTTGGCTCTTTTGAAATTCAGTGTCTTTGTATTCCCCTTATGTTTCCTATTTGTGTGATTTATACTGAAGCCAATTGACTTGTGATCGCTGTTACCTAAATTGCCCACGTATTTCCACATCTGTGATCAGGTCTGTAATGTTGGTAATCAGTAGATCCAGTAATGCTTTATTTGTAGTTGGTGCGTCTACCATCTGACCCATAAAATTATCCTGCAAGACATTTAGGAACTGGGGAGCCATAGATGAATGTGCGGTTCCCTCCGCCCAGTCTATGTCTGGATAATTCTGTTCTAACTGTAGGGGGATGGGCTCACAGGGACATGACCGAGATCACTGGGAACAGAAGATCCCTGTCATGTCCCCTGTCAGAACGGGGATCCGCTTTTTTACACTGGCAGGTCCCCGTTCTGCCTCTGTACTAGGTGATCGTGGGTCGCCGGCAGACATAGAGTCTGATCTCTATGAAGAATTTGCAGATTCTTTCATGTAACAAGTTTAGTGAGTTCTCTGCTCACTCAGCTGTGAAAAGAAAAAAACAAAACAGGCAGTCTGCCAAGTTTTATCACAACATCACAGCAGATAACTAAACAAAGTAACTTTTCCTTCTTAGATCATAGGAATGCACTTGATCTGTAAATTAAAGCGGAGGTCCGGCAAAAAAAAAAAAAAAAAAAAGAATTAAAAGCCAGCAGCTACAAATACTGCACTTACTTACCTGTCCAGGGAGCCCGCAATGTCGGCAGTCGAAGCCGACCTGTCCGTTGGCTCCCGGCTGCTGCAGCCGCCATCCTCTGTAAGCCATGCGGCTTCACTTCCTGGTTCCCTACTGCGAGTCGCGCTGCGCGTTCTCACTGGTCCCTGCTGTCTTCTGGGACCTGTGCGTCTCCCAGAAGACTGCGGGGGAGGACAGAGTAGGAGCCGGAAGTGGTGTAGGTCACCGCGATCACTGCAGTGATCTATGCCAGGAAGTGGGAGCAAATACCTGTATTAGACAGGTATTTGCTCCCTCCTCCCCCCTGAAAGGGGCCCAATGTGCCCCCGGGGGGGGGGGGGGGGGGGGATTCCAAAAAGTGGAAGTTCCATTTTTGGGTGGAACTCCACTTTTAAGGAAGTTTAACCACTTAAAGATTGAACCTTTTTCTGACAATTGTTTCTTACAATCAGTTTAAAATCAGTATTTTTTGCTAGAAAATTACTTGGAACCCCCATATATATATATATATATATATATATATATATATATATATATATATATATATATATATAGAGAGACCCTAGAGAAAAAAATGGCGATTGTTATTATATTTTATGTTACCTTTTTTTGCGCAGTGGTCTTTCAAACGCAATTTTTTTGGGTAAAAATACAAAAACAAACTGTAAAGTTATGCCATTTTTTATTTTTTTTGTAGAATGTGAACGATGATGTTACGCCGCGTGAAAAAAATTGTGATTCTCATTTTAGCCGAAATCGTGCAGCTCTACTGCCAACCTGCCTCTGTATATGTAACTGAGCTGGTTGGCAAGTGGTTAAAGGATAAGTTCACCTTTTCTGCAGACATTTACCTATAGGTAAGCCTATAGTTTGGGAGATATTTGCATTACATGCAGCCAGTGACATTACTGGTGCATGCGCTCTGAAGGAACAGCCACGGGTGCCGTTCTTTTCCGAGCCCTAACAAAAAGAATAAAACGCATGTTCTTTTTCAGGTTAAAAAATGTGCAATTTTCGTTTTTTTTTTTTCCCTTAGGAGCTTGTAAAGCATTGCACCCATTATCTGCAGATCATGGGTGCAATGTCAGGCTCCTGCAGACTCTGAGTACAGCTGGCTGCTTGCACCTCACGTATAGGCAGGCAGTTACTGAAATCGAGGAAGCTCAATGGACTATGAGAGCGCTCACTAGCGCCCTCACAATTCATTGAGAACTACAAGTCATCTGCCACAATGGAAGACAGTACCTACTGTAGTTCATTGATTCTCAGAACTCTGTGAATGATTGACATGGCTGTGTGGGCTGAATTCCTCACAGCTGGCACTGTATTTGAATTGTGAAAGTGGGGAGAAGACCACAACATGGGATTGGGTCGGGGTACTGGCATGTGCTTTAGTATCATGTTGCATCCTGAATATGGGTGTAACATGCAACATGTAAAGATACTTCCCTGAGGCTTTTACATATTGATATATGAAGCTTACTGAAACTGGTTGACCCGACGCAATACGTTTTGTTTAGTGAGAATAAACATGGAAGGTGTGAATGTGTCCATGATGCACAAAGCAACTATTCATGTTCCACCTGACATTTTCCTAGTACAAGTAAGGAAATAAAAGTCGACTTTTTTTTATTTTTTAATCATATTCTTTATTCTTATTTCTCCAGCCTCTGGTTCACGTCTGTGGCAAGAATTTGGTTAGCTTTGTATCTCAAGAGTCGAAGAACAAGCTGGTACGTCTAGGAATTGTGCTAAAGGACAAAAGTCCGGACTGTATTACTACACTGAAAGCCCTCATAAAGAGCTGTCAGGTTTGGTGATGGACGAAGTGTCTCATATGGAATAATGTTGCTGTAAATGATTACTGAATACATTTGATATGTGCATATTGGATATTGCATGCATTTTGTATTAAGTACATTTTATACATAAGCTTTAATGCTTGAGCTTTTATTTTTTGTGTTTTATGAGCAAAAATTATTTTTATAGCCCGAACAGTGTGAACACCATAGCTGTACTTTGGAATCCTAAAATAGGAAGTTATGGGGTGCAAGGCCAATGGTGGGCAATACTAAGTATGCTTTGCTTTTTTACTTTATGATATAATCTACCAGGATTTCTAGGAGAAAGAGAAGGATCTACATGGCCTAGAAACATCAATCGATTGGTCTATAGAGTAAAAGAGCAAAGAATACGTGTGAAGTATTGGTCTCTTGTAAGTGTTCAGACCTGAGAAGTTCACCATTGGAGGAGGTCACATGTTCCTCCATGTGAAGATGCAGGGGGTATTATGCTTTGGCTGCAGTAGAAGGACATAGGGGTGGGTAAACATGGCAAAGGTAAGTATGAGTGGGTAAGTGGTGAGCTGTAGAAAGGCCTGCCTGAAAAGGGAACTTGTCAGAATTTCATTAAAGTGTCACATTATGACATTACTGGTGTCCCCTCTGGATTATGCAGTTATTAACTACAGTGTATGTGGTATTTCTTTAAATGACACGGCTAAATACCTTTTCTTTATCGTACATCAAGGGACATGGTTATATAGGCACCTTTTAGTTGATGGACATTGGCACACCTTAGACAGGAAGTTTAGCTCCCTATATAACCCCTCCCCTCCTGGGAGTACCTCAGTTTTTTTGCCAGTGTCTTTGGTGTTGGTCACAAGTAAAGATGTGCTAGGCTTAGCTCCACTGGAATATTCCTTTGCTGGGCCAAGCTATGCAACCGGATCCATTCAAAGTGTCTTTTCAGGCCAAATTGAATGGTACCTTTGCCTTGTGTCGGAAGAAACAAGGTTTTGCCTGTAATGCTTCTCTTTTTAGAGAGCTGGACCCCGGGATCCAGTGCTTGGTTTTTTGCAGCCATATTTTCTGACGGGGTGCTTTACGGGTCCAGGAGTGTGGATCCCCCGATTTAAAAAGGGGCCCCGGTTCCTGAAGGTTTTTTTAAACGGAGCCCACCCTGAGTGGCGAAGATTGAGTCTGTCTGGTCTGGTTTACCACACAACCCTGCAGCTGGATAAGGTAAGTGAAGATTTTTCGAGTTCTTATGGGTTTTCTCCTTTAAGTAAAATGTTGTCACTTTATACACTATCATTTCTCATCGTCATGGCAGAGAGGCCATGAAATGTTTCTTGGAGAGGGTTTCGGCATCTGTAGGTTGCAGCGGCAGTTCCTTCTCCACCTCCTTGACTTTGCCATGAACCACAATTATTTTTTGGTTTAATGGCTCTTATTATTTGCAAGGTCGAGGAGTGACGATGGGTGCCTAGTTTGCACCAAGTATGGCCAAATGGGAGGAGGAAGTCATCTATGATCAAAGGAGGACCAATTTGATCTTCTGGGGTCCATACATTTATGACGTCCTCCTCCTATGGGAAGGAGATCGTGCCTCTTTGGATCTGTTCATTGGTGAACTTATCTCCAATGATCAGGGCATTGTTCTCCAGCATGAGGCTATCACCTCTGCCATACATTTTTTAGACCTGTAAATCAGGGTAGAAAATTATAGACTTTTTACGTCCACATATTTTAAAGGCACTGACTGGAATGGCTACATATGGACGGACAGCTGCCATCAAGAGTCCTGGCTTAGGTCTGCCCCTAATGAGCCTGTTGCTCAGATTAAGGAGGAATTGCTCCTTACAGGTGGACTTCCTGAAGGAGGCAGATTTTTCTTGAAGACTCGCTTCCTACAGAAAGGTTATGCAGTCAATGAACTTGATCGGGTCATAACTGATGTTGCATTGAAAAATAAAGACCTGCTGAAGCCCAGAATAAGAGCAGGTGGGGATTTTTTCTCTCGTTTTTTGTTCTATACCACCTACACGGACCAGCACTTTTCAATTAAAAAGATTTGTTTAGAAAGCATTGGGGCATTCTAAAAAAATGACAGAATACTAGGTCCTTTGCTCCCTGAACAACCTAGGGTCACCTATAGCAGTGCACCCCCACTGAAACGTCAAGTAGCCCCAAATATAATTAGACCCCCAGTAAAACCAAGCTTCTACTGCGATTTTGTTGTAGGGCGAGGGCCACTATCGTAGAAAATGTGAAGTTTGTCTAAATAATTGCCTTTAGGAGAGGAAATATACCACATTTATCTCTAATGTTACTGGTCGATCATATGACGTGGAATCTTTTATCACCTGTTTGACTAAGAACATGGTTTATATGATCACATGCCCTTGCAGCCTACATTATGTGGGTCGAACCATCCACAAGTTGGAAACTGGTTCAAGAAGCCCTTACGAATATTTGCCAGGTGCTCCTTGAGCCTATAGTTTATCCAAACACTATGCCACGGTAAGAGTCCAAAGGGCACATCTTTTATGGCCATAGACAAGTTTGATCCTCATTGGAGAGGCAGCCATATTAGTAGAGAGATTTCAAAGATGGAGACCTGGTGGATTTTCTGTTTTTAAAATCTTACAGACCATTTGGTTTGAACATATAATGGGATGTGAATGCCTTTTATTAACAGTTGAACCCCCAGACTGTTTCTTTTTTTATAGATTTTTTCTCATTAAGATTTTTATTTTCACAAAGTAAAATCATTACAGAAGAATTCACAGTAAATCTAACAAATGTGACTAGTTAACATACCAATGAGACATTGAGAATTTAACAAAGTAAGAAATAAGTATGTAACTTAAGCTGTGACAACTCATTTGTATGCTATATCCCAGAACACTCCAAGAAGGGTAGGAACTCCGCATCCCCTCCGACACCCCAACCGGGATCAAGCTGTGTCCAAGGAGGTGCAGATATCCCCCCCCCCCCCCCCCCCCCCCCCCCCGAACGAATAGAATTTACTATATAACTTCTGAGAAGCAAGATATAATACTATTAACTTTTCGAGTTGCCCAGACAAAATAAAATTGTAGATTCTAACATGGATACAACATCATGTTCTCACTGGATTAAGCCCAGGAAAAAATCCTATATTTAGTAAGACATACTAATGTAAAAAACCTGTCAATTCCTAGGTAATTCAAGGAAAGATACTCTAGTCAAAAATATATACACATATATATATATATATATATATATATATATATATATATATATATATATATATATATATATATATATATATATATATATATAATAAAATAAAAAAAAAAAAAATAAAAAGGAAAGACTAAAAACTGAGAAGAGAGAGAAAAGAGATAGAAAGAAGAAGAGATGATGCCTTTATGTCCTATAAAAGATCCAAAGATCAGCGATTAATATTGCTATCTGTGCCTGACCTCAGTGAAATACCCAGATACTGAGCCCAGGGATCCCATATGATTTCAAATTGTGTGGTCTTGTCCAATAGGGAGCTGACCATTTTCTCTTGTTCCATTATCCATGAAATTTTCCTTTTCATGGACAATACAGATACCGAGGGCTTCTTCCAATCTTTTGCAATGGTTAATTTGGCTCCCGTTAATATAAATAGAATCAGTCTTCTAGTGTTTTTAGGCACGTGCGGCACTAATCCATTGAGCAAGGCAATCGCTGGTGTTTGGGGGACAGCATAACCCGTAACTTTTCTAATAATATGGAAGACCCTATTCCAAAATCCCCGGAGTTTGGGACATTCCCACCAAATATGTATCATAGAGCCCAGTCCTTGGCAACCTCTAAAGCATAGAGGCGAAGTGGAAGGATACATTGCCGCTAATTTTGTAGGAACTAAGTACCATCTTGTAAATATTTTGATGTTAGCCTCAATGAGAGAGGTATTGTCAATGCCTTTGATCGATCGAGAATAGTTCTCATACCAGTCTACCAGTTCCCAGTCAGTATGTAGATCCTTCTCCCAGGCCAGCATGTATGGCAGTTTATCAGAGTTAGACGCTAGAGACTCATAGATCACAGAAATCCCCCCCTTCCGCCCCATGGCTTGTTCACACCAGCTTTCATAAGCTGTAATTCTCAAGGGATTCAATTTATTTTTCCATATGGAGTGTATGAAACTGGAGATCTGATGAAATCTACTCCTTTCCGAAGAAGGGAGCTCCAGTTTTTCCACAAATTGTTTAAAAGTTAGAGGGCCCGTGCAAGATATAAAGTGTCCTAAGCGATATATCCCCTTGTCTAGCCACCATTTGAAGTCATCAATATCCATGCCATGATTGTACAGGGGATTTCGGAACAAATTAGCCAATGGTTGTAGTTCAGAGACCAGGGAAGGAAGCCTCCTAAGTGAATCCCACATAGAGAGAGATTGAGAGAGAGTTGGAGATAGAATGGGGGGTCTACTCTTGGGAGGACACCATAATAAATCTTCCAAAGTAAATGTAGGAGCTGCTTGACTTTCAATTTTTATCCAGTCCGGTTGTTCAGTTTTAAGGTATATAGCTGAGAGCTGTGCTAACCGAGCCGCTTGGTAGTACCAAAGAAGGTTTGGTAGGCCTAGCCCCCCTTGTTTGGGAAGATTAAACGGGGTACGGTGTGAAAGGCGTGGTCCTTTTTTATTCCATTTCCCCAGTTCCTAAGGTCAGCTTCTAGTTTTTGGTACATTGGGGGATAGTTTGCTTGGTAGAGATTTTCAATCTTGGGAGTAATATTAATTCCCAAATATTTAATGGAGGACATGCTCCAACTGAATTCATATTTCTCCTGTAGTTGAGAAACTAAAGGGTCTGGGAGAGACACGTTAAGAGCCTGAGATTTAGACATGTTCACCTTAAGACCTGATATTAACCCAAATTTATCGAGCAATGTACATATTTCTGGTAAGGAGGAAGTTGGGGATGTTACAAAAAGCAATAAATCATCTGCAAACAGTGCGCATTTATGAGTTGCTGGACCACAACGGATCCCCTTGATGTTTGGGTCATTACGAATGGCTATCGCCAAAGATTCAATCATTATTGCAAATATCAGGGGAGATAGGGGACATCCCTGACGAGTGCCCCTGGCTATCTCTATGGGGTCAGAGAAAAGTCCCTGAAGTCTGATTCTAGCCTTAGGTGTAGAATATAGGGCTTCCAGTATACCTAAAATATTCGGCCCAAATCCCCAGTGTCTAAGAACCGCAAAGAGATATGGCCATGAAACGGAATCAAAGGCCTTCCGAAGATCCAATGATAATAGCATGCCTTCTTGTTTATGACCTCCCTCCCATTGCGATTGCATAACTGTTATCAGATCCACAGCTCTTCTCACTTGATCAGGACCCTGCCTACCAGGGATAAACCCTACCTGATCTTTATGGATATAAATGCCTATAAAGGACGCTAATCGGTTTGCTAATATTTTGGTCAATATTTTTAGGTCATTATTAATTAGGGAAATAGGTCTGTAGTTCTCTATCTGACTGATATCTTTATCTGGTTTAGGGATTACTGTTATATATGCCATATTGAGTTGGTTACCCAACGGGGTGCCCTTAGTCATGTCATTGAAAAATCTAGTAAGGTATGGAAGTAGTATTTCAGAAAAAGTTTTATAATAGGGTGAGGAAAATCCATCAGGACCCGGTGCTGTACCTCCCTTTAATGTTTTGATAACTTCTGACACCTCCTCTATAGAGAAAGGAGCTTCCATCTCAGCTCTATGAGAGTCCGTCAGTGTTGGTAAATGCAAATTATCCAGAAATTCTCCTACTTTAGTGGGGTTAGAATTTTTATCTGCTTTATATAAATCAGCATAAAATTCCTGGAAAGCCTTCATTATTCGTTTTGGATTCAGGGTAAAGGAGCCATCCTTTTGTTTAATTTTGGGTAGGGCATGAGAACGAAACCTGGGGGACAATTTGTGTGCAAGCATGGGACCAATTCTATCTTTTGTCTAATAAAACTTGGCCCCAGTCCACCTAATAGATTTATCAGCTTTCGCTGTGAGAGCCAAATTTAGAGCCACTCGAGCAGCATCTAGAGTAGAACTAGAAACTTTGGAGGGATCACTTTTATGCAATTTGCTCAGAGAAGTAAAGTCTCTCTCCATTCTTTCTATGTCTCTCATCCTCTCTTTCTTACGTCTTGCTGCAATTTGAATTAGTTTACCCCTAATGGTCACCTTATGTGCAGCCCACAGAGTCTCTGCCGAAACATCTTCCACATCGTTAAGGCGAAAGTATTCCCGCAGAGCCTCCTGTATTTCCGATACCATGCCGGGATCTCTTAAAATAGACTGATTGAGAGTCCAATGAGAGGCTTGTTGTCCATGATTATCTTTACCCAAAACCAATAGAACCATGGAATGATCTGACCAGGATACTTCTAAAATAGATGATGAAATAGCCAATGGAATGTGGTGCGTTGAGAGCAGGATATGATCTATACGGGAATAAGATAAATGTGGGTTTGAGAAGTGTGTAAAATCTCGTGCAGTTGGATTTAGTTCCCTCCAAATGTCCGTTAGTCTCGATTGAAAGATCAATCGTGCAATTTGTACACTAGATTTCCTAGGACTAATTGATTGAACTTTAAGTGGTTTAGATTTATCTAGACTAGTATCAAAGGCTGTATTAGAGTCACCCCCCATAATTATGACACCTTCCATAAATGGGTCAAGGATGTTGAACATCTGTCGGAAGAACTGTAGCTGTCCTCTATTAGGAGCATAGTACGAAATAAATGTATATATTTTATCCTCAATCATACCTTTAACTAGTAGGAACCTTCCCTCTGGGTCTCTGTGTTCCATTTTAAAGTGAAATTTGCAGTGTTTGGAAAATAGTATCGCCACCCCCTTTGTTTTGTTTTCTGCATTTGCCAAATAAAATGTGGGAAAGTGTGCATGTAAATTGCTGAGGAAAATGAGTCTCCTGAAGGAGGACCACATCAATACGACGAGTACGATAGACTTGAAAGGCCTTCCTTCTTTTGACTGGGGAATTTAACCCCTGAGTGTTATGAGATATTATGCGTAAGGGAGAACAAGTAGAATTATTATTAGCCATGGAGCAAAAGGGAGAGAGCGATGACCAACCTATATCCACTTCCCTCAGTACATAAAGGAGTAACTAAATACATAATAGGATCATCCCCTATTATAAGGGTCAATATATCCGAGAACATCCTGAAGCAACATCTCATTGACAGGCAGGCTAGGAGAAAAAGGAAGATAGAAAGGAAAGAGAAGAAGAAAAAACGAAAAAAATAAAATATCAGCAGTTTGCTTAATACCATAAGGCCATAACCCGGCCCGGAATGAGGTGAGGGGGAAGACTCCCTCCCCTCATTCATAACAAAAATAATTGCATAGCCCATACAGAGGGCTATATCCCCACCACACAGAGCAGAAAAAAACTGCCTGAGTAGTAGGTGGGAGCGCAATGCATCAGCTCCAGCCAGTGACAGCACATAAAAAAAAACCCCTAGAACATTCAAATGTGCAGAAATCGCAGTAACATCTTTTATATAGCATTCTAAAAGAACAAACTGGGGGAGATAAAGTAAATAGGGGTGAGGCCAAACTGACAAGGTTATTAAGTATCAGGTGCACTCTTGGTATAGAAACATTGTGCAGACCTCTAAACTAAACTCCATCAACTGTCATGTGTGAGAAGAAAAAGTCAGTTCAAATTCAAGATTGAAGATCAAACAACATTTTCTGCCTAAGTAACAAGGCAAAGAAAAGAAGATTTAAATACAGGTGTGTTATACGTCCCCACATCAGGGAGGGGAGTTATCCTTGACTTTCTTATGTTTAGCCTTATTCCATAGTTGAGAGGTTGGGCTTAGTGGAGATTGGCGTTCAGCAGATCCCTGCTGTGCGGTAGATGTATCCATCTCCGAATCGTGGGTAATGATCTTCAGATCCAGTAACAGGCGCTCTCCCTCTGGATTCTGGGTTTCAAGGATCGTCTTTTTTGGATGGTGTTTGGGGAAATGTCAGCAAAAATTTGTATGACTTTCCCTTGGTACTGTATCTGGTCCTGTATCTGGTCCTGTTGGCGGGAACGTTTCATTACTTCTTCTTTTATTGAGTAAAAGTGCGGTTTTACTATAATATCCCTCGGAGATCCATCTTTCCTGAGAGGGCCTAGGGATCTGTGTGCCCTATCCAACTCCAATTTATGTGCCGGGACCGAAGGTATCAGGGATTTGATAACTTCTTGAACTGCAGCCTGTACGTCAGAAACAGTTTCTGGTATCCCTCTAATCCGAAAATTGTCCCTTCTCAGGCGATTCTCAAGGTCGTCGATCCAAGTCTGGGCTGTGTCAAGCTGTTCTTGCATTAAATGCAACTGGTCAGAATGTTGGTTTGCCCTAGAAATGGTAACATCCAACTTGTGTTCTATATGATCAATCCTGGTTCCCAGATTTTGGAAATCTGCCCTGATTTCCCCTGTGATCCTTTCAGCATTCAGGGTTAAACCTTTATCTAACAATTCAGAAAGTTTAAAAAACAGGTCAGGAACATTGAAGGGAACATCAAGAGCCTGTGCTGCTTGTGTAGAAGCAAAGTCTGGGTGAGTAAGGGATACTGCGTTTTCAGGCAATGAAGTGTTGAGAGAGGTAGCTGCACTCTGTAACTGAGGTAAATATGTGAGGGTCGCAGGGAGAACAACTTGCCTGGCTGCTGTGGAGATTTCAGCTGCAGTCTGTGCACCTGTCTGAGGTAATGCCGCCATTTTAGATATGTCCCGCTTTTCAAAAAGCTCAAACTCAGGACCCGGGGTTCCTCTGGAATGTCTTCCCGGCATATGAAGAAGCCCTGTGATATCTGCTGCCTTCTCCTGTTATTTAGGGAAATCCTGTCAGCCTCTTCCCACTGCTTATTAAAGCTGTATGGCTAGCGCTGTGTGGAGCTCCAGGCTTACACAGCCATCCCGGGAGCCTCCACGCATGCACTCCTTTTTATAGATTTTTTTATTTATGTTTTCTGTATATTGCTTTTATATATTTGATTTCCCTGTTATACCGGTTTTCAACCCCAAGATGGCAGCATTATGTCTACTAGAGAGGCAGTTTTTTTGAATAAACTGTAATTCTATTAACTACTCTTAATATTTCCATTTTTGGATTTTTTTAAGTATTCTTAATTTTTTCCTATTATTATTATTATTATTATTATTATTGTTTCCAATCTGGCCCGATTTCTTTTCTTTTCCCCTCTCAGAGATTATATGGATACATTTATTGTTTCCTATTTAGTCTCCCTAAACATGGCCGCCGTGGGTGTTTCTAGCCATGTATTTTGAGACTTGGATGTAAACATCCGGTTGTCTGTGGTTCCACTTCCTGCGGATGGGAGAGAGGATTGGCACAAAGGGGAATGGGCATATCTACTTCCGCCCTTCCTTCTATATAAAGAAGTCAGTATGAACTCTAACCACGCCCTTGATGACGTTCGATTGGATGAAACGCCACATTGGGAGGAGTTCTGAGGTCACGACACTGAAACGTGTTGAATGTGGCCATCTTTGTGGTTGGAAACAAATGCTGCTTATACAGAC
The DNA here is from genome assembly GCA_028564925.1 of Lithobates sylvaticus. Lineage (NCBI taxonomy): Eukaryota > Metazoa > Chordata > Amphibia > Anura > Ranidae > Lithobates > Lithobates sylvaticus. Next base: position 239,933,929 of record CM053031.1, on the reverse strand, counting down.
TGCTGTTTTTTACGTGCTTGTTTTTATCTGATGAAATGTGAGTACCCTGGATTTTTCTTTGAATAAATATGACCCTGGTTTTATAATACTACACCATGTGGAGTTCCTTCTTTTATATTTTATGCATGCACCTCTGATTATTTGGTGGAACTACAAGACCCAGCCATCTGTAATGGTTTCCTGGCTTTGTGGATTTATCATGCCTGTTTGACCACCTATGATTAAGTGGTCCATTCTTTTTGGTAAGAGGCCTGGTGTGTTGATGTTCGGTGGAGGATAAGTCCATATTCACCTAATTTGTATTCCTGTCTATACCGTGGGTGATTCCAGCATTTTCTCCTGAACAAGGACTTTATTTCAAACACTATGGACTTTTTTCATTTGTAATACTACATTTTTTAGCGCTGCATATCATTATTTGTCATGCTTCTTATTGTCACCATACAATTTATGTATATAAAAGAATTTCGCGCAATGAATAGCTAAAAAATAATAATAAATATAAAGTGCAATATGTATATTGACCAGTAGTGGACGCTGGTGCTGGTGAGAGGTAATTACTGGTTCATTAAAATACTTATGTGACTAGTGATGGATATATTACACATAAGTATTTTAATGAACCAGTAATTACCTCTCACCAGCACCAGCGTCCACTACTGGTCAATTTACATATTGCACTTTATATTTATTATTATTTTTTAGCTATTCATTGCGCGAAATTCTTTTATATACCTATCCTCATTTGTGTATTTGTGAACACGCCACATTTTGCAGCACAGCACTATTGTTAACGCACTTTAGACTATCTGTATACTCCAAGTAGCGCGAGGGGTACATATTTACACCATACAATTTATGCAGCTGCTTTATTACTGTCACTAGCGCAGTGATTAAAGTGGAGCTCCGTCCTGGGGGAAAAAAAGTCAGCAGCTACAAATACTGCAGCTGCTGACTTTTAAAAATCGGACACTTACCTGTCCAGGGGGCCCGCGATGCGGGGGAACGAGACCCCCCCTCGTTCCACGAGCCGCTCGCGGCGCCGGCATTCCTAATGTGGGAAGCCGGCTGTGGCTTCACAGCCGGGCACCCACTGCGCATGCGCGAGCGGCACCGTGCGCCGTGATTTGACGCTCAGTCATCTGGGACACGTGACAGGTCCCAGATGACTGTGCGGTGCCGAGGGGGAAGTGACGTTTAGCCCGGGCACTGAAGGTGGCAGACTACGAGGGACCCCATAGCAACAGGCATTTGGAGGTGAGTAAAAAAATTTTTTTTTTCCAATTATTTTTTTTTGATTTTTTTTAGGATTTTTAAGCCCCCTTTTTTTTTTGACTGGAACCCCACTTTAATCTTGAATTTATAAAATGTTGTCATGCCTAAAGTCTCCAACGGGGGCTGTCAAGAGCACGTACCTGATTCCATGCTTGTCAGTCTTGCTCTGTGTCATTTCAAGTAGCACGTTCCTCTGGCCCAAGCCCAGGTAAGATGTTGGAAAGATGGGCTTTTTCTTGTGGAATCCCCCACCTGGACAGGTATTTCTTCTCTCCAGGAGGCGAGGGAGCAGGGGTCAGTCGGCGGTATGCCGCGTCGCTCCCGCCATCACCACCATAGTACGGTCTTTTTCTCCAGCGGCTCTCCTCCACCCCAGCCCTCCCCTGCATGCCGGTCCGGTCGGATCAGAGCCCCTCTCGCACGGGAAAGCAGTCCTTTTTTGGAAAAGTGAGGGAGGGGCACGGTGGTAAGTCGGAGGGGGGTAGGGCTTAGTGTGGCGTTGACGTGGCTCAGACGTTCACAAACGCGGGGCTGTGTAAAGTGCACCTTTTTGCAGGTGCATTCAGGTAACGGAGGGACACAGAGCAGACGGGGGCATGTGAGTGTTGGTGACACAGGCATTCTCAGGGCACGTTTACTTGGCATCAGGCTGAGCTTTAATAGCAGCAGCAGTTGCTGGACTATTTGCTTAGCAATTGGTGCAGTAGTACCTCCCCATTTGTGCTTGGCACTATGGGCAGAAGTGGAGGTACAAGTACCCCAAAAAACAAGGGCTCAAAGGGTTCGCCCTCGGGCTCTAAGGACCCTCCCTCTGCAACACAATCCCCCCTGAAGGGCTAGGTAGGCTGGTCAGAGTAACCTGTCAGGGGTTGCAATTGCTTCCTACATTTCAGCCCCTGTCTATATTACTGAGGTTTTCTCCTCGGCTATGATTGGATTAGAGGAAAGGTTAGCGTTTTTAATTCCATCTCCACAGAGTGGAAGAAAACGCATTAGGGTCCCCCACAGAGAAACAGTGGGAGGGGGAAGAGGAACTCTCTCAGGGGACCGTGAAGAGGCTGATGACTCCTCTTCTGAGGGATCAAGTAGGGAAGGACTTTCTTCAGCTTCACAAGCTGAGAAGTTGCTGGTGCAATCTCTTACTGAAATGGTCCGCTCCACATTTTAAAAGTTTTTGAGTTTACTAAAGCCTCCTCAAGCTTGCGTGCCTTCCTGTCCGTTCATTGCTGGAAAAGCTTATGTATGCTGAGTGGGATCACCCAGATAAGCATTTTTTCTCTCCTAAAAAAAGTTTTCAACACTTTATCCTATGGAGGAAAAAAATTACTAAGAGGTGGGGTATTCCAGCAATTGATGCTGCTATGTCCTCTGTATATAAAAATTTGACTTGTCCAGTTGACAATGCTCAAGTGCTTAGGAATCCATCTGATGAAAAATTGGAATTTCTGTTAAATGTTTTTTCTTTAGCAGGTTCAGTAGCTCAACCTGCAGTGGCGGCAATTGGGGTATGTCAATCCCTGAGAGACCATTTTGAGACAGGTGCTCAAGGTTTTCCCTGAACAGCAGGCCCGGGATTTAGCCACGCTGCCAGGGGCTTTGTGTTTTGCAATTGATGCAATCAGAGATTCTATTCTGCAAACCTCTCACTTTACGATTGGGTTGGGGCATATCCGTAGAATCTTATGGTTGAAAAGTGGTCAGCCGAAGTGTCATGCAAAAAGCTCCTGGCTGGTTTTCCTTTCTGCGGTGAAAGGCGGTTTGGGGATGGGGAAAGGTACCCTTTTGCCAGTTAAGAAAAGGAGCAATACGTCCCTCATTTAAACAGGCTCTTTCTCCAGGGCCAGGGGCATCTGCCTTCAGGTAGTCGTGACGTCCTCCACTGTCAGGTTCAAGAGGACCCCAGGGACAAAAGAAGTCCTGGGGGAGGAAGCCTACAAGACAGAATGCTAAAGCCTCTTATGAAGGGGCGCCCCCGCTCGTTTGAGTGGGGGGGGAGAATTCTGCAGTTCTAAAGGGTCTGGCAGGAGGAGTTTGGAGACAGATGTATGGTCTCCATAATAGCTCTAGGCTACAAACTAGAGATCCGATATTTCCTGTCTCCTCGTTTTCCTCAGGGCAAATGTCCAAAGATCCAGAGGAAAAGAAGTCTCCTTTTCAAGCATTTAGACCGACTATTGTCTCAAAAGGGGTCATGGAGGTCCCCGCGATGGAGCAGGGGTTGGTTTTTTTTTTTCAAACCTTTGCCAAAACTGTGCCAAACCAAATGGGGATGTCGGACCCATGCTAGATCTCAAGGATCTAAACCGGTTCCTGACTATCTGCTTTTTCCGCATGGAATCAATCCAATCTGTTGTCTCCATCCTATAAGGAGGGGAACTTCGACATCAGGGATACAACCCTGCATGTGCCTATTTTCCCCGCTCTTCAAAAATATCTGCATTTTTGAAGTAGAAAAATGCCACTTTCAGTTTGTAGCCTTTCCTTTCGGTCTAGCTACTGCACCTCGGGTGTTTACAAAACTTCTGGCCCTTCCTCTGGCCAGTTTAAAGACTCAAGGTATAACAATTGTAGCATACCTAGACAACCTACTCTTTGATAGACAGGTCGGTAGCCCGCTTAGACCAAAGCATGGTCTCCACAATCAGCGGTCAGGTCAGGGCAAAGAAGGGTCCTTCTATTCGCCTTTGCATGAGGTTGTTGGGAAAGATGGTGGGTTCATTCAAAACGGTTCCCTATGCTCAGTCTCATTCGAGACTGCTGCAAAACAGTATCCTATATACCTGGAGTAAGGGGGTCCAATCCCTAAATTTTCCAAAGCTTCTGTCGCCAAAGCTGCACCAGAGCCTCAGTTGGTGGAGGATATCCAAGAATCTGCAGAAGGGGAAACCCTTCGTACCAGTTACCTGAAAGGTGGTAACAGCTGCCAGCCTTGTGGCTTGAGGAGCAGTCCTGGAAGAGACGACTGTCCAAGGGAAATGGTCCAGAACTGAAAGGACCTTGCCCATCAACATTCTAGAGTTTCGGGCAGCGCGCCTAGCCCTAAGGGCCTGGACATGCAGGTTGCGGAATTGTCCTATCAGGATTCAATCCGACTATGCCACAGCAGTGGCTTACAGTATATCAATCACCAAGGGGGCACCAGAAGTCATACAGCCCAGGGAGAGGTAAACCATTTCCTAACCTGGCAGAAAAGCATGTGCCGTGCATATCGGCAATCTTCATTCCAGGGGTAGAAAATTGGCAGGCGGACGACTTGAGTCGCCAGCAGTTGTTCCCAGAAAAATGGTCCCTTCACCCCAACATTTTCCTTTCTATATGCAAAAGATGAGGGACCCCGGACGTAGATCTGTTTACATCCAGGTTCAACAACAAAATCGACAACTTTGTGTCAAGAACAAGGGATCCACTCGCATACGGAACTTTTCACTGATTTATGCATTTCCCTCCTATTCTGCTGCTACCACAACTTCTTTGCAGGATCAAGCAGGAAGGAAAGTCGTGGTTCTTGTGGCCCCAGCATGGCCCAGAACATTTTGGTATGCAGAGATCGTAAAGATGGCGGTAGGGGCCCCATGTCTATCGCAGGGACCGGTGTTCCATCCTACATTACAAATGCTTAATTGAACGGTTTGGCTATTGAAACCCATATTCTGAAGAATTGTGGACTTTCAGGCTCAGTGATATCTACCTTGATTAATACAAGGAAGCCAGCTTCCAGAGTCTTTTATTATAGAGTCTGGAAGGCATATGTTTCCTGGTGTGAGACCAGGGGTTGGCGTCCTAGAAAGTATGTTCTAGGTCAGGGATATGCAATTAGCGGACCTCCAGCTGTTGCAAAACTACAAGTCCCATCATGCCTCTGCCTCTGGGTGTCATGCTTGTGGCTGTCAGAGTCTTGCTATATACCTCATGGTACTTGTAGTTCTGCAACAGCTGGAGGTCCGCTAATTGCATATCCCTGTTCTAGGTAGAAGCCTTGCTTTTATGCAAATAGGATTAGAAATAAACCTGGTTTTGAGTACCGTCAAAGGCCAGGTCTCAGCCTTATCAGTATTGTTTCAACGACCACTTGCTTCGCATTTCCTGGTCAATAGTTTTATACAGGGGGTGACACGACTTAACCTTAAAACCTTGGGACTTGGATTTGGTTTTGTCGGTTTTACAAAAACAGCCTTTTGAGCCGATACGACATACTCCCTTGATCCTTTTCAGAAGGAAGTTGGTTTCTGGTTGCCATATCTTTTGCAAGAAGGGTATCAGAATTGGCTGCTAGCTTTCTGCCGAAGGTGATTTCAGGTTTTCATTTAAACCAGGATATTTTTCTGCCTTCATTTTTTCCAGAGCCCTGTTCAACAGAAGAAGTCACTACAGTCTTTGGATGTAGTGAGAGCAGTCAAAATCTATTTGAAGGCGACTGCTCAGTTTCGGAAAACAGACGTTTGTGTTGCCTGAAGGTCCTAGGAAAGGACAGGTGGCGTCGAAATCCACTATTGCCAAATGGATTCGAAGAGGAAAGTTCCACCTTTTCAAATCAAAGCGCACTCCACCAGGGCTGTTAGTGCTTTGTGGGCAGTGCATCACCAAGCCTCTATGACTCAAATCTGCAAGGCCGTAACTTGGTCAGTCCATACATTCACCAGATTCTATCGCCTTTGGGCGCAGTGTGCTGCAGGCAGCGGTATAGGTCCTCAGGTCTGATTGCACCCTACTTTTGTTGGTGTCCCCTCCCCTCAGATAGCAATGCTCTGGGACATCTCATACAGTAATTATGTAGCTCTGTGTCCCGTGATGTACGATAAAGAAAATAGGATTTTTATAACGGCTTACCTATAAAATCCCTTTTTTTTTGGAGTATATCACGGGACACAGAGGTCCCTCCCCTCTTTAATTCACGTATATTGCTTTGCTACAAAACTGAGGTACTCCCAGTAAGGGGAGGGGTTTTATAGGGAGCTAAACTTCCTGTCTAGGGTGTGCCAGTGTCCATCACCTAAAGGTGCCTATATAACCATACAGTAATTACTGTGGCTCTGTGTCCCGTGATGTACTCCAAGCTGTGTGATCACGAGATCCTTGAGATTACCCTGTGACATCAGCCAGCCAGTAATGGGACCACACAGCGGGGTGTGCAAAAAGGTATTTAGCCTTGTCATTAAAAAAACAAAACACATACACAGTAGTTAATAGCTGCATATGGCAGCGGAGTAGTGGCAGGAGGGGTGGGGAGGAGATTGTCTCTCACACTGACAGGCAGGGAGGGAGAGGGGAGAGACTCAGAGCAGAACACGGGATGACAGAGGCATGTAAACTGACCACGGTATGATGGCTCGGCATTCAGGCTTTCTTTGCTGACCACTTCTTCTGAAAATGCAATTTGACTGGCTGCATTACTAAATCCTGCAACAAAAAGTGCTCTGTGAATGGAGGAGGTAAACCTTTCATTCATCTGCCTGTCCTCCAGGAAATTATAGTACAGCTTCTATGAATGGAGCAGTGGAGTGGAAAGGGTCTAGTCAGCACTTTTGAAGAAGGGTTCAGTGGCTCGCATTAAGCCCTGCTGCCCTGGAAGATCACAGCTACTTGGGTATCAGGGGACAAGGGACAGAATATTTCAACCAAAATAGCATCAGCACAAAGAACTCTTCTCATTTAATGTAAATATCACCCCGGTGCTGATTTAAAAAAAAAAAATTGCTAAATGTGTGTTTTAAATTATGCTTGTGCTCAAACACAGCATCTTGTCACTTTTATATAGTACTTTCATCAGGTAGGTAGGCTCATAGGCAGCTTAAAGTAACAACATTAAATTACATCCTTAGTCTATAAATATAATTCATATACTACTTAATGGCCCTGTAATCTACTTTTTATGAAATTGTTTCTTTGTGTTTTTCTACCTCCTTGTCCTAGTCCATCTTGGGAGAAAGCAACACTCCTACACTCAGTGGTACCAAGGTGATCGAACATCGCCACCCTCCAACAAGGTTTCAGATCTCAGCAGCAAAAAAAAAAAATTTGGAGGAGGATGAGAGCAATAAAAGGTCTGTGTTTGAGTTAAGAACACATACTTGAACAGACTTTTTTAAAACCATAGTTTAATGTCAGTTTAATCACAAATCTGAATTGTATTATTGCTAATTTTTTATGATAAGGGTGAAAAGTGACCCAACAAGTACCAGCTGTGGCTTCACTAGAGACTTGCTGTCTCACAATATAACACTAACATTTCAGATCATGGGAAGTGGTGTTTGCAATCATGGAAGAAGGGTGGTCAAACTCTGATGCTCAGGGCTGGACCAAATCTTGTTCTTTTGAACTTTGACAGTAGTGAAATGAATCGAGTTGTAGATTAAAAAAAGCCTGTGAATTTGTCACACATCTATATTTTTTATGCAGAGGCCCTAGATAATAAAATGGTGGTTGTTGCAAATACTGCGTGACAAAAAATTGCATGTCTAAAATGTTAAACGAAAGTAATATTTTTATGTATTGCAACAGCACTCCTACACATAATACACCCAGCATTATAGGTAAGTTATTCTTTGAAAGCAAATACACTTTTGCACACTGATATTCCAGCTTTTTCCTAATTTTCTCTGCCCAACACAGCTAACATGACCCTAGTGCTGACAGAGGAGCATGGGGGGGGGGGTCAAACAAGGATGGTGTCCCGGTGCCCAATGTACTCCTCTTGCTGCACAATACAAATCTGTGGCTTTGTGTATCAAAAAGGAAGGCTGATCCACATGCTGTTACACAATTTTTAGGGAAAATTTTAGGCATTTTGCCAAGCCTCCCCTGAAGAACTCATAAGGCACCCCGATTGAGAAAGGCTGTCTTAGACCATAGAGATGATCAGGGACATTCCGGTGGGATGAGAGAACCCAGAAAGGCCGTGAAGGGGGGTTCACCTCATTCCACTGCTTGTAAAGGCGATCCAGTGGCTAATTAGCTGCTAGGAATATTTTTACAACAAAGAGCATCGACGACTGAAAAAAACATATGGGATGAGTCCTGTAGCTGCAGGCTTGATCCTGGTATAACCACTTCAACTATGCAACGTATATGTACATTAACTGGGGCTAAAGTAGTTAAGATATGCTGAATTTGAAATAATTTGAAGCCACAGCTTTGGGTAGTAGAAGATGGCAGATGCACTGGAAATGTTAATGAATGAATCTCAGAAGGTCCACAGTTTTATGCAACTGATGACCTTCTGAGATTCATTCATTAGCATTTCTCGACGAGCCTTTGCCATTTGTTTATTTTCTTCTACCACCTGAAGCTGTGGCTTCAAATGATATCAAATTTAGCATAACTTAATAACAGTTTGGCTGCATATTGAGGACATTTCATGGCCAGTGGCTGCTCTTCCAACTATGTTTGGGGTCAAATCACACTTTGCATCCTGGTGCATAGAGTGGTAACGTTATACATCCTAGCACATTACAGGGTATTCATTTTAAATGGTACCCCAAAGCACTGGGGCAATGCACTACAGCACACAGTACCGCTGGGAGAGTGCTGCTTGTAAAATTTTGTATCTGTTCTAGTGCATTGGCAGCCCATTTTAATTGATTGGTTGGCTTTAACGCAATGCACCTTTACGTGATACCTCGCGTGTTAATGCACATGCATTAAAGGAGAAGTCCAGCCTGAGCATTTTAGGCTGGGCTTCTCCTAAGGGTCACAGGAGTGCACTTTTGTGAACCGTTTTCAGCGGAAAGTGGTCTGAAGTCTGCTCTTCGTTGACGTCACTGCCATCAGTCGAGGCAGCGCGTCATCCGGACTTCCCAAGTCTGGATCCGCCAGCTGCCTTGATTGATGGCAGTCTCAGTGAACCGCTGAGACGGCTACTCCCTTCTCCTCCACAGCTCAGCGTTCCAATGAGCGTGGAGAAGCAGAGAGCAGAGATGCTGACTAACAGGCAGCAGCTCTCCTCTCAGTGATCTGTGAAAACCGAGCCATTGGCAGTGTTCGGTGGCTCCGTTCTCAGTGCAGAGGCGGTGGGGGACAGCTGCAGCATCGGTCTGATGGTCCAGCCACATAGGTAAGTATGAATCTAAATAAAAAAATAAAAAAAACTTCTCTTTTAATGCAGTACACAAGAATGGCAACGTGAATTGATCTGGAAAGTAGATATAAACTCCTGCCCAGCCTGCACCTGGGGCTGCATGCAGCTCTTTGTACAGTACTTATTGTGTGGCCTTCAGAACTCCTTGAGACAGTCTGTGTTTTCCTTAGCCTAGGAGCTTACTCAAGCCAGTGACAAATATTTTTTACACTAGGTTCTAGTAGTTAAAAGGTTTGATTTATTTCTTTCATACTATTTTTTATCAGTAAAGTCCATCTCTTTCAAATTTTTATAACTGACCTGAAAGAAGTATTATATATGATACAAGTACATTTTTAAGGGCCCACATGTGCGTTGTGGTAATACTTGCTAAAAACGTATAAACTCATGACAACGCACCTTCCCTACGCCCCATTCATTTTAAATTAAATGGAGTAACATTTACAATAAATGGCAGTAGATTCCAATGCACTGCAGCGAACCACAGTGCATATCGGATGTGGTGCACTGTGTTTAAAAAAAAAAAAAAAAAAAGGGTCATGTATTTTTCATTTATTGTGGTGCACACTATAAGCTTCCTTAATGAAGCGCACCGATAACGCGCGTTAATGCATGTATACTAACACACTACAACCGAATGCTTACATGTAAATGGGCCCTAGGGGGCTGTGCTGAGCACAGGTGTAAATGGGCCCTAGGGGGCTGTGCTGAGCACAAAGGTGAATGGGCCCTAGGGGGGCTGTAGGGAGCACAAATGTGGAAGCCTTTATTTGTAAAGGGGCTCAGACAGCAGTGTTGTGTCTTCAGTCTGACTCCTGAAGCATGTTTCCTGTCTCCCATAACTCCCATACCATGTCTGCATTCTCGGTCTCCGTATTCTACCAACTTGCCCCTTACCCATGTTTTTGGCTCACCATTGACTTTCCTACATTTGGCAGGGTACATTAACCACTTCAGCCCCGGAAGGTTTTACCTCCTTCCTGACCAGAGCACTTTTTCAATTTGGCACTGCGCTGCTTTAACTTGTAATTGCGCGGTCAGGCAATGGTGTACCCAAAAGAAATTTGCGTCCTCTTTTTCCCACACATAGAGCTTTCTTTGGTGGTATTTGATCACCTCTGCGGTTTTTATTTTTTGTGATACAAATGAAAAAATATCCAAAATTTGGAAAGAAAAATATATTTTCTACTTTTTGTTATAAAAAAAAAATCCAATAGACTCAATTTTAGTCATACATTTAGGCCAAAATGTATTCAGCCACATGTCTCGGGTAAAAAAAAATTTCAATAAACGTATATATTTTTTTTTTATATACTGTTTGTATTATTCTTCATCACATAAAGGATACATTTACAAACGTATTACATAAATGTTTTCTTATACAATTGTCAAATCATCAACAACTTATGTCATTTACTCTTTTATAAGATATATTTTCTCCTCTGATCATCCCTACACTCGGACGTGACGCCTCTGATCTTTTCTACACTTGGACGTGACACCTCTGATCATCCCTACACCAGGACAGGACACCTCTGATCATCCCTACACCGGACATGTCACCTCTGATCATCCCTACGTGACACCTCTGATCATCCCTACACTTGGACGTGACACCTCTGATCATCCCTATGTGTAACCTCTGATCATCCGTATACTGACCTCTGATCATCCCTACACACGAAATGTCACCTCTGATCATCCCTATACTGACCTCTGATCATCCCTACACAGGGAAATGTCACCTCTGATCATCCCTACACTCGGACGTGACGCCTCTGATCATCCCTACACTCGGAAGTGACGCCTCTGATCATCCCTACACTCAGACGTGACGCCTCTGATCATCCCTACTCTCGGACGTGACGCCTCTGATCATCCCTACTCTCGGACGTGACACCTCTGATCATCCCTACACTCGGAAGTAAAACCTCTGATCATCCCTACACTTGGACGTGACACCTCTGATCATCCCTACACTAGGACTTGACACCTCTGATCATCCCTACACTCGGACTTGACACCTCTGATTATCCCTACACTCGGACGTGACACCTCTGATTATCCCTACACCGGACATGACACCTCTGATCATCCCTACACCGGACACCTCTGATCATCCCTATCTGATCATTCCTACACTTGGACGTGACACCTCTGATCATCCCTACGTGTAACCTCTGATCATCCCTATACTGACCTCTGATCATCCCTACACAGGGAAATGTCACCTCTGATCATCCCTACACTCGGACGTGACGCCTCTGATCATCCCTACACTCGGAAGTGACGCCTCTGATCATCCCTACACTCGGAAGTGACGCCTCTGATCATCCCTACACTCGGACGTGACGCCTCTGATCATCCCTACACTCGGACGTGACGCCTCTGATCATCCCTACTCTCGGACGTGACGCCTCTGATCATCCCTACACTCGGAAGTGACACCTCTGATCATCCCTACACTCGGAAGTGAAACCTCTGATCATCCCTACACTCGGACGTGACACCTCTGATCATCCCTACACTCGGACGTGACGCATCTGATCATCCCTACACTCGGACGTGACACATCTGATCATCCCTACACTCACCTCTGATCATCCCTACACTCGACGTGACACCTCTGATCATCCCTACACTCGGACGTGACACCTCTGATCATCCCTATAGTCAACTCTGATCATCACTACACTCACCTCTGATCATCCCTACACTCACCTCTGATCATCCCTACACTCACCTCTGATCATCCCTACACTCACCTCTGATCATCCCTACACTCACCTCTGATCATCTCTACACTCACCTCTGATCATCCCTACACTCACCTCTGATCATCCCTACACTCGGACGTGTCACCTCTGATCATCCCTACACTCGGACGTGTCACCTCTGATCATCCCTACACTCGGACGTGTCACCTTTGATCATCCCTACACTTGAATGTGTCACCTCTGATCATCCCTACACTTGAATGTGTCACCTCTGATCATCCCTACACTTGAACGTGTCACCTCTGATCATCCCTACACTCGAACGTGTCACCTCTGATCATCCCTACACTCGGACATGACAACCCTGATCATCCCTACACTCGGATGTCACACCTCTGATCATCCCTACACTCACCTCTGATCATCTCTACACTCGGACGTGACACCATGTTTCTAACCGATCCTGATCAAACGATCGTTCATACAGGTGAGGAAAAAAAGGACAATGCAACGGTGGACTCCTCTTCGATTCTTATAGCTAACCAGTCCTATCAGGTTGTGGAGGCGGAGTCACAACCCAATGTGTGTGCTGCCATGATGCATCAGGAAATGGAAATTAAGGGGAACCCTGCACCAAAAAATAAAAAATAAAAGCCGTAGGGGTCCCCCCAATATTCATACCAGACCCTTATCCGAGCTCGCAACCTGGCAGGCCGCAGCAAAAGAGGGGGGCAAGAGAAACCCCCCCCCCCTCCTGAACCATATCAGGCCACATGCCTTCAACATGGGGAGGGTGCTTTGGGGTAGGGGTGGTTGTGGGGGTATGCGGGCGGGGGCTTATCGGAATCTAGAAGCCCCCTTTAACAACGGGACTCCCAGATCCCGGCCTCCCCCCCTATGTGTGAATTGGTAACGGGGTATTCCTTGTACCCCTACCATTTCACAAAAAAAGTGTCAAAAATGTTAGACAAGAGACAGCTTGGGACAAGTCCTTTATTTAAAAAAAAAAAAAAATGTCCCACAATGTAAATTCACACCGCCCGACGGACCGAAAAAAAAAAAAACACTAAACCGTTCCGCCTCCATGGGAGGCTCCCACCGAATGATGCTTCTTCTGGGTGACAGTTCTAATATAGCTGAGGGTGGGGAAACCCAGTGACGTAAACGGGTGACCCCGCCCTCCTCTGATGTCACGGCAGCTTCCCCGTGGCGTCGGAGGGGGGTGATGTCACCTGGTGGCCCTGCCATCAGCTTTATAAGAACTGTCACCCAGAAGAAGCACCAGTCAGCGGGAGCCTCCCATGGAGGAAGAATGGTTGCAGCTTTTTTTTTTTTTTAAATGTTGGTCTGTCGGGTGGCATGAATTTACATCACCGAACGTTTTTCTTTTTTTCTTTTTTAATAAAGGACTTGTCCCAAGTTGTCTCTTGTCTTTTTAACATTTTTGACACTTTTTTGGGGGAAAAGGTAGGGTTACAATGTACCCGTTACCAATTCACACGGGGGGGAGGCCGGGATCTGGGGGTTCCCTTGTTAAAGGGGGCTTCCGGATTCCGATAAGCCCCCTGCCCACATACCCCCACAAGCACTAGGCAAGGGTCGTGGGGATGAGGCCCTTGTCCCCATCAACATGGGGACAAGGTGCTTTGGGGGGCTACCCCAAAGCACCCTCCCCATGTTGAGGGCATGTGGCCTAGTACAGTTCAGGAGTGGGGGCGCTCTCTTGTCCCGCCCTCTTTTCCTGCGACCTTCCAGGTTGCGTGCTCGGATAAGGGTCTGGTATGGATTTTGGGGGGTCCCCTACGCCATTTTATTTCATTTTGGTTCGGGGGTTCCCCTTAATATTCATACCAGACACAAAGGGCCTGGTAATGGACTGGGGGGGACCCCATGCCGTTTTTTTTTTCAATGAGTTTTATCTATATTGCCGAGACCTGACAATTGATTACAGCCGCATTCAGTTTTAAATTACTTTTTTCCTTTAGAAATGTAATTTTAATTTTGTGGTACTGCTCTAAACACGGGAGAAATGTGCCACTTTGCAGACATACTTTAGACACCCCCCAGGCACAATATTTAAAGTAATATTTCATTTTTATTGTTTCACTTTAAGCATTAAAAAAAAAACTGCTCCCGAAAAAATGTCAGTTTAAAAAAAAAAAAATTGCATTGATACATGCCCCCTTTGGAAGGACCCGGGTCCCCAAACACTTTTTATGACAATAACTTGCATATAAGCCTTTAAAATTAGCACTTCTGATTTTTCATGTTCATGTCCCATAGACTTTAACAGTGTTCGTGTGTTCTTCCGAAGTTTTTGCCTGTTCGGTATATTCTGGTGCCAACCGAACCAAGGGGTGTTCGGCTCATCCCTAATCATATGGTGACATCAGTGGCATTAATAAATTATTCACAGCAAAGTCAGGCCAAGATTTGTTATGGAGCCAATCATTTTATTCAGATTTGGTCATCAACAAGGATGAGTCCTCATTTCTACACACACTTCTTGCCAGCGATGTAACATTACAGTATAATATGATCTGATGAATTCAAGTTCGTTCCAGTGTATATTTGTACCTGTTCTGTTCTGCAGACATGGAAGGGGGTCGTTCCAGTGCACTTTTGAAAATCATTAATAATGAACGCAAGGTAGGAAACGTTCTCTTTAAAGCGGAGATCTGCCCAAAAATGGAACTTCAGCTTTAAGTACTGGTGACCTCCTGACATGCTACATTTGGCATGTCATTTTTTTGGGCGGGATCATTTACCCAGTTTTGATTTGCCGAGCGCAAGTTCACCTCTTTCTCCTCCCTCTCTGCAATCTTCTGAGACACATCACAGGTCCCAGAAGATTGCCCCGCCATTCATGATAACGCATGTGCAGTGCGTGCCCGGCTGTGAAGCCACAGCCGGGCGCCCACAGTTACAATGCCGGGGGGGAGGAGGAGCGAGACTTAAGGGGCACCCGCATCGCTGGACCGTGGGACAGGTAAGTGTCTGTTTATTAAAAGTCAGCAGCTACACTTTTCGGAGCAAAAGAGAAGAAGAAGTCCACATAACCTCATAGGAAGGGTTCAATATTGCGGAATAATGACAAGTGTCAGAAAGGGCCTGGGGATCAAGTGGTTAAATAAGCGGACGTTGTCACTGAGGTGGAAGGTCCACTATATCAGACCACAAGGGACCAAATAAAAGATGTTCATTGTTGGGGATAACATAGACATGAACTTTCTGACAACCACTAATCCTTGCCTTCTTCCACAGGTCAGGTTGTGATGACTGCTCCACTGAAGCTGCTTTGTATGCCGGTCTCCACACAGCCCCTCTCATCAGAGCTGAAGATCAGAAGACTGGGGCATTGGCTGCAATGGGTCCATGGGTTAAAGTGAGTGTTACTGAGAGTTGAAGCTCTTTTTACAAAATAAAAAAGTGACACATGACTGGGGAAAGTGGAGTTTTGGTTTTGTTATGTGGCTAGAGTTGCCATTTTATTTCATTGTGAAATTGGACAACTAAACCTGCACTGGCCAACACAGACACCCTTTTCATCTAGTGTTATAAATCACACATTGAGAATTACATTTAGAATGGCAATGTATGGGTTTATGCCAATGCATTATTACAGTCTGCATCAAAGCTGAATTCCAAGCAGCTATAAAAGATCCAAAATAATGCAGCAAGGTATGAATAACTCAATAATTGCACTTTTTAATTTGCAATGTAAAGTATGTACCGTACTTCAATTGATTTAGTATTGGCTTCTTGTAATCCCCTATACTTAAACCCTTAAGCTAGGTGAGGGACCAACAGGGCTGGGACCCAACTAGGTGTGCTGCATGCAAATGTGTTGGCAAGAAACATGCTGATAGGTAAACTCCCAGGATGTTGCTAAGCAAGGCTTGGCTATTACTGTTTACCTTCACTATCATAGGAGTAAGCTCTCAAACTCTGAGTTTAGAGATACTGCTTCAGTGATGGAGAGAGAGCTTGTGTGAAGGGGTTTGAATTGGAGAAAGAGATCACTTCTTTGATGGTGAAGGTGAATAGTAATGGCTGGGCCTCGCTTTTCAAACTTCTAGCAATGACCTGGGAGTTTTCAGGTCAGGCTTCATGAGGCACATAAATGGCCTATACCTATAGTGAGGGCATTATTCAATTTTGGTCAAAGCTGCACAGCTTGATTTCATCTAAAGACATCCCTTATCTGCATAGGTATATTTTGGTAAAGGTGAACTGACCCTTTAAATATGAGCTGCATCTGCTCCTTGTTCTAAATTTAGAAGAGTTGTACAACTCTTTATTAATTCCCCCAAGATTTGTACAACTTAAAGGGTAAAAAAAATAAAGGTAAACAGATTTTTTTTTTCTTTTGAAGCCTGTAAAGCATTGCACCAGTTGTGACGAAAGGTCCCACACTCCGCTTGAGTGCTTTCGTCATATACCGCTTCCTCCCAGTCTGAATATAGATATCAGATCCTCCAACCGGTCCCAACAACAAACAAGGCAATACTCGTTTGGTTTCTGAACATGAACTGTTTTATTTGAGATGACACATAAATATATACAGCAGGCTGACAATACAAACTGTAACCATAAACATAATTAACATGAGCTAGTTTACTAACCATTTACCCAGACTTGGTGACTCAGAGATATGACCTTTCAGGGTAGACTTGCCGTCTTCTAGCTCACGGACTATACAATACAAATTATCATAAATATCAACACAGAACTCCTTCACACAATAACAGGGTTAATTAGCACAAACAACAATGGGTGAAAGACTTTTAGAAGCCATACTAGACTTATTTATATTATAGCAGACAACAGACAGACAGGTGGCTGGAGTTGATGACATCAGCATCTTCTAACAGTATGGGGGTTATTTACGAAAGGCAACTCCACTTTGCATTTGGAAGTGCAGTCACTCTAAATCTAAGGGGTAGATCTGAAATGAGGGGAAGCTCTGCTGATTTTATTACCCAATCATGTGTAAGCTAAAATGCTGTTTTTTAATTTCCTTGCATGTCCCCCTCGGATCTACAGTGACTTTAATTCCAAGTGCACTTGCAGTGCAAAGTGGATTTTCCTTTAGTAAATAACCCCCTATGTGTCACAACAGTATGAACCAGTCATTATTTCTAATATGGCATATACAGGGTTCCCAGAGTCTGTGTGTCTTGGGGGACATGGACCTGAATCCAAAGTAACACCACCTCAAGGGTGCCCAGGCATACAACTCACAAAGAGCACCGTTCCCCCAAAATCCAGGGCCCATAATCAGCAGGCAAGAGGCCAGCATTCAGTGCCCTCCAAAAGCCTCTGTCCCGGGTGAGTCCATCACACCAGTGATTCAGGTCTCCTGCAGATCTGTCAGTGCATCTGTGTGCCTGTACATCCAGTAAGGGACAGCAGATACACTGACTGTAAGAATCGATGAACTACCGCTGCGCTGCATAGCCGTAGTCATATGAGAACTACAAGCCGACAGCTGCAAAGGATGTCAGTGCTTGTAGTTCATTCACAAACAGAGCTGTGTGAATGCATGAAGCGGCCATGTGGTCATAGCTACGCACGACCATGCTGATTTAAAAAAGTGACCGAGTACAGGGAACTTCTCCATGTACTGCAGGAAGGGGAAGGGAAATCGGGCAGCAGCTGCAGCATTGGGAACATGCTTCATGTTCCACCCTAAAAATGGGTGGAACATGTAACATGTTCCTAAAGGTGAACTTATCCTTTAAGGAGAAGTAGGGCCAAATCTCTTTTGGTAGGTTATAGAAATGCATTTAGTTCTGCTCTCCTGTAACCCAGATTCAGCCGACAGCGGGCTAAAGTCAGCTGACGTCACTCAGTCCATATAGATTCTGGAGGGAACTGGACTTTAATGTCGGAATCCATCCAGATGACTGACTGGCAGCTGGATCAGCCTCTCTGCGTGTTGCTTAGAGCCTGAGCCAGACACCCCCGGCCCCTTTACAGCCTGGCGTCCCACTGACAGTCACCGGCACTCTGTTCTCAGAAGACCGAGAACTGAACGATTAGCGGTGTTTAGTTGCTCAGTGGTGGGGAACACGTGCAGCTAGGTGAGTATGATTGTGTCTTTTTTTTATCCCAACCTTCTTTTTTAAACTCAGAATTTGCACATTTTTTCAATGAAATCCAATTTAAAAAATGTATAAAACATTTATAAATAGACTCCATGGTGTCTACACTACAATATGTTACAATATTGATTATTTGAATTGATAATAGGTGATTTTATGATATTTGAGGTTTTCCAAAAAATGTGATACGGCTGTTAGTTTTCCAGGATTTGTCATTAAAAAAATGTTATCTGGTAACATTGTGTAAATACAGTGGATATAAAAAGTCTACACACCCCTGTTAAAATGTCAGGTGTCTGTGATGTAAAAAAAATGAGACAAAGATAAATCATTTCAGATCTTTTTCCACCTTTAATGTGACCTATAAACAAACTAAAATATTTTAGGTGGAGGAAAGTAAATATAAAAAAAATATTATATTATGGTTATAAAAAGGGGGCACACCCTTAACTACTTGCCGACTCGGGCTATAGCCAAATGACGGCTCCAGCACGGCCGGATAATTCTGGGAGGGCGTACAATGACATCCTCCCAGACTCGTGCTTCCCGCGTTCCCCTTTACCGCATCACGGATCAAGGACAGCGGCCCTTTACCACGTGATCGCACCGTCCAATGACGGCGTGATCACTTGTCAACAAACCGGCGCATGTCTGGTTCAGCTCTCCCCTCTCCTCGCATGCTGTACATAGCAATCGGTACAGCATGCTAGGAGAGGAGGGGGACTGCAGCAGCACTCACCCCTGCCTCATTCTAGCCCATCTGTGCCTAATTCATGCCTATATGTGCCTCATCCATGACACATCAATGCCTCATCGGTGCTCATCCATGCCACATTCGTGCTTTGTCCGTGCCACATCTATGCCTTATCTGTGGCACATCTGGCCACATCAGTTCTCATCCATGCCACATCAGTGCCGCTACAGTGCCTTTCAGTGCCCTACAGTGTTTTGCAAAAGTCTAATAGGTAGTCAGGAAATTCAATTTGTAATTTTATGTCCCTAGAGCACCTGATGGGATCCCTGAATTTTGGGCCTCTGTATGTGGTCAGGCTGTGTAAAAGTCTCACACATGTGTGGTATCGCCATACTCGGGAGGAGTAGCAGAATGTATTTTGGGGTGTAGTTGCAAAGATCTGCCTATACAGTGTGTGAGAAATAACTTGGTAATATGACAATTTTGTGAAAAAAATCTTAATTTTGCAAAGAACTGTGGGAAAAAATAACTACAAAAAAACTCACCATGCCTCTTACTAAATACCTTGGAATGTCTACTTTCCAAAAAGGGGTCATTTGGTGGGTATTTGTACTTTCTTGGCTTGTTAAGGTCTCAAGAAATAAGATGTCTGTCAGTACATCAGGTGTGATCAATTTTCAATGATTGCCACCATAGCTTGTAAGCTCTAAGGGCCAGTTCACACCAGACACAGTTCCGTTCAGTTCCGTGTGCTTTTTTTCTGCACTAAAAATGCATGCACAGTGTTTTCAATGTATTCCAATGGCTCTAGTTCACACCATGCAGTCAGTTTCCAGTCAGTTTCTGCACCGGAAACTGACTGCATGGTGTGAACTAGAACCATTGGGATACATTGAAAGCACTGTGCATGCATTTTGTGCAGAAAAAAAGCACACGGAACTGAACGGAACTGCGTATGGTGTGAACTGGCACTAAAACTTTCAATGCTTGTTCCCATCAGATACAGTTCCGTTCGCTTTTTTTCTGCACTAAAAATGCATACATGCTGTTTTCCATGTATTCCAATGGCTCTAGTTCACACCAGTGCGGTCAGTTTCCAGTGGAGAAAAAAAAGTAGAGCGTGTTGCATTTTTTCTGCACAGAACTGTACTGGAACCTAGCAAATTGTATCAAAAACGCACTGGAACTGCGTATGGTGTGAACTGTAAGCAAAAACTGATCCAGAACATATGAGTACATTTGTGGTGTGAACTGGCCCTAAAAATGCATGCACAGTGTGCATGCACAGTGTTTTCCATGTATTCCAGTCGCTCTAGTTCACACCAGTGCAGTCAGTTCCAGTCAGTTTCTGGTGCAGAAACTGACTGGAACTGACAGCACTGGTGTGAACTAGAGCCATTGGAATACATGGAAAACACTGTGCATGCATTTTTAGTGCAGAAAAAAAATGCTTCATTTTGGAAAAAAAAGGTAATGGGGAAAGCCGTGGCTAACGCGCGGGGGGGGGGGGCTAAGAGCGGTGTCGGACGTCCAAA
This sequence comes from Lithobates sylvaticus, assembly GCA_028564925.1. Lineage (NCBI taxonomy): Eukaryota > Metazoa > Chordata > Amphibia > Anura > Ranidae > Lithobates > Lithobates sylvaticus. The sequence goes on along the minus strand of CM053031.1, from coordinate 239,913,527 downwards.
CACGAGGAGGCATGGTTTAAAGGCACCATATCTATTGTTGCAGTTGTGGAGGGACACAGGAGCAAAGTGGCGTTAGAGGTTGGTGACACAGGCATTCCTTTGGCACATTTACTATTGCATCAGGCTGGGCATTGATAACAGCAGCAGAGCTGGATTATCGCTCAAGCAGTGCATGTGATTTCTTCTGATGGTACCTCTGCTTTATGCATCGGGCTAAGGTCAGAAGGGGGTTAAAACACCCCCAGAAATAGAGCTAAAGGAGTCCCCCTCTAGCTCTGGTAAGCCTACTCATCTCTACTGATGGCATCCTCCCCAGAGAGGGAGTGACTGGTTAGAGTGAGCATCAGGGGCATGAAATGTTTACAATTGTTTAACCACTTTCCGACCGGCGCACGACGATGTACGTCCCTTTTTTGAAGAGGGATATCTCAGTAACGGCAGCAGCTGCTGCCACAACCGAGGTATCCATCTCTTCAGGCGCCGGTCGGCTGTCCGATAATGGTGGTCATCGCGGCGGATTCGCCGCGAGATCACCGTTATCGGCGGCGGGAGAGGTGCCCCCCCCTCGATCGGGTCCGTTCTCCTCCTGTGTCTAGAGATGAGTGACGCTAAGATGGCCGCCACTCATCTCTATACCATAGGAGGGCGGAAGCGACGTCAAAAACGTCACTTCCGCCCATACCTCTTAAAGAGGAATTTTCAAATGTCATTTTTTTAAATGACATTTTTTTATTTATTTATTTTTTTTTTTTTTTTTTTCATTGAAGTCCAAATATGAGATCTGAGGACTTTTTGACCCCAGATCTCATATTTAAGAGGACCTGTCATGCTTTTTTTCTATTACAAGGAATGTTTACATTCCTTGTAATAGGAATAAAAGTGAGCCAATTAATTTTTTTTTTTTTAAAAAACAGTGTAAAAATAAATAAAATCAAGAAAAATAAATAAGAAAAAAAAAAAAAAATTTTTTTTAAAGCGCCCCGTCCCGACGAGCTCGTGCGCAGAATCGAACGCATACGTGAGTAGCGCCCGCATATGAAAACGGTGGTCAAACCACACATGTGAGGTATCGCCGCGATTGGTAGGGCGAGAGCAATAATTATAGCCGTAGACCTCCTCTGTAACGCAAAATATGCAACCTGTAGAATTTTTTAAACGTCGCCTATGGAGATTTTTGAGGGTAAAAGTTTGATGCCATTCCACGAGCGGGCGCAATTTTGAAGCGTGACATGTTAGGTATCAATTTACTCGGCGTAACATTATCTTTCACAATATATAAAAAAATTGGACTAACTTTACTGTTGTCTTATTTTTTTATTCAAAAAAGTGAATTTTTTCCAAAAAAAGTGTGCTTGCAAGACCGCTGCGCGAATACGGTGTGAAAAAAAGTATTGCAACGACCGCCATTTTATTCTCTAGGGTGTTTGAAAAAAACAATATATAATGTTTGGGGGTTCTAAGTTTTTTTTTCTAGCAAAAAAAACTGTTTTAAACATGTAAACACCTAAAATCCAAAACGAGGCTGGTCTTAAAGTGGTTAAAACACTGCAGCCCCTGTGTATTTTACCAAAGGTTCTTTTTTCCCTCAGCCATGATGGGTTTAAAAGAAAAAAAAAAAAACACGACTTTAATCGCACAGGTTCTCTTTCATTGCCCAGGACCCTCAAATGGGGGAACTAGGGGCGGGAGAAGACAAATCCCCACAGGGGACCGGGGTGAGGCTGATGAATCCTCTTCTGAGGTGGGAGAACCAGCTGGTTTAAATATCTTGCTAAATGGTCCACTCCACATTTCTTCTCCCTTAACTAAGTGTTTGGGTTTGTTAAAGCCTCCTTAGACTGTGCATGCTTTTTCCTGTCCATTTATTGTCGGAAAACCTTTTTTTGTATCTGAGAAGATTTTCCAGATAAATGTTATTTTCCTCCTAGTTAAAGTGGATGTAAACCCAAAATTTGTCTGGCACAATATAGAGTATGGGATTTCAGATCAGCTGTGCCCAGTCTTGCCACAAAGAGTTAATCCAGCTCTGAGAAATCCTCATATCTTTTTTCAGTGAAATACAATGGACAAACTTTGAAAACTTTGTAGTTCTCCCCCCCCCCCCTTGCTGTGATGGACAGGTGATTTACATATCTCGTGCACTAGCCTAAGACATGCATTATTTTTTTATTCCTACTTTCTTCAGCAGCTCTGCAAGGATTGCCTGTTCCACACCTCAGCATGATTTGGCATGCTGAAGTCATGTGGGGACTTTTCTGGGTTTTGACTGGATGTTGGTGATCATAGCAGAAGTTCAGTGTAAGAAATACACAGGAGAAAATGCATGTTGATAAGGGGAGTGTAGAGGTGGGCGGGGAGTCTACTGACATCACGACTCCACCCACTGAGCTCTGGAAAACAGACCCACCCACAAAATCTGCAGTTTTTCGGGTCTCATAGCAGACAGAGCGGAGACATTTGAGAGATAAGTATACATGCAGGAGGCATGTATATCCTTCTAGATAACCAATATTGCAGTAGTTAAGAAAGGACGAGAGTGGGTTTACATCCACTTTAAGTTTTTACACTTTATCCTATGGTGGAGGAAATTCACGAAGTACGGTATACTAGCAATTAACGCAGTATATTCTCTGTAAATAAGAGCTGTTATTCAGCAGACAATACTCAAATGCTTAGGCATCCGACAAATAAAGAAAATACAAAAAAAGAGGGGGTACCGGCGCCAACTTTTATACTAGTATGCGTTTTTTGAAGGCTGCACTCTAGAAGGTAAAAGAGACAGATGTCCGTTTACTTATTAAGATTAGGATTTTAAGGGAGGTGCGCCAATCAAAGAAAGGTATATGTGTCCTTCTGAGCTGAGCAGGATCCTAGAACACCTGTTAAACTGGCCTCACAACGATTAAGCAATTACTGTCAGCCAGGAGAAAAACGTTTTTTTTGTTTTTATTTAACAGGAATTCCAACTTTATTTGTCGGATTAGGATTTTAAGGGAGGTGCGCCAATCAAAGAAAGGTATATGTGTCCTTAAGCACCTTACAAAACTCAGTTTGAAGGAACTTGTTATATGTTACTACTGTCAGTTGTGGATCCCTTTAGGGTCAAATGAGTCCTGTGGTGGATAGAGTAGGGTAAAATAACGGTTGGCATCAATTAAATTGACTCTAATGTCTATACAATAGGGGTGCAACGGATCAAAAAACTCACGGATCGGATCGATCCTCGGATCAGGAGTCGCGGATCGGATCATTTTTCGGATCAGCAAATAATAATTGAATTTGCAAAAACCTGGGAAAATTCCACCACCATATAGTCCCCACTGTAATATCCACGTCATCTTGCCCCACTGTAATATCCACATCCTCTCCCCCACTGTAATATTGGCTGGGTATTCGCAGAGTATTGGCTGGGTATCGCAGGGTATTGGCTGGGTATCGCAGGGTATTGGCTGGGTATCGCTGGGTATCGCAGGGTATTGGCTGGGTATCGCAGGGTATTGGCTGGGTATCGCAGGGTATTGGCTGGGTATCGCAGGGTATTGGCTGGGTATCGCAGGGTATGTTTACAAGTGATCGCTCCGTCATTTGACGGAGAGATCACATTGTAAACAGTGGCCGGGTGTACCAAGATGGCCGTCGCTCCGGAGCTAGGCCGAAGCCGCAGCCTTTCCTAAGGCCGCCGGGTGTACCAAGATGGCCGCCGCCGCTCCGGAGCTAGGCCGAAGCCGCGCCTTTCCTAAGGCCGAGGCCGCGGATCGCGGGGTGTGCCGATCCAAACGGGGTGACCCGTTCAGATCACGGATGGGCGACGATCCGTTGCACCCCTACTATACAATATTGCTAAGTACTCCGATGCAGACGGATGAGTGTTCTTTAAACAATCCTAAGCCAAATAATTTTTTCTTACAAAGGCGTTTTTGCAACACAATCCCAATTCTGTGAAAGAAAACCAAATCCTCCTAATCATATAAAACCATATCCTGTGAGGAAATTTTTTTTTTTTACAAAATGTATATATGTGTGTGTGTGTGTGTCTATAATCCTGTAAAGGAAAAACTATGTGACCAGGCCACTATACGTGTATATCTATAATCCTGTGGAGGGAAATTTTATACAACCAAACCACACTTTTATCCAAAAAAACAGAAACAAACCAGCACACAAAATTCTATGTTTTGTTGTGCCGTGACACAAATCCCCCCTTTGCTCGGATTTGTCCTCACTCAGGGGTCCGAATTGCGTTTATTGCAGGGGATAGCCTCCATGCTCCAGGGAAATAATAAAAAATGCTCCCATAGCGTAATACGTTCAGAAAAAAATTATTCAACAAACAAAGAAGGTTTAAAAAACAAGCAAGCTTTTCCCTCACATTCTCCTGTGCCCTCAAAGCCGGCACTGAGCCTCTCCAGCCGTGTAAAGGGGGACCTCAAGTCACAGGAAGACCGCAATACTGTGTTGCCTATCCCCTCATTCCCCTCATATGCGTCATCAGGAAGCTTCCTGATGACGCATATCTACATGCGAAACGCGTAGAGGCTGCTGGGTAATTCTACAACTGGTCAGCTGGCAGGTGAATGAGGGGATAGGCGACACAGTATTGCGTTCTTCCTGTGACTTGAGGTCCCCCTTTACACGGCTGGAGAGGCTCAGTGCCGGCTTTGAGGGCACAGGAGAATGTGAGTGAAAAAGCTTGCTTGTTTTTTAAACCTTCTTTGTTTGTTGAATAATTTTTTTCTGAACGTATTACGCTATGGGAGCATTTTTTATTATTTCCCTGGAGCATATGGAGGCTATCCCCTGCAAAAAACGCAATTCGGACCCCTGAGTGAGGACAAATCCGAGCAAAGGAGTGGTTATCCAGATAAATTAACCAAACGCCAAAAACTCACCTAAATCTGGTGAGTGGCCATTTTTGAGTGGTGGTGGATTCACACAAGGGTGATACACATAACCTGCCAAGGAGTTAATCACTAGTGGTGCATTTAAGTGGAATTAATCTGTCACGGATCGATTTAAATGACAGTGGTGTCAGCACATGGACTTTCTTTATATTTAAGCAGACCTTTTTTCTTTTATGTTGCACATTATTATTAACAATTTTCTGTGGCACATGGAATTCGAGAATTTGGACATTTTTTGAATTTCTTTTTGCAGGAGTGAGAGCACAGAAGGGGAGGGGGGATTTGTGTCACGGCACAACAAAACATAGAATTTTGTGTGCTGGTTTGTTTCTGTTTTTTTTTGGATAAAAGTGTGGTTTGGTTGTATAAAATTTCCCTCCACAGGATTATAGATATACACGTATAGTGGCCTGGTCACATAGTTTTTCCTTTACAGGATTATAGACACACACATATATATATTTTGTAAAAAAAAAAATTTCCTCACAGGATTGGGTTTTATATGATTAGGAGGATTTGGTTTTCTTTCACAGAATTGGGATTGTGTTGCAAAAACGCCTTTGTAAGAAAAAATTCTTTGGCTTAGGATTGTTTAAGAACACTCATCCGTCTGCATAGGAGTACTTAGCAATATTGTATAGACATTAGAGTCAATTTAATTGATGCCAACCGTTATTTTACCCTACTCTATCCACCACAGGACTCATTTGACCCTAAAGGGATCCACAGCTGACAGTAGTAACATATAACAAGTTCCTTCAAACTGAGTTTTGTAAGGTGCTTAAGGACACATATACCTTTCTTTGATTGGCGCACCTCCCTTAAAATCCTAATCCGACAAATAAAGTTGGAATTCCTGTTAAATAAAAACAAAAAAAACTTTTTTCTCCTGGCTGACAGTAATTTTTTAATCGTTGTGAGGCCAGTTTAACAGGTGTTCTAGGATCCTGCTCAGCAGGCCCAGAATTCTGGCAGCTTTATGCTTGCAATAATTGCTTGTGAGTTCCTTTTGTAGAACTTCCACAAGGTTCTCATGCAGGTTCTGGCTTATAAACTAGTCAAACACACAACTGCTGAGATGCCTATGGTGGTTTGTACCTGTACAGCCTGGGAATACCAGGTGCTATACACGGTTCTGTGCACATTGTTGCTAAACACAAACCGCTAAACGCATGAGTGCAGGAACGCACATCAGCGGAGGATAAACTTCCTTTCACCATGCAGAAACTCCTGGCTTGTCTTCCTTTTGCGGTGGAACAGCTATTTGAGGTTGTTTGGATAATTCATCCAAAGAAATTCTAGTGGAAAAGTACCCCCTTTTTTTCATTTAAGTAAAGGAGTAAATATATTTTTAAAAAGCTCCTACTTTTGTGCCAGGGGCATCAACCTCCAGGCAGTCACGATGGCTTCCACCATCAGATTCAATAGGTAATCCTCAGAGTTAACCCCAGGGACAAAAAGAGGTCTTGGGGGAGGAAAACCTACAAGATACTGTAACCTCCTTATCAGGATGCGCCCCGCTAGCTCAATAGGGGGAATTCTTCTGCAGTTCTCATGGATCTGACAGGTAGACGAATGGAGGACTTCCTCAATAGCTCCAATCTGGAGTTCCAAGAGTTCCCGTCTCCTCGTTTTTTCTCAGATCAAACATTCCTAAGGATCCAGAGAAAAATAAGTCTTTCTCTCCACATGGAATTTATCCGATCAGTAGTCCCCTTCCTACAAGGGGGAGAACTTCTGGCATCTATCGACATCAAGGATGCTTTTTTCCATGTGCCGATCTTCCCCGCTCACCAGAAATTTCTACGCTTCAAGGTAGAAAATCTTAATTTCCAGTTTGTAGCTCTACCTTTTCGGGCTAGCTACTGGACCTCGAGTGTGTATAAAGATCCTGGCCCCTCTTTTACCCAGGTTAAGGGCTCAAAGTATAACGATACTAGCCTACTTAGACGATCTAGTCTTGATAGGTCAGTCGGTAACCCGCTTAAACCAAGGTCTGGTTACCGCAGTCAGCTACCTAGAATACTCTGGTTGGATCCTCAACCTAGTAAGATCCTCCTTAAAACCATCAAGGAGATTGCAGTGCTTAGGGCTGATCATAGATACAGTCCACTAAAGGGTATTTTTACCCCAGGAAAGAATTGGTTCCTTTAAAGGAACTGATTCGGTGGGTCAAAACAAAGAAGAATCCTTCTATTTATCTTTGCATGTGTTTATTAGGAAAGATAGTGGCTTCTTCAAGGCCGTTCCTTATGCGCAGTTCCATTCAAGACTGCTGCAAAACAGTATCCTGTCAACTTGGAACAAGAAGATCCAAACTCTGGACTTCCCGTTGCGTTTATGCGCCAAAGTGCGTCAGAGCCTCAATTGATGGTTGATATCCAAGAATCTTCAAAAGGAAGATCCTTTCTACCAGTTACCCGGAAGGTGGTAACAGATGCCAGCCCTTTGGGCTGGGGAGCAGTCCTGGAAGCGTCTGTCCAAAGGAAATGGTCCAGATCAGAGATGACCTTGCCCATCTGTATTCTAGAAGATTCGGGCAGTACGCCTGGCCCTGGAGGCCTGGACGCTCAGACTACAGAATTGTCTTGTCAGGATCCAATCCGACAATGCCACAGCTGTGGCTTATATCAATCACCAAGGGGGCAAGAGGTGAATTATTTTCTGTCTTGGGCAGAAAGCAACATTCCTTGTCTATCAGTAATTTTCATTCCAGGGATAGAGAATTGGCAGGCGGACTACTTGAGTCGCCAACTATTGTTTCCGGGAGAATTGTTCCTTCAGCCCGGCATTGTTCTGTCAATATGCCAAGGATGGGGAGTTGCGGACGTGGATCTATTGGCGTCCGGGTTCAACAACAAGATCGACAACTTTGTGTCAAGGACAAGGGATCCAATGGCATACGAAACAGATGCCTTGGTATTTCCATGGGATCAGTTTTCTCTGATCTATGCTTTCCCTCCTGTTCTGCTTCCGCACCTTCTTTGCAGGATCATGCAAGAAGGGAAGGAGGTGATTCTTGTGGCCCAGCGTTGCCCAGGAGATCTTGGTTTGCCGAGATCAAAAGGATGGTGGTAGGGGATCCGTGGTCTTTACCATTGTGGCCAGACCTCATTTCCCAAGGTCCAGTGTTCCATCCTTCCATATAAACGCTAAGTTTAACTGTTTGGCTATTGAGACCCACATTCTAAAATCAGATTGGGGGCTGTCCGCTTCAGTAGTTTCTACTTTGGTTATGCTAGGAAGCGGGCCTCCAGTGTCATATACTGAGTCTGGAAGGCATATGTCTCCTGGTGTGTATCCAGGGGTTGGCACCCCAGGAAATATGTCATAGGTAGGATCCTTCAATTCCTACAGATGGGGTTCATATTGTTATTCAGGGGGAAACGTGGATTAATCCTCCAGTTAGGTCAACCTTGGGACTTAAAATTTAGTCCTGTCGGCTTTACTAATTTTTGAGCCAATATGGGATTTTCCCTTTTGTCCTCTTGACAAGGAACATATATTTTCCTGGTTTCCCTGGAAACTGAAAGAAGAGTATTGGGGTTGGCTGCTCTTTTTTGTAAAGAGTCATATTTGATTATTCTTAAGGATAAGGTTGTATTGCGGCCTCATCCTAATTTCCTTCCGAAGGTAGTGTCAGGTTTTTATTTTTTCTCATTTAAACCGGGATATTGTTCTGCCTTCATTTTTTCAGAACCTCGTTCTCTGAACGAAAGGTCACTACATTCTCTTGATGTGGTGAGATCGGTCAAGATGTATTAAAAGGTGACTGCTCAGATGCATAAAAACAGATGTTTTTTGTTTTTGTTGCCTGACGGTCCTAAAAGAGGATAGGCAGCATCAGAATCTACGATTTCTAGATGGATTTGTCAAGTGATTGTTTAAGCTTTTGACTTGAAGAGAATTCCTCCTTTTTTCATTTTAAAGCGCACTCCGCCGGGGCCGCTAATGCTTCTTGGGCAGTGCATCACCACTACATTCTCTGATGTGGTGAGAGCAGTCTACTTAAAGACGACTGCTCAGATTCGGAAAACGGATGTTTTATTCGTATTGCCTGAAGGTCCTAAAAGAGGACAGGCAGCATGGAAATCCACTACTCTAAATGGATTTGACAAGTAATCGTTCTAGCTTATGGTTTAAGAGGTAGTTTCTACACTATTCAATCAAAACGCCCTCCTCTAGGGCTGTTATGGCTTTGGGGGCAGTGCATCACTAAGCCTCCATGGCTTAGATCTGCAAGGCCGCAACTTGGTCTTCAATCCATACATTTACCAGATTCTATCAAGTAGATGTAAAAGATCATGAGGATATCACCTTTGGGCGCAGTGTACTGCAGGCTGCAGTATGAGTCCTCTAGTCTCTTGGTGCACTACTATTGGTGTCTCCCTCTCTTCAGTTGGCATTGCTATGGGACATCCCACATAGTAATTACTATGGCTCTGTATCCCCTGATATATTATAAGAAAATAGGATTTTTATAACCGCTTACCTGTAAAATCCTTTTCTTTGAAGTACATCAGGGGACACAGAGGTCCCTCCTTTCTTTGGTATACACCTATATTGCTTTGCTACAAAGCTGAGGTACGCCCACCAGTGGGAGGGGTTATATAGGGAGTGCACTTTTTAATTTAGTGTGTTAGTGTCCATTACCTGAAGATGGCCTGTTAAACACCCATAGTAATTACGTTGGCTCTGTGTCCCCTGATGTACTTCAAAGAAATGGATTTTACAGGTATTTTTTTTTTAAAACACAATTTTTGGTATTTTCGCAAACAATAAAAAACCCAGTGGTGATTAAATACTGCTAAAAGAAAGCTTTATATGGAAAAAAGGACAAAAATGTCATATGGGTTAAGTGTTGCATGACTGAGTATTTGTCATTCAAAATGTGAGAGTGCTGAAAGCCTTAAAATAGGCCTACTTAGGAAGGGGGTTTAAGTGCACAGTGGGCAAATGGTTAAACTAATACTTTTGTTGAAGCACCTTTTGCTTTTATTACAGCACTCAGTCTTTTGGGGTACAAGTATATCAGCATGGCACATCTTGGCTATATAACCAACTATATAGCAGCCAAATAAATTTCTGTGATCCCTGGAGTGGGCACCCCCACCGCAACTGCTCCCATCATGCTTCTCAGGCTCTGCTGTACCGCCTGTGGGTCTAGGACCAACATAGCAGGCCCAGAATTCACCCAAAAGCAACGTGTAAAACATCTTGGCTCTTGTGGCCAGGGAATAAGCTAATGGAACAAAATCTACACTCCATTAGTTTTGATTGAAAGCCAGGGAGATGTGTCCCATTAGAAATAATACATTTATTCTCACATAGGGGACCTTTGGTCCCCTATATGATATGAATGAAGTTTAGTGAAAGTAAAAAAAAAAGTCAAAAAATAAAGTTACACCCAAGCTCCTAAAAATCTTTCAGGTTAAGCCCATCCTGCCCCCACATATAAACACAAATGTAAGCGCACCTATCAGGGGGCACCTATGTACGAAAGATAATTCTGAATTTAAAAAACTCTGAATGAACACACTACACACTGCTAAACACCCTTTCTAGCAATCTGCATAAAATAGGGATTTTTAGTTCACATACATTGCAATACATGTTCAAGCTGGCCAATTGCATCACCACAATCCCTCGCAAATCCTACTATATCTATTTATCTATATATCGATAGAAATATATATATATATATATATATATATATATATATATATATATATACACACGCCTCACATTTTTGTAAATATTTTTTTATATCTTTTCATGTGACAACACTGAAGAAATTACACTTTGCTACAATGTAAAGTAGTGAGTGTACAGCTTGTATGACAGTGTAAATTTGCTGTCCCCTCAAAATAACTCAACACGCAGCCACACCCCTAACCCCTGAAAATGTCCAAATTGGGCCCAGTTAGCCATTTTCCCTCCCCGGTGTCATGTGACTCATTAGTGTTACAAGGTTCATGGCAAAGAACTCTGAGGATCTTAAAAAATAGAATTGTTGCTCTACATAAAGGTGGCCTAGGCTATAAGAAGATTGGCAAGACCCTGAAACTAAGCAGCAGCATGGTGGCCAAGACCATACAGCAGTTTAACAGGACAGGTTCCACTCAGAACAGGCCTCGCCATGGTCGACCAAAGAAGTTTAGTGCACATGCTCAGTGTCATATCCAGAGGTTGTCTTTGGGAAATGGACGGTCACGTTTGAGTGCTGCCAGCATTGCTGCAGAGGTTGAAGGGGTGGGGGGTCAGTCTGCCAGTGCTCAGACCATATGCCATAAACTGCATCAAATTGGTCTGCATGGCTGTTGTCCCAGAAGGAAGCCTCTTCTAAAGATGCTATACAAGAAAGCCTGCAAACAGTTTGCTGAAGACAAGTATACTAAGAACATGGATTACTGGAACCATGTCCTATGGTCTGATGAGACCAAGATAAACTTATTTGGTTCAGATGGTGTCAAGTATGTGTGGTGGCAACCAGGTGAGGAGTACAAAGACAAGTGTGTCTTGCCTACAGTCAGCAATGGTAGTGGAAGTGTCATGGTCTGGGGCTGCATGAGTGCTGCCGGAACTGGGGAGCTACAGTTTATTTAGTGAACCATGAATGCCAACATGTACTGTGACATGCTGAAGCAGAGCATGACCACCCTCCTTCCAGAGACTGGGCCGCAGGGCAGTATTCCAACATAACGACCCCAAACATACCTCCAAGATGACCACTGCCTTGTTAAAGAAGCTGACGTTAAAGGTGATGGACTGGCCAAACATGTCTCCAGACCTAAACCCTATTGAGCATCTGTGGGGCATCCTCAAACGGAAGGTGAAGGAGTGAAAGGTCTCTAACATCCATCAGCTCCGTGATGTCATCATGGAGGAGTGAGAGAGGACTCCAGTGGCAACCGGAGAAGCTCTGGTGAACTCCATGCCCAAGAGGGTTAAGGCAGTGCTGGAAAATAATGGTGGGCCCAATTTGGACATTTTCACTTAGGGGTGTACTCACTTTTGTTACTAGTGGTGTAGACATTAATGGCTGTGTGTTGAGTTATTTTGAGGGGACAGCAAATTTACACTGTTATACAAGCTGTACACTCACTACTTTACATTGTAGCAAAGTGTAATTTATTCAGTGTTGTCACATGAAAAGATATAATAAAATATTTACAAAAATGTGAGGGGTGTACTCACTTTTGTGAGATACTGTATATACATATAATGTCTTAGAGCTGCATGGTTCTGGATAAAATGAGAAATTGCTCAGAATAAAGATCATGATTCTCGACGTAACATCCCCCTGCACCCTAAATCATTGTGTATTTTTGCCCAAAAAAATTGCTTTTGAGAGACCGTTCCGCAAATACAGTGTGACATAAAATATTGCAACAATCGCCATTTTATTCTCTAGGGCCTCTGCTGAAAAAAAATGTATATAATGTTTGGGGATTGTAAGTAATTTTATAGCAAAAAATACTGTTTTTAACCGCCGCCCGCCGTCATATGACGTGACGGACTTTGAGCTGGTATATCTGAATGATGCCTATAGCTACAGACAGTCGGGAAGCCGGGCGCGATGTTATGATGTCACGCCCGGCCTCTGCATTCAAAGAAACGGTGCCGCTTCGGCTGGGAAGCGGTGATCGTTTTTTTAATTTTATTTCAGGCTTCCCAGACTAGTGGTGAGATGTGGGGTCTTACTGACCCCATATCTCACTATAAAGATGACCTGTCATGTCATATTCCGATTACAAGGGATGTTTACATTCCTTGTAATAGGAATAAAAGTGATCAAAAATTTAGATTTTTTTCAAAAAAGTGTCAAAAAATAAATAAAAAAAAAAGAGTATAATTAACAATAATTTTTTTTTTAAAGTGCCCCTGTCCCCCTGTGCTCGCACGCAGAAGCGAACACATACGTAAGTCCCGCCCACATATGAAAAAAAACATGTAACCAGTAAAAATATTTCAAGCGTCGCCTATGGGGATTTTTAAGCGTGTGAAATTTTGAAGCGTGACATGTTAGGTATCTATTTACTCAGCGTAACTTCATCTTTCACAATATGCAAAAACATTAGGCTAACTTTACTGTTTTTTTTTTTTTTTTTTTTTTTTTTTTTTTTTTAAAGCACAAAACAGTGTCTTTCCCTAAAACAACACGTTTGAAAAATTGCTGCGCAAATACCGTGCAAGATAAAAAGTTGCAACAGCAGCCATTGTATTCTCTAGGGTCTTTGCTAAAAACATATATAATGTTTGGGGGTTCTATGTAATTTTCTAGCAAAAAAAATTATGATTTTTAGATGTAGGAGAGAAATGTCAGAATTGGCCTGGGTGGCAAGTGGTTGTAAACACACACCACTTATACCTACAGATATGCCTATAATACGGCTTACCTGTAGGTACTGGAGATATTTCCTATATATGCTTGCGACGACATCGGCGCATGCGCACTGAAGAAAGGGCGCGATCGTGCCGTTTCTAAAGAGCCCATGCCGTGACCATCGGCTCCCGCTAGGGAGTGATGTCACGTGACTCCGGCCAGTCACAGAACCGGAGTCCACGGCCCCGAAAGGAAGAGGGGTGAAGGTGGATGCAGCCACCAGCAGGGGACATTGGGGGCTTTGTTTGCAGGTAAGTGGCACATAATGGGCTAGTATGTGATGCATGCAAGCCCCTTAGGTTTTACTTCCTCTTTTGTTCCCTGCAAAGTAAAAGCATATCAGGGTTTACTTCCTCTTTAAGGCCCCTTTCACACTGGGGCGGGAGCCGCGGTGACGGTAAAGCAGCACTTTCTTTAGCGCTGCTTTACCGTCGTTTTAACCGCGGTATTCGGCCGCTCGCGGTGCGGTTTTACCCCCGCGAGCGGCCGAAAAAGGGTTAAAGACCCCCGCAGAGCGCCGTATTGCCGCGGTTTTACCGCGGTTTCCAATTCAAATCAATGGGAAGGAGCGGTATAGGAGCGGTGAACACACCGCTCCTATACCGCTCCAAAGATGCTGCTAGCAGGACTTTTTTTTGCCGTCCTGCTAGCGCACCGCTCCAGTGTGAAAGCCCGCCGGCTTTCACACTGAACTTAAAGGGGCCGGATTTTTTCAGGCGGTGAACAGGCGCTATTTTTAGCGCTGTACCGCCTGAAAAACGCCCCAGTGTAAAAGGGGCCAAATTTGAAGCAACAAGTGTCAGATAAAGGCTTGTTTTTTTTAAGTGGTTAAAGTGGAGGTCCGCCCACCGCTGCAAAAATTAAAAGCCAGCAGCTTCACATACTGCAACTGCTGACTTTTAATAATCGGACACTTACCTGTCCTGGAGTCCAGCGATGTTGGCACTGCAGCGGTTTCCATTGCGAGTAAGGGAACTCGGCAGTGTAGCCTTACAGCTTCACATTGGGAACCCTACTGCGCATGCGCGAAGCTCCACTCCTCTCTCCCACTGGCCCGGCGGCCAAATGTGGCCCCAGAGGGAGGAAGGTGTAAAATGAGAAGAAGTTCCACTTTTGGGTGAATCTCCGATTTAAACTTTTTTGCAGACCAAGTTCATTCCTTTGATCTATAAGAACCAAATGTTGCAATGTTTCTTTTATCTCCTTTTTTTTCGTCAGCTGTGAGCAGAGAAGGGCTCTGTACTGAATCGTGGAAATGCCTGATTAAGAACTTAAGGGAGTTTGAATTGAGATTGTGATTTCTTTAACGATTAATCGTGCAGCTCTAATCTATCTCTATCTTGATAGATTGAATGATATATAGATAGATAGATCAATCACCCATGAGGTGTTAACATGTAGTCACACCCCTTTAACACTAAAAATACTAAATTAACCCTCTGCATGGTGCTATACACCCTTTCCAGCAAATGTTGCATTAAAATAGGGATTTTTAGTTCACATGCATTGCAATACATGTTTAAGCTGGCCAACTGCGTCAAAGTAATCCCTCTCTGGCCAGTCCTACACTACTCTACTTCTACTCTAACTCTTATTCAGGCTACCCCCCTCCCTCCCTCCCTCCCTCTAGTTTTCTCCTCCCCTCCCTCTAGTTTGCTCCTCCCCTCCCTCTAGTTTGCTCCTCCCCTCCCTCTAGTTTGCTCCTCCCCTCCCTCTAGTTTGCTCCTCCCCTCCCTCTAGTTTGCTCCTCCCCTCCCTCTAGTTTGCTCCTCCCCTCCCTCTAGTTTGCTCCTCCCCTCCCTCTAGTTTGCTCCTCCCCTCCTCCACTCCCTCTAGTTTGCTTTTCCACTCCCTCTAGTTTGCTCCTCCCCTCCCTCTAGTTTGCTCCTCCTCTTCCCATTCTCTAGTTTGTTCCTCTTGTCCCCTCCCTCTAGTTTCGGTCCTCTTCTACCCCTCTCCTCCCCTCCCTCTAGTTTGCTTTTCCACTCCCTCTAGTTTCCTCCTCCCCTCCCTCTAGTTTCCTCCTCCTCTTCCCATTCTCTAGTTTGTTCCTCTTGTCCCCTACCTCTAGTTTCGGTCCTCTTCTACCCCTCTCCTCCCCTACCCCTCTTCCTAGTCCAAGTCTGCCTCTCCTACTTTTCTAATCATCACCTACTCCTACTCTCCTCTACTCCTCCTCTTTATCCTCATTCTCCTCCTCCTATTCATCTTCTTCCTCCTCCTTTTCATCCTACTCCTTCTATTCATCATTTTCCTCCTCCTCCTCCTGACTGAATGACATCACTGCTGTATGGAATTTAGCCCTCTTTTCAACCCATTTACAGAGAGGAGCCAAAGCTTTGCTGTCAAGTGACCATATAGAAATATTTGATAATCCTCTAAATGTGTGGAAATTTGAATAATTGGGTTGGTTAATGTGTGACATGTTTTTTATGATTTCACAGAATCTATGAGTGCTTTATGGAAAAGGAAAGCAGATAATGATAGTCTGGAATCGCATACATGGGTGATAGTTGTTAACTGTCCCTGATATTTTGCATCGATTAATTACAATATGAACCCAAAGTAAATATTCATATATATTTATAATTTTTTCTTACTATATGCCACGGTATGCCACCGTCACTAAAACTTCCAATAAAAATTATTGAAAAAGAAAACAATACAGTACCTTTTATTTTTTTTATTTTTTTTTATTCAGTAATCTTTATTTATTTTCTTTACAGACATACAAAATACACATTCCAAATACATCCTTTAGATACACACTTTCCAGATACAATCTAAATTCCCTCCAAAAAAACAAGAAAAAAAAAACAGTACCTTGATAAAAAGGTATTTATGTTACAATTTATTGTAGAATGTATGCGGGTCAATCTGAAGCAATGGGGAAACAGCATTTTAAAGTAGGTTTATTGTAGCATTTCCTTCTACTTAACTCTCCTGCTGCCCATGCTTCTCATCGCTGTCTTCTGTTCCCTGAAGTCCATTGATAAACCAACACCTCTGGGGGTCTCCCACAGTCCTCAGTGGTTCTTCCTCTTGAGGAACATAGGATACCATAGTGTAGGGAAATCAGAGGTAGATACCAGTGGGAGTTGCTGGGAAACCAGTTCTCTGCAAAGGACCAGCATTGAGAAGTACAGGTTGTAGGGTTGGTATTCAGCCTTTTATTTACAGGTATGGGCTTTCATTAAGAACATTGTATTACATGAGAGGGTCTCCTTAAAGCTGAACTCCAGGCATATAATTAAGACAAAAATTAGTGCAGCTCTGAATTAATTAATATATCAATAAAATGTAACTGTGCCCAATAATTGTATTGACTATGAGTCATACTATAAAATAGCAAACCTTTTATTATGTATGTATTATAAATACTCAATTGAAACACATGTACATTTTTTTAAGTAATGGTAAATACAGGCTATAACTGTATGTACACTATATTACCAAATGTATCGGGATGCCTGTCTTTACACTCACATGAACTTTAATGGCATCCCAGTCTTAGTCCGTAGGGTTCAATATTGAGTTGGTCCTTCCTTTGCAGCTATAACAGTTTTAACTATGATGGGAAAGCTGTCTACAAGGTTTAGAAGTGTGTCTATGTGAATGTTTGATCATTCTTCGAGAAGCACATTTGTGAGGGCAGGCGCTGATGTGGACAAGAAGGCCTGTCTCACAGTCTCCACTCTAAGGTCAGAAATCTGTGCAGGCCAGTCAAGTTCCTCCACCCCAAACCATCTCATCCATGCACTGCACTGGTATGCAGTCATGTTGGAACAGGAAGGGGCCATCCCCAATCTGTTCCCCCAAATTTGGGAAAATGAAATTGTCCAAAATGTCTTGGTATGCTGACCCCTTAAGAGTTCCCTTCACTGGAACTAAGGGGCCAAGCCCACCCCTGAAAAACAACCCCACACCATAATCCCCCCTCTACCAATTGATTTGGACAGGTGCACAAAGCAAGGTCCATAAAGACAGAGATGAGCAAGTTTTGGGTGGAGGCACTGGACTGGCCTGCACAGAATATCCCATCATTTGTAGACGCTATAACTTTTGCACAAATCAATCAATATATAGGCTTATTGAGATTTTTTTTGAAAAAATATATTGGCCTAAATTGATGAAGAAATTCATTTTTTAAAATTTTTTTATTGTATATGTTTTATAGCAGAAAGTAAAAAATGTGTTTTTTATTTAAATTGACGCTTTTATTTTGTTTACAGCGCAAAAAAATATAAACTGCAGAGGTGATCAAATGCCACCAAAAGAAAGCTCTATTTGTGGGAAAAAAAGGACATACATTTTATTTTGGTAGTGTCACACGACCGTGCAATTGTCAGTTAAAGTAATGCAGTGCTGCAAAAAATGGTCTGGGGGTTAAACCTTCCGGGTCTGAAGTGGTTAACCTATTTCAGGCCAAGGACTAACCCTGGGGTTATTTTTTTTGTATAAGTGGAAATGTTCTCTACAGCAATCACCCCCTCTCCCTTGCAGGTAACAGCATTATATGTGTGCAACCAAACAATTTGGGCTTGTATCAGTTTACGGTCCAATCAATGTAATTTTCCTGCATTGATCTAATTAGAATCAAGTAACACGATTTCCATTGCAGAGCATAAATCCCTGCAAGTTTGTAACTTCTCATTATTACATTTTCTGTTAAATACTTCCTAGTTTATGTATTTTTAACTGTCAAAAATAATCCAGACCTCTTTAATTCTTTTAGATATAGTTACATTTATGTTCACATTTGCTTAGACATTTTCTAATTTTAAACATTTTCAGATGGTGTGGTAATATCGGAGATAAAATGTGACAGAATGGTCAGTCTTTGCTTGAATAACAGATTAGCCATTTGATGACACTTTGGTGAGCTTTAGTAGAGCTGTAAACTCAGTTCATTGAGAATTGTAAAAGGTAACAGCTTAGAACAAAGCCGCAGTGATCCCAGGAGCCAAATTTGAAACCCAATGGCCCCCTGAACAGTAACAAAAGCTGATGGTAGCTATACATATACAGATGTGAGGGCGAATTGAAATGGCTTTCTGAATTTAGTGGCATATAATGCACATATCCATACTTGGCTGACAGAGCATGCAATGTTGCTAGCAGAATGCAACAATTTTATTTATGGATATACAGTCAACGGGTCTCTGGTTTATAGATGGACAAAATGTCCCTCTTCAGTCATTGTAAAAAGGTAAACATGTACTAAAAATGCATTTTTCTTCCCCCAAGGGCTTAGGTCACCCATGTCATCTGATGTGAAGAAGATATCTTATCAGAAGTAATTCAAGAAATATACTGCAGTCTTATGGGGTGCTGTTGAGATGCAGAGCCAAGCCCCGACTCTCACAGTTATGCCCCGTACACACGGTCGGACATGCCGGCCACAAAATCCGACGGACTTTGTCCAAAACTGGTGTTGCCCACACACGGTCGAACAAAGTTGTCGGAAAATCCGATCATTCTGAGCGAGGTGACGTACAACACGTACAACGGGACTACGTAGAGGCCAGTAGCCAATAGCTTTTGTCTCCAAATTTCTTCTGAGCATGCGTGGCACTTTGTCCGTCGGACTAGGCTACACGTGATTGGAATTGACGCGATCGGACCATGTTGTCGGAAAATTTGAGATACAGCTCTCAAACTTTGTGCGTCGGAAATTCCGACAGAAAAAGTCAGATGGAGCCCACACACGGTCGGATTTTCCGACAACATGATCCGATCGAACATTTTCCGTCGAAAAATCTGACCGTGTGTACGGGGCACAACTGTGTTGCCTAAGGCAGTGCTAGAATGGTGCAGAGACTTCAAAGACTCCCCGTATCAGCACTGGGCCCAAACCCTGTCAGTAAACATTGGGCCCTACTACATCCTGTCTGGAAACAATGCAGGAAGTCCGATTCACCTCACTACACCATGAGGTTGCTGATTGTCCAGGCAGTGGGATGACTAGATGTTCACATTGAGTCATATCAGAGATGATCTTTCTTTCTCCCTCCAGAATGGTCTTCACACCATACTGTTGTCCACAACCCAAAGTTATGAGACCCCCTGCTTCAAGGCTATTCTGCTTCTCAGCAATAATGCTGTATGTTAGAACATATTTCAGCTAAGAAGAAAATAAGCACTAGAATGGTGTAAGTATATATTAAAAACAGCTTAAAAAGGTCTGCAGAAACATAGGAAAAACAGCATGGGTCTCTTGTGCTATTGTAGACTAGGTTCAGTTTTAAGTACAACAGCAACCAGTGCCTTTCCTCTTCCCGTACTGTACTAGAAAAAAGGATAGTAGGAGTCTAATTTGTTTTAGCAAAAAATGTCCTACTATAAAAGTATATAATGTATATACTTGTGTGGTACTGTCACCTCCAGAGAACAAACCACATTTAGTTGTTTCAGTGGAGTACTGATTTTGGATATCCAAAGCTTCAATTATAGGTACCAAGGGGTATGACAAACTTTGAACAAGGCAGCAAATAAGCTCCATACGTGTTGTTAAATAAGTCAGGTCCATCACTGAAGGTGTGACAGAACCTTCATTAGAAGATCTAAACCCCCTAAAATCTCATATAATCTTTAATACTGTAATATAAATTCAAAAGTTATTTAAAATCTTTTTAAAGCTGCAGCTTTCATTAAAATGATACCCTGGTGTGCAGCCGGAGCTGGAGTGTAGACAGGAAGGGTCTGAACAAGGATGAAGGAGAGCAGCTGCAATAAGATGCAAAAAAGGTCGAAAAGAAGGTAAAAAAACAGTATTTTATTAGAAAAAAAAAATGTTTATGGATGCTTTGGCAAATATAAAAGTCATCCAGTTAGGGTTCAGATTGACAGTGTGGGGTTGATTTACTAAAGCTGAAGAGTGTAAAATCTGGTGCAGCTGTGTGCAGTAGCCAATCAACTTCTAACTTTAGCTTGTTCAATTAAGCGTTGACTAAAAAAAAATGGATTTTGCACTCTCCAGTTTTAGTAAATCAACCCCTAATGCGGCGTACACACGGTCGGAATTTCCGATGGAAATAGTCCGATGGGAGCTTTTCATTGGATTTTCCGACCGTGTGTATGCCCATCGGTCTTTTTCTGTCGGAATTTCCGACTGACTTTGAATTAAGAACTTGTTCTCTATTTTTCCGACGGAAAACCTTTCTATCGGATTTTCCAATCGTGTGTATGCAATTCCGACACGCAAAATTCCGACGCATGCTCGGAAACAATTCGACGCATGCTCGGAAGCATTAAACTTCCCTTTTATAGTGCTGTCGAACATGTTTTATGCCGCTGTGTTACAGACCGTCGGAATTTGGTGTGACCGTGTGTAGGCAAGACAGTTTGAGCGAAATTCCGTCGGAATTCCGACGGGAAAACCATCAGTGCTTTTTCCGACGAGAATTCCGACCGTGTGTACGCGGCATGTGTTTCACAACTTTAGGGTGATCATATATAACCTGATAAGATGATTACTTACGGTGATCTGGCGGCTTAGAACCTCATGTGGCAATAATAATTGGCTCCCTACTGTAGACAGAGTATTGCCATATGCCTCCATATTCCAGGATGAACAAATATATTCCAAGGAATGTCAAAAGCTGCTGCCGCAAGGCAAACCAGCTCGCACATTCCATACTTCAGATACTCCCAGACCTTACCTGGTCTCAACTTTGAAAGTCAAAAAACAGGAGCCATGACGCGTTTAATACTAAACAAGTGTAACGGTGACACTTTTACAAGGTGTCCGATATATGTGAAAATTCAGTTTTTTCCTCAGAACAGTAGTGGGGTTCTGAGGGTTAATTGTGCAGGTTTACTTTGGCATCAGTTTGGCTGGGCTGTACTAGGGTTCTGCCTGGTCATGGGTACAGTGAGGTACACATAACAGGCCCAGAACCAGGCCTGGTTGGACGTTTTGAGTATCAGTCATCCCCGGAGCCAATCAGTGGGTGCTTCTGGCCTCGCTGTGTAGTCTGGGGAAGGGTACTTAAGGTGCTGAAGTCACATGTTTGGGGTTCGGCCGTAGCTGCCTGTTCCTGTATCTGGACCGGGGTAGCCCCGCGAGGGGTCCCGGGCCCGGGATTGTTTGCCGTTCCGCAACATGGTCAGTTTGACTAGCCCCACAGACCTGCATGGTCTGGGGCAAAGGATCCATCTGTTCCAGAGTCTCGGAACTGGCAGGTCCGAGGCGCAGTAACTGAGGAAGGATTCAAGGCGTCCGGGTGTGCTCTCAATCTTGGAGGGGCACCGCAGCTCGTGTAAGCGACCAGGGAGGACTCTTCGGAGGAGGGCCAACAAGCTGGCATCTCAAGAAGAGCCTGGTTGCTGGGTTGTTATGGACACTAACGAATCCACAGTTTTACCGTACTGCCAAGGAGACAGAGAAAGTTCCAAGTACTGAGATATATAAACTTTCGGTTGAGAGTTTATTCTGTGTCAGAGACTTTACAATTTTCCGGACCAAAGTGTTGACTGCCATAATCTCTGGCTAGAGATTTGTTCAGCATTTGAAGCGCCCAGCTGCGAGTGGCTACCCTCTGGGTTTTTGTTAGAGACATTTCAATTGTCAGCAGTTCAGAGTGCCTAAGTTTCTTCACCCTTGCCCTCTGTTTCTATTCTGTGTTTGTTGGATGTTACCCCTGCAAATAAAAACCTTCTAAAAGGACTTTTAAGGTGTCAGCATCCGAAGTTGTTGGGTACTAACCCTGGGAACCCCTGGACACGGATTAACAAGCCAAGCGGAGGTAACTGGTAAGCCCAAAAGTCAAGGCCGCCCCATCGAGGGTTATGGCTGCTACACAAGCTTTCCATTCATTGTTTTAATGACAATATTTGACCATAGATAGCCAACTTTAGTCAGTGTAATAGTGTGTAGATAATGTAACTAGCAAGTAGGCTCCATTCACACTTGTGTGACTTGTCATGCAAGTTTGGACATCAAAGATGCATGACAAGTCATTCCCCATGTTTTCCAATGATAACCATTCATATATGTGTGACTTAAAGTTGCAGCAATTACAAAGTAGTTCATGCACTACTTTGTCTGACTGGCATGCAACTTGAAGGCCATAGACTTCAATGTTAACCCTCAAACTTTGCCTTAAAGTTAAACCTTAATGTTATACAATGCAACAGTTGTCCATTATCACTTGTCAAAGCCAAAGTCGTATCCAAGTTGCACCCATCCAAAGTTGCATCAAAGTTGCACTCCAAAGTCGGCGTAACTTTGGAGTCGTACAAGTGTGAATGGAGCCTTATTAGGATTGGTGTACACAAACATTTGAGGTCTCAGAAAGATGGTTGAGAATCTCAACCTGAGACTGGGATGAGATGCTTAGAAAGATAATACAAACACCATGATGTCCTCAAAGAGGAATATGTATAGGAAAATATTTGTTTTACACATGCTGTTCTATAAAGTCCCAAAAACTGCATCTCACATCCATCAAAAATGTTTCCAACACTCATATCAGAAGCAAAACAAAAATGTCCATGTACACTAGCCACTAGCTCTCCCACTCGCAATGTGCTATGGACGAGTGGCCACTGTAGGCAAAGCTACGTACCCGTATGTTGCTGTCTACTTGCGGGTTTAGTATGTGCACATGACAACCCCCCCCACATGCGGGCACCCGCTCTGATTGTGATTGTACACAGTGGGAGCTTGTCAGAAAGTCATAACCAATGATTCATGGCTGGGCCCTGCTGATCGGCTGTGTACATTCTCAGCGCAGAGCTCTGTGTTGACATTCAACACAGAGCTCTGTACACAGGGAACGATCACTGTGTTTCTCATCCCTGCACAGGATTTTAATTTTTTATTGAAAACATGCATCAGAAAACATTTTGGCCAAAATTCATTCTTTTTATTTTGTATTGGATATGTTTTATAGCAGAAAGTAGAAAATATTGTTTTTAAAAAAAAAAAAATTTGCAGCCTTTTTTCGATTTATATCATAAAAAATAAAAAACCTATCGGTGATCAAATGGCACCAAAAGAAAGCTCTTTGGGTACAGCGCTGCAGGACCGATCTTGAGTTGGAGTAGCTCAGTGCCAGATAGCAAAAAATGGCCTGGTCATGAAGGAGGTAAAATCTTCCAGAGCTCAGTGCGGTCTCGTATAAACATCCGTTTTGTCATGAGAAAGTATTCTGCGGGGGGAATAAAACTACTGATCCACCATGAGTTTTTTCTATTCCATTCTGTCCTGTGATAAGAATATGTGTAGATATTTGCCCTCTAATGGACTACTGGGCTTCAAATGCTGTATTGGACCAGAAGCCAATGGCACATCCACTGAGGTTTCCTAATCCTGATGTCTATCTGAGCATCCCAGTCTTTTTAAAATACATTTCTGTACTTCAAATAGCCAAGACCTGAGCTTAGCGCTAATACAGCTCTATATATATATATTTAGACCGCCATGTGCTTTAACTCTGAAAAATAACTGGGTTTTCTCACAAAGATAATACAAACCCCACGATTTCTGCTAAGAGGAAAATAGGTCTCTCTTTTTATCCCTCTTCCCTCTCTTTTCAAAATACAGATTTTTCGCTTAGCATAAAAGCTTGCATTTGACATAAACATAGATAATAACTTAATGGCTTCTAAGTGATTTCAGGTATGTTAGGCTATTTGTGAGCATTATTTGAGGGTTCTACCATATGTAACTTTAAGATCCTAATGCTAGGTTTTACAAGGCTTTTACAAGGCTTTGGGAGAATTAGCAGTGTGAACACGCAATAAGTGTACTATTTTTTATTGTCTTGGGAACAGAGGGCAGGTCTTGTTCGTGTGCATTAATGAAAATATTTAATAAGGAATTATTGGCTGCTTTGTGGCATAAATAACACCTTTGATTAGACAATCATTATGTTTACTCAAGCTTACTGAGAAGATGGCGGAAGGTAAAGAGCAGGTGTCAGCTGCAATTGATTTGAAAAACCTTGATACAAAAATTACAACACCTTCTTCTCAATACAAACATAAATACATTTTTATACATAAAAGCAACAGGTGTGAAAATGGCTAGGTTAGTTCTATAGAACTGAAATATACAGACAAATTAAACTACGTGATAAAATAAAATCTACAAAATGCTATGAATTGGGCAATAAAAATAAGTCTTTTTAATATATAAAACCAGCTATTGGACGGCGATCATGGGTGCCCTTAATAGGGTGTCCAAACTCAAGTACCCCTAGAGCCAAAATGTGGTTTGTTGGGCACCTTAAGTGATATTATCCAAGAGAAACATACACAATTTAACCATGCCCTCTTTAAGGCTCAGAAGACAATTCTTATGCTGTGGAAGTCGTCCGATCCCCCCACACACCAGTTATGGGTGACACATATGGGAAATACCCTGATATTTGAAAGGTATGTTTTTCAACATAGAAGATGCCCCGGAAAATTTGAAAGAGTATGGGCGCCTTGGTTGGATACCCCGGGCCTCAGTCCACGTGAACTTGTACAGATGCGGCTACTGCAGTGCCCTACTCGCCCAACATGATCCATATATGATCTTAAACGTACCTAGTGGATGGTTATTTTGGTCTGACTCAAAGGTTATACCCTGTATGCATTCAACTGAGGGCAAAAAATGTGCTCATAATGTGCTCATTGATGCTATACAACCCCTTTCACACTGGGGCCGCCCGTGCATTCGCAGTAAAGCGCCGCTCATTTTAGCGGCGCTTTACCGCTTTTCAGACTTTAGCAGACTTTTAATTCCAAAAAAGGGGTTAAAGACTCCCGAGTTCCGTCTCTTTCGAACCACTTTGCAGGCGCTTCCGAATCGCTGCCCATTCATTGCAATGGGCAGGGGCATATTGGGAGGGCTTTATACGGCGCTCCCAAACTGCCCCAAAGATACTGCTTGCAAGACTTTTTCTAACGTCCTGCAAGTGCACCATCCAGGTGTGAAAGCACCCATTGCAATGGATGGGAGGCAGTTTTCAGGTGCTTTACAGGCCCTGCCCACATCCTGCCAACCGATGACATCATTGGTTGCTAAGGGCCGGTTGGATCCCTGCACAGCTTTCTGGGATGCGCTCTTGTGGTTTGTTGGATAGGATGCTTCCCCCTCTTCTGTCGGTGTAGCTGGGGAGTCACCTGCAGGAGAAGGAGTGAAAAGAAAAGACACCATTAGGAGGCTGCATTAGGTACAATATATAAATATACAGTATGTATACTATGTAGAGACGTTGGCCTTTCTCAACCGGGATGCCGCAATCCTGTCTGCTCTCCCTCTGCCAACAGTTTGCAGCTCTGCCGGTCCTAAGCCCTATATACAGGGCTGAGACTGTCAGAGTTCCAAACTGTCGGTAAAGTGAGAGTTGACAGGGATGAGCAGAGGTGATGAGCAGAGCCGGCAATGTACAGAGACCTGAATGGGGGGCGGGAAGGCTTGTTCAAGACGCTGACCTGCTCGGCATTCCCCTGAAGTGCAGGACTTTGTAAATAAACATTTGTCCAGGCAGTGGGGTGGCCAAAGCCGAGCATGAAAGTCAGCCAAGTAGATCAGGTAGGTCAGTAGATCTGCCTTTTTTAAAAGGCTATATGTATGTACTGTATGCATGTGCATGTATGTACGTACATGTATGTGTGTGTTTGTGGATGTGTGTATGTACAGAAAGTGTGTATGTGAGTGTATGCATATTTATATGCGTTCATGTGTATGTATGTCTGTACGTTTCTTTTTAACCTGACCCCTACACTCCCTACAGTCAGAACTGCTTTTCTACGGTAGCAGGACTGCTTTTTCAGGGCTCCTTCACACTAGCGGTGGGGAATGCTCTAAAAAGAAATGCATGCTCAGATTGCTTTTCAGAGGCATTTAACAGGTGGTGAGGAGGCAATATTTTGCCTCCTCACTGCCTCTTTTAACCCTCTAAATGCAGCACCACGTGGTTGCAGCAAGTCCCCATTCATCAGTAATGTATACCGAGGGGGTAAAATTCCTGCCATAAAGCAGTGTGGTTATAGCATGTGGATCACCCTGGCTGCTGTCTCTGCAGGTAAAGGGAAAGTAGTTGGGGGGTGGTTAAAACATGGCTCAACCGCATTGTTTTACAATCTCCCAACCTCACGTTTGAATGAGCTCTTATGCCCCGTACACACGGTCGGAAATTCCGACCACAAAATCCGTCGGATTTTGTCCGACACTGGTGTTGCATACACACGGTCGGACAAAGTTGTTGGAAAATCCGATCATTCTGAACGTGGTGACGTTTGTTGCGTACGACGGAACTACATAGAGGCTATTAGCCAATAGGTTTGGTCTCCTAATGTGATCTGAGCATGCGTGGCACTTTGTCCGTCGGAATTCTCTACACTCGATCGGATTTTGTTGTCGGAAAATTTGAGAGACGGAAAAAGTCCGATGGAGCCCACACACGATCGGATTTTCCGACAACATGGTCCGATAGGACATTTTCCGTCGGAATGTCCGACCGTGTGTACGGGGCATAAGGCTAGGTTCACACTACTGCCGCTCTGCGAACCTTGTTTGCTGTGGCACGACAGCTCATTCATTTGAATAAGCTGCTGTACCTGCGTTTCATGCAGAAAAACGGTTCCTGCACCATTTTTAAACAGCAGCACCCAGGAAATGCTTCCGCACCATGCGATTTCCCAGCGGTTCCCACATCTGCAAATGCACTTAGTTTTTAGATGTGAGAGGGTACCATTAAGAATGCATGGCAGCCTCACGCGTCTGTAAAGAGCAGCGCAATTTAGGTGCAGGTGTGGGAACAGCTGTAATTCCCACACCCGCAACCACCTCCAATAGTATGCACTTAGCTTTAGACTGTGGTGCCTTGAGACTGAATATGCTTTCAAAGGGTGCTTTGACTGAAAAAAGGTTGAGAAACACTGTTTTAGAAGAGTTTGAGGTGGAATGGATCATTTTGCAAGTTTATATGTATTTTAATTATACCCTGGGCCAAGAGTATTTGTAATGCATTATTAGCTTTCTATGTGATATTCAATAAACATTGATATATTTTATACTATGGCTATTGGTGTGTTTGATAATAAGTAGAGGTAAAGAACGCTTTGGAATCGACTCAAAAACAGGTTTTTAGGTTGGAGTTCATGCAATGGGGTTGATTTACTAAAGTCAAATCCACTTTGCACTACAAGTGCACTTGGAAGTGCAGTCGCTGTGAATCTGAGGGGAAGATCTGAAATGAGGGGAAACTCTGCTGATTTTACCATCCAATCATGTGCAAGCTAAAATGCTGTTTTTTTTTCCTTGCATGTTCTCCTCAGATCTGCAGCGACTGCACTTCCAAGTGCACTTGTAGTGCAAAGTGTATTTGCCTTTAGTAAATAACCCCCAATATGTAGTACTGGTGACTCTTTCAATTTCCATATAGTTTAGGGACTTGGGGGATTTGTATTTGCAGTATATACATTTACCACAACTCCCTGGATGCCTGAATATGCTGCCTTCTATACAGCAGCTCGGAGAGGTCAACACTGATAAGGCATTGGTAGTTCGGCAAGTAATTTGCAGCCAGGTGAAGGCCAACCATTGTCAGAACAAGTGTGTGGCCAGCTGGGCCAAAACCTGATAGCACACAGTTTTTGCAGAAAACCCAGCTACTCTGGGGAGGCCTTCCCTGATTTCTATTGGGGGAACTTCAGTTTCAGTGAGATGGCCCTTTTGGCTTTGGGCCATGGATCCCTCCATCTATTCACCTGTGTTCCCAGAGCTACCCTGGACTTCACTGTGAGAGAATCTGTTTATGAGGACAATCAGAAGTATCTTTGTTCTACTGAGGTAGTGCTATAACCCATTTACTCAGCATGTTCAGATGCAGGCCCCTTTAACTCCTTTTCCCTTAGTTCCCTGGGTTCCTGGACTTGCCCAGGACAAATAAGCTCCTCCGATTCCCTCAGTAGCTCAGAGAGGTCACACCTGATGAGGCAGAGGCAGGGGGTGAGGGTAAATCTTTTCAAGACACCAGAAAAAACATATACATATATATATATATATATATATATATATATATATATATATATATATATATATATATATTGTTTTTTTTACTAAAGTGGCAAGTTTATTGCTGTCTGCGTTCCCATCAGGGAGATTTTGCCTCACTTCATGTGTACTCCTTGTGTGGGAAGTGAGGGAAAATCTCTATGGATACAGCCAGCAATATAAACCTGAAAGAGGTTTGAAATCTTCTCCCCTATCATTTGTGGCCATTAAGGAATATATTTAAATTAAGGTAATCTTGCCTGGAGTTAAGCTTCAATTTTATAAAATTTTAATTTTTATACCACCAAAACAGCTAACCTGATAGCATCCATGGAAGTGCTATTCACTATTGTGTTTCTGTTTAGCTGAAATTTTAATGACTCATTTTGTGAGAGCGAATCAGTCTCCAAACACTTATAAACTATATGATTTATATATCTTAATTTACCAAGTTTTGACTAATGGAACCATTTAAGCCATCCTATTGTTTTAGCTCTAAAGTTTCCTTTTCCTTTATCGGAAAACTGTCTCTGTTGGAACAAACACTTGTAAATGTAGTGTAGCCAGACACCCTGGATTGTATTAGCTTCTTAGGAACAAAGGTACTTATTAATGGATAAACATGACCATTTTTCATAGACTAGGTTGTTAATGAACTGGTGTTCTCTGAAAAGTCCCTTCTGTGTCCGTAGAAGAGATTTGTGAGGTCTGCAAAGCTTGTGTAGCTCATTAAGTTTTCAACAGGAACATTGAAACAGCTGAAACTGCACAGTATATAATAATGTCAAAGAAAGAAACAGCTCCTCGGACAACATCCATAACATGGCAAAGCGTAACCATCTGATCGTTACTGTCTGACAATCCTGAGTTCTAATGTATTCTCTGAGCGGTGAAACAAGGATGAAATCTTTGACAAGACCATGTGAAACGTAGCAATAGTTGTTCATCGTTTAGGAACGTTTTTTATTTCCAGTTTAATATTTTATCTTTGACCTGGTGGAAAAATTTGATGAAACATGATAGCTTTAGTCCTGTTTCACCTAGGACCTTACACCATGGTGTACCCCTCCAGGATGAGGGCTGGGTGTTGGTTTTATAGACTCATCATGAGGCAGCATTGTAGCAAGCTATGGGGGCAGCCATATAGGTGCGTTCTTGAGCCAGACTATGTGCATCCATAGATGCTCACAGCGTGGCTCAGCCCGACCCTGCCCTCACCTTACAGGATTTGATTGACAGCAGCAGGAGCCAATGGCTCCCAATGCTGCCTCTATGTTCTGTGTGGGGAGGGAGAGAGCAGCACTCCTGCAGACAGGCACAGCACTGAATCAAATAGGAGCCAGGCAAGTATTTAAAGGGTGGGGCTGGGGGAGCTGATCCTGGAAGTTTTTTTTTTACCTTAATGCTGAAAATGCATTAAAGTGGTGTTCCGCCCCCCCCCCCCAAAAAACTATGATTACAATTCCTAAAAAAAAATTAAAAAAATAAACATTTGGAATTTTTTTTTTAACTCAACTCTAAATGCCTGTTGCTAGGGGGTCTCTCGTAGTCTGCCTCCTTCAGTGCCTGGGCTAAGTGACATCACTTCCCCTCGGCGCAGTCAGTCATCTGGGACACGTGACAGGTCTCGGATGAGTGCGCGGCCAATCACGGCGCGCAGCGCCGCTCGCGCATGCACACTGGGTGCCCGGCTGTGAAGCCACAGCCGGGTGCCCACAGTAAGAATGCCGGCGCCGCCGAGCAGAGCGGGGAACGAGTGGGGCTTCGTCCCCCCGCATCGCTGGACCCTGGGACAGGTAAGTGTCCAATTATTAAAAGTCAGCAGCTGCAGTATTTGTAGCTGCTGACTTTTAATTTTTTTTTTTTTAAGGGGCACCCCACTTTAAGGTAAAAAAACGTTATGCCTTTAGAACCACTTTATGTTTCAAGTCTGCTATCTGCCATGTGATTGTGAGTCAGAAATATATAAAATGTACACAGCGATCCTCATTAATCGATAAAGCAGTTAAAGAAATGAGAATAAAACCGTGGCTTTAACACCCACTCACATGTTAGCTCTACAATGTAACTATGACCAGGCTATGATCATTCAGATTATGTCAAAGCCAACTCAGCTTCCCCTGCTCCCCCTCCCAAGAGTGATGCAGCAGCCTTTCAGCCTTCTAATTTCCAATGTAAACACAGAGCAAGTACTCTGGGATGGGAGAGCTGAGGAATCTGAGCTACTGAGGCAGCCAACGTGGAAGATTTCAGTGCTTCTGCTGTTAACTATGATTATTAATTGTTCCACAGTATATGCAGCTACAGAGATCAATGAAGGTTTGTTTTAAAGTCAATTTACTGTTTAAAGTGATTGTTAAGTCTAGTTTTTTTTCTATAAAAACGTGTTATACTTACCTGCTGTGTGAAATGGATTTGCACTAAGCAGCCCTAATCCTCCTCTTCTCAGGTCCCTCACTGGCTCTCCTGGCCCCTCCCTCCTGTTGAGTGCCCTCACAGCAAGCAGCTTGCTATGGGGGCACCCGAGCTGAGCTGCAGCTCCGTGTATCCATTTAGACAAGGAGCTGCGGTGCAGCCCTGCCCCCTCTCTCTCCTGATTGGCCAACTGAGTTTGATTGACAGCAGTGGGAGCCAATGTGTCTCAGCCAATCAGAAGGGAGATGACTGAGGCATTCGTGGACATCGCTGGATAGAAATGGGGCTCAGGTAAGTATTAGGGGGGCTGATTGGGGCGGCTGCACACAGAAAGCTTTTTATCTCAATGCAAAGAATGCATTAAGATGAAAAAAAAAAACCTTCTGCCTTTACAACCACTTAAATGCCCCATACACACGGTCGTATTTTCCAACGGAAAATGTCCTATCGGACAATGTTGTCGGAAATTCCGACCGTGTGTAGGCTCCATCGGACTTTTTCCGTCGGATTTTCCGACGGACAAAGTTTTATCTCCTGCTCTCAAATTTTCTGACAACGAAGTCCGATTGGACCTTTTCCGATCGTGTGTAGCGAATTCTGACGGACAAAGTGCCACGCATGCTCAGATCAAATTACAAGACCAAAGCTATTGGCTACTAGCCTCTACGTAGTTCCGTCATAGGCAACGAACGTCACCACGTTCAGAATGATCAGATTTTCCGACAACTTTGTCCGACCGTGTGTATGCAACACCAGTGTCGGACAAAATCCGTCGGAAAAAATCCGACAGATTTTGTGGTCGGAATTTCCGACCGTGTGTATGGGGCATAAGGCTATGTAAAAAAAAACTTGTATGTCCATAGCCTGGCCACAGTTATAAAACAGCAGCTCCAGGCAACAACTATACTTATTACATGAACTATTGATGTCATGTAGGACATATTATCACTTTGATACGTTCACAAAAATCCACTTATTTTTTTGTTAATGCAATTTTTGCATGATCCCTTGAAGTAAGACTGAATGGGACATTTGGAGGGTGTAGAATGGAAATTGTTCATCTATAATTTGTTTACCAGTAACCACAATGCAAAAGGGCTTGTTCTACAAACAAATGGGTTTAAAATTAATGATGTTTTATCAGGTAGGTTGTGTGCTTTGTATATACAGTATTTAATACTAAATTGAATTCTTAATTGGAGTGACCCAATCATTTTCTCATTTGCACTAGGAGAGCATAGTATGTTGGCAATATGCTCAATTTTCTCCAACTTTTATACAAGAGGCCCACTATAATTTGCAGAACGTCTCAAATAATGAGCATAGCACTACCATTCTGTAATGATCTTTTGCCAAGCAGATCCAGACGATGGTTTTATTTAGGAGCTTAGAAGCCCCTTTGAATACAATCTGATTGGGACTTTATGGCTGACAGTAAGGACCACATTTAAATTGTTGGCATTGATAGAGGTACTTTATCCATTTGCACTCACGTCCATCTGCTAGAATGGCAAAGTGCCCAGCTTCAAGGTGTCATTCTGAAATAACCGAGTATAATGTTCTAACCATCAAAGCTTTTTAAAACTTTTTTGGACTTGTATGCAAATTATTCCTTTGCTAACAGAAAAAGAACACAGAGGGAATGAGTGTGACATAAATTTTGGTTCAGATCTCTGCACTGGCCGACACATATCTTCTAAATTGGCCCATAAAGCAGACACATATATCTTTGCGAGATGTATTAAGCCACTGGTGCCAACCTGCTTTCCCCCCGATGTCACTTGTCTAGAGTTTTGTCCTCTGGTGCTCTCAACGCATGCAAAAGTTCTAGCTGATTTTGCATGCAGTGCTTTGCACTTAAAGTTTCTCTAATTACAAGTTATTAGGGCTGTAACAAGATACAGTGGTTTATTCATATGCTATCCAAATATTTATAAAAAAAAAAAAAACACCAACTTCATCAAACATATTTAAAACGTAACCCCAATAACCTTCAATGCCCCCATACTTCTATATCCTGATAAAGCTCTAAGCCCCCGTACTCACGGTCGGGAATTCCGACCACAAAATCCGTCGGATACACACGGTCAGACAAAGTTGTCGGGAAATCCCCTCATTCAGAACGTGGTGACGTTCGTTGCGTATGACGGAACTACGTAGAGGCTATTAGCCAATAGCTCTGGTCTCGTAATTTGATCTGAGCATGCGTGGCACTTTGTCCGTCGGATTTCTCTACACACAATCGGAAAAAGTCCGATCAGATTTTTTTGTCGGAAACTTTGAGAGCAGGATCTCAAATTTTTTCCGACGGAATTACGACGGAAAAAGTCAGATGGAGCCCACACACGGCGGATTTTCTGACAACATGGTCAGATTGGACATTTTCTGTCGGAATTTCCGACCGTGTGTACGGGGTGTCCATGCAGGGCTCAAAAGTTATTGCTGCTTGACATCTTAAACTATGGGGTTAATTTACTAAAACTGGAGAGTGCAACAAAAAAAAAAAATTAAAATTAGATGAGGTGCCTGCATTTTTTTCTGTTTTTGGCTTTCCTTTTTACTTTCACCCATTCATCCTACAAAGAACACAAACTTTGAAAGACGTTTCCAAAATTAAGATAACGTTTTAAATTTTGCTTGCTAAAAGACCCATAAGATATATCCCTGTTGCATGAACTACTTTTTTAAGCCAATACTATGTCAAATATAACCTCTTCCGAAGTTGAACAATACCAAAGGGATTTGGTGGAGGACCCCAGGTGGCCAGACCATTCTCCACAAGGTCCTCATTGCTTAAATCACTTCCATTGGACTTGTTTGTTGTTGGACCTGTGAGGGGTTTTACCCATAGTAATTGAAATGCAGACTTGCTTGCACTATATACTAAACTGTATAACTGTATAACTGTATAAGTTTATTTTTACTTGGCTTAGTGAATTATAGTGGATGATTTTTGTCCAGGACAGGCATTTCCAAACTAGGGCCCTCTGGCTGTTGCAGAACTAATCTACCATGAGGCATTGTAAAACTCCGTCATTCACAGACATCACTAGGCATGATGGGATTTGTAGTTCCTGGTCAACTGGAGGGCCACAGTTTGGAGACCCCTGGTCTAGGATATTGTGGATTCTAGTAACATACTCTCTCTTCCATCTGCATACCCTACTTATCTGCTGACCTATTCTTTATATGTTCAAGTGTCAAGTGAATGCATATTTAGATCCTCTTGTTTGATATTGGACGTGGCTGGTGCATTTGGGATACTGTCCCTGACCGATCTTTAGTGCAGCAATTCTATATTAGCACCTTTCGTTTCTGAGGAAACGGCAAAGGTGAAACATGTCAAGCTTTATATGAAGGGATAGTGGAACCTTCTACTGTTTGAATATTGTGTCTCTTATTGAGGTTATACCAGTATATACCTCTATCAATTTTGGACCACCATCCCGCTTTACAAATGGTGTTCAATGCTACTGTGTTTTTAAATGCAGCTGTTTTTTAATGTGAATTCTATATTCCCGTATATACTCGAGTATAAGCCGAGTTTTTCAGCACATTTTCTTGTGCTGAAAATGCCCCCCTCGGCTTATACTGGAGTCAAGCACTTTTCTGCAGCAGAGAATGACATTTTCCGACTCGATTTTGGGGCCCAATATCTCGGGCCACTTGGTGCTAGGAACCCCAAATTTGGTGTGCAAACCCAGTGGAAGCACTACAACATATCCACGATGGGGTTCCTAGCACCAACTGCCCTCAAGATAAATCGTTCAACTGTGTCCACCTGCAGCAATGTCATTTTGGGACCCTTTGGGTCCAGAGACCCCACATTTTGGCTGCAGCTAGGGGGCATCTAGGAACCCTTAACCACCAAGTTGGAAGTTCGGGGATCTATGGCTGCAAATGGGCACAGTGAGGCATGCAAATGGGCATTGTTGACCCTCTTTTCCACTTACAGTAGCTGCGCATTTCTCACCCTAGGCTTATACTCAAGCCAATAAGTTTTCCCAGTTTTTTGTGGTAAAATTAGATGCCTCTGCTTATATTCGAGTATGTACCAATAAAAAGTTTGTATTTTGTTTACCTGTTAAAGTTATTCCCATAAAGTTCATGAACTACAGTTCAAACCCCTTCATGATTTACATATGAATTGCCAAGGATCCAGCCTAAATCTTTTTCCTAAACATCACAAACTGTTTCACTTTGCTTGCCAAAAGCTAAGTATCACCTGTTTTCAGTAGGAGAAACTAATATCTCAATTTTGCATGTGCATAGTTCATGTGCTCATCCAAAAAAAGTGAATTAGGTTCAAATTAAAAAACAAATTGGCATGTAAAACAGGCCAAAAGTAGACACGCTAACTTATTTTGATCAGAATCAAGCTGTATGTAGTTCCCAGTACTTGGTTGCCTCCAGGATTTACTGTTTAATTAAACCGCTATTATATATGGGACAGGTGAAGGTACCAGGATCTGAAGTGCTTAAGGCCCCTTTCACACGGGACAGATCCGTATTGATCCGCCCCGTGAAGATCCGTTGCTCAGCGGGGATCGCTCAGCTGATCCCCGCTGATCCGGCAGATGACAGGGCGGTCCCTGCACGCTGTGCAGGGACCGCCCTGTCAGATCTCTGCTCTCCCCTATGGGGGATCGGATGAACACGGACCGTCTGTCCGTGTTCATCCGATCCGCTCTGCAGACGGATGGAAAAATAGGGTTTTCCTCCGTCTGCAGAATCGGACAATTGCGGAGGCGGACGATATCGAGTGTCAGCGGATGCTCATCCGCTGACACCCGCTATCCCATAGGGGTGCATGTATGTCCATTTTTCATCCAAAAACGGATGAATGAAAAACGGACATACGGTCCGCATGTGTGAAAGGGGCCTATGAGTAGGAAGACAAGAATGGGAGTCAAGAACTAGGTAACAAGATAGGAAGTTAAAATGCTCGGACATACATACAGACAGAGGTTCACCTGGCAAGACAGCCAGCTAACAAGATTCTGTACCAGACAGACAGACAGGACAGCTAAGAAATGAAGCACAATGCATGAAGTGCCTCAGAAAAATGCGTAGGAATGGAAAAATCACAAACTATGGTATTCAGACCCAAAACTGTGATTAAACTCCGCAAGGATGAAAAAGAAGGAGCATAAAACTCACAGTGCAAAGTAGGGAGCCAAAATGAAAAGCAGGTAAACAAACAGGAACAAAAGGCAAACAAGACCAAGTGAACTAGATCGAAATGTTGCCCAAAATTGGACCCAGGAAATCAAACTGAAAGTAGATAATGAGGAACAGGGCCAGCAGGATGGAACCTCACGCAAACAAACAAAAAACCTCAATGAACAGCTTCTTTTAGCTGTTACTCTTCTCTTCTTAATGTAAATATTATTATCAATTTTTGTAAAAATAATATGTTTAACCACATGCCGACCAGCGCACCACAATGTATGTCAATGGCATGGCTGGGCAAATGGGCGTACAGGTACGTCCCCTTTAAATCATGGCATTGTGGGCGCATGCTCGCTGTGTAGTCTGTGACCTGTCTTCGGGAGCAGTGATCGCTGTCATTTCACATGGTAGCCCATCCCACCCACAGTTAGAACACCTCCCTGGGACACACTTAAACCCTAGATTGCCCCCTAGTGTTTAACCCAGGGGTCTTAAACTGGCGGCCCTCCAGCTGTTGTGAAACTACAACTCCCATCATGCCTCTGCCCGAGGGAGTCATGCGTGTAACTGGGACTTGTAGTTTCACAACAGCTGGAGGGCCGCCAGTTTGAGACCCCTCGTTTAACCCCTTCTCTGCCAGTGTCATTTACATAGTAATCAGTGCATTTTCATAGCACTGATCGTTGTATAAAGGACAATGGTCCCAAAATAGTGTCCGATGTGTCCGCCATAATGTCACGATAAAAATCGCAGATCGCCGCCATTACTAATTAAAAAAAAAAATATAATAAAAATGCCATAAATCTATCCCCTGTATTGTAGATGCGATAACTTTTGCGCAAACAATCAATATACGCTTATTGCAATTTTTTTTACCAAACATATATAGAAGAATACATATCTGGCCTAAACTGAGAAGAAATTCGTTTTTTTATATATTTTTTGGGAATATTTATTATAGTAAAAAGTAAAAAATATTGCTTTTTAAAAAAAATTGTTAGTCTATTTTTGTTTACCGTGCAATTGTCAGTTAAAGCGAAGCAGTGCCGTATCGCAAAAAGTGCTCTGGTCAGGAAGTGGTTAATGGAGTGCCCCAGGCCATCCCAAATAGATAACTTTGAAGATTGGACATTTATGATACAAGACGAGACTTAATGTAATTTATAAAATCATTTAAAATGTAATTAATATCACATTAAAAACATAAAAAATGTGTTTCTTCCACAGGCAGTATACTGCAGTGCTTCAATACTTGTGATCATACCCATCCACCACCCATTCGCTATCTGTATAATAATATATTCTGCTTAACGATCATATAACTAAGCGCAGTATCAAGGGAAATTTCTCTAAATTGGCTAATATGGCAGTGAAGTGAAGATCTCTCATTTCTCAGACCCGAACTCTGCTTCTTCATGAGCACAAATTAAATGATTTTGGCCATGAGCTTTCCTGGAGCATTGTTGTTAAATAGTATATCTGGTGAGTGCAGGGACTTCAGAAAAAAGAGACCCCAGCACCCGGGGATGCCCGTACACCCGTGTGTTTAATAGGATCTCAGCAGCTGACTGTAAAGGTATACAGTCCTCTTCCCTAGGGTTTCATGTACTATAGTTCATGTTTCATTCCTTATACTGTGAACTTTAACAAGCAGGAGCTGATTTAGTTGCTCTCCCTTCATACCAATCTCATGGAGGTACTCAGAGGTCAAAAGACACCATCAGTAGTTAAACACCAATTTCACCCTTTGGCAGATGGGAAGGGAATAGAGGCAAGGGAGTGGACAGAGACGTTCTCCAGTCTCCTGTTCCCCTCACTCTCTATATTCCCCCATTGACTTCTCCTGGTATTTGTGCTGGGCGTCACTTTCAGCTAAGGTATAAGTTTGAGTTAAATACAGCACTAATGCCGCGTACACACGATCGGACTTTCCGGCGGACTTAGGCCGGCGTCCCAGAGTCCGTCGGACAATTGGATTGTGTGTGGGCTCCAGCGGTCTTTTTTTTCCTTTCCAAAAGTCCGGCGGACCTAGAAATAAGACTGGCTTCCAAATTGTCCGCCGGACTCGAGTCCGAACGAAAAGTCGGACGGCCAAAAACCGACGCTAGGGCAGCTATTGGCTACTGGCTATGAACTTCCTTACTCTACGTCATCACGTTCGAATCTGGCTGACTTTTGGAGTGTGTGTGGCCAAGTCTGTTCGCTTGAAAGTCCGGCGGACCTCAGCTGCAAAGTCCGTCGGATTGTCCGCCGGAAAGTCCGAACGCTTGTAAAACACAGTTTTTTCAGGTGTTCCCAATGAAGTCTATGGGCCAAAAACACTCCAATCTGCCAAAAAGATTTTACAGACAGCAAATGGCTCAAATGTGATCAGGGGCCATGGAAATTAATGGGATTAAGTTTAAGTATCTTGGAGCTTCAAGTGTAAATGGGGCCTAAGATGGGCACATGAGGGGAAAGCAGATAAGTTATCCTAAACTTTAGTGGTTCACAGATCATTTTAACCACTTGCCGACCGCCGCGACTCGATGTCCGCGGTGATACCCGCGATCATCTCACAGAGAGGAAGAACGGGGAAATGCTAATGTAAACAAGCATTTCCCCTTTCTGCCTAGTTACAGGACACTGATCACAGATCCCTGTAATCGGGAACGGGGATCAGTGTCATGTCACACATTGCTCCTCCCCCCACAGTTAGAATCACTCCCTAGAACACACTTAACCCTTACAGCGCCACCTAGTAGTTAACTCCTTCACTGCCAGTCACATTTACACAGTAATCAATGCATTTTTAATTGCACTGATCACTGCATAGATGTGAATAGTCCCAAAATCGCAACAAAAGTGTCCGATCTGTCCGCCATAATGTCGCAGTCACAATAAAAATCGCTGATTGCCACCATTACTACTACTAATAAAAAAAAAATATTAATAAAAATACAATAAAACTATCCCCTATTTTGTAGACAGACGCTATAACTTTTGCGCAAACCAATCAATAAACGCTTATTGCAATTTATTTTTAAAAAAAATATGTAGAAGAATACGTATCGGCCTAAACTGAGGGAAAAAAAGTTTTTTTATATATATTTTTGGGGGATATTTATTATAGTAAAAATAATGTGTTTTTTTCAAAATTGTCGCTATTTTTTTGTTTATAGCGCAAAAATAAAAAACGCAGATGTGATCAAATACCACCAAAAGAAAGCTCTATTTGTGGGGAAAAAAGGACATCAATTTTGTTTGGGAGCCACGTCGCACGACCGCACAATTGTCAGTTGCAGTGCCAAATCCCAAAAAACGCTCTGGTCTTTTGCCAACCAAATGGTCCAGGGCTTAAGTGGTTAATATGTTGTTTATCGTATTTGTGATTTGTAATATGTTTTTATTTTATCTTAGATTGTACACCTCATCCACAATCCTGAGGAAGCAGAACTGTTTTCCAGGAAACCTGTCGAGCTGAGAACTAGTCCTTCTCCCAGCCTATTACTGTAATGGTGTTGATACTCTAACACACACTGTTACAACATAGGACATGTATTGTTATCAGTGGTGGCTTGTGCTTAATATTTTGGGGGGGGGGGGGGGGACAGCAAACAAACCGATACGCTATTGTCACACAACTGGGTGGGTTTAGGGCGCAGTGCTCTGCCCCCTGGGGCCCACCCTTTTTTGAAGCCAATTAGAGCCTCATGCTCTAATCATGTGCTTAAAATAAAAAACTGCATTGGAATCCATGCGTCCGGCGCCCTGCATGTAGATTAGGCGCCCTAATAGACAGGCCACCACTAATTGTTATACATACTTATGCTGGGGGTGTGACATACTCTCTGGATTAGGATTCTTTATTTGCATATATCAGGAATTCCAAATGTAGTATAGAGGCACTCACGGGTCTTGCAGATGAAGCTCAGTCCATCTTTCTCAAGACACTATCCCATGGAATTGAAAATGAGAGATTGATATGTGCTGAATTTCTTCTTAAAGCAGTATCAAACCCAAAGCAAACATTTATTATATTGCAGCTTACCAATTCTTAGATTCTTTTTTTGTCTTTCTTTCTTTTATTTTCACATGATGATCTGGCCAGTAAGTCTGTTTTTCAACAGAACAAGTTCTCCTGCAAATGTATCAATTGTCTCCAACAGTGTTGAGACAAACCATTTATCACTGACAGGGGTGTTTACAAAGATCAAATTTATTTATTCATGTAAAACTTTTATCCCAAAGAAAATGCCCAAAAAAGTAACTGCAGTTTGAGCTGGAGTTGGGCTTCAATTTATTAGTATATTTAAATCTGCTAGTCCATCTAAAACTCCCCCTTCCTCCAGACTGAATATGCTGCTGTCTGCTGTGCCCCTGTGCTTCTTCAACCAGAGTGGGGGGCACACCAATACAGGAGGTGTGTTACTGGCCAGATCACCAGGTGAAAACAGAGGGAATAAAAAAACTAAAAAAAAAGAAAACAAATGCAGCCACCACATCATGATTGGTAAGCTGCAATATATTTTTGGTTTTGGGATATATACTCCTTTTATTATTCAAATAAGTTAATATTATCATCAATTGTATACAATAAAATTATGTTTGTTTAATTATATATAGTTTTAGGTACCTTTAACCACCTCAGTACAGGGCATTTGCACCCCCTTCCTGCCAAAGCCATTTTTCAGCTTTCAGCGCTGTCACACTTTGAATGACAATTGCGCGGTCATACAACACTGTACCCAAATGAAATTGTTATCATTTTGTCCCCACAAATAGAGCTTTCTTTTGGTGGTATTTGATCACCCCTGCGGTTTTTATTTTTTGCGCTATAAACAAAAGAAGAGTGACAAGTTTAAAAAAAAAAATATATATATTTTTTTTACTTTTTGCTATACTAAATATCCCCAAAAAATATAAAAAAAACATTTTTTTTCCTCAGTTTAGGCCGATACGTATTCTTCTACATATTTTTGGTAAAAAAAAAATCACAATAAGCTTATAGTGATTGGTTTGCACAAAAGTTATAGCGTCTACAAAATAGAGGATAGATTTAAAGCATTTTTATTATTATTTTTTTAACTAGTAATGGCGGCGATCTCCGATTTTTATCGTGACTGCGATATTGCGGTGGACATACCTTTGACACATTTTGGGGACCATTGGCATTAATACAGCCATCAGTGCGATTAAAAATGCATTGATTAGTGTATAAATGTGACTGGCAGGGAAGGGGTTAACCACTAGGGGGCGCTGCAGGGGTTAATATGTTCCCTGGGAGTGATTCTAACTGTGGGGGGAAGGGACTCACAAGGGGAGGAGACCAATCTGTGTTTCTCTGTACTGAGAACACACCATCGGCTCCTCTCCTCTGACAGGACCGTGGATCTGTGTGTGGTTCTGTTTCTGTATAGATGAAGGCAGTGTAATTATTTTAATAAAAAAGCAACTTTTTCCTAATAGATAGCGCCGGATCATGTGACAGCTGTATTTCTCAGCCAGTAGACATAAGCAGGAGGAGCTTCTAGTCCTCTGCTGCTGGTCACATGTTAAAAAAATAAATAAATAAAAAAAACAGCCTTTGGAATATGGAGTAAAAATAAATATTTTATATCAATAAACTGTTTTAAATTGTCATACAAATACATATTTGAAATCAAATCTTTATTTTTTATTTTTTTGGCAATAACATATTGTGGGCAGATTTATGCCAGTCACGGGCCATGTCATGCCCCTCCAGGGAGGTTAACCCTCCATTAATATACATGTAATATCCCACCCCCATTGTTTTTAGCTGGTTAGGGGTATGGAGGAGGAGGGAGGGAGTGGGCTGTCATTTACCACTGTGTATACTCCCACATGTGTGACTCTATAGTCACATGGGCTGCTCAGATGTGATAGGGAGGAAGTGCTCAGAATAGAAACCCATTGAAAACTAAGCATGTGCAGAGCTGCCAACATGGCTCTGAAAAAAACCTAGCTGAATTGGGGACATGAACAGAAGGTGGAGATAGAGAGCAGCAGGATCAACCAGGTTTTTTGCAGAAAACGAATCTCATAGTGACTGAGTGATTATGAACAGCATGTAATACATCATTTATTGATAGTTTTTTATGATGTGGGTGTAGTCACACTTTAAGGACTGAGGATGTAAACCACTGTCTTACCTGTTTAACTTCCTAGTATGGTGAACTGATTAATACCTATGATATGTGAAGTCTTACGCCCAGTAAACACAAGCTGAATGTCGGGCGGCATTGGCTGGTTCAATAGAAACCGGCTGATATTTGGCTCATGTGTGTGTACGGCAGCCAGTCCATCCAGCCAGCTTCTATTAAAGGGTCATAACCGAAAAAGGACTGCTGACCGGCTCTTGACCCCCCCGGGGTTGAAAGAAAAAAAACTACTAGTATGTACGAGGCTTTAGCGGAAAGAACTGAATACCTTTACACTCAGCTGCTCAAATACTTACAGAGAACCACATGGGTGTACTGGGTACCAGGGTCTAATTTTTTTTTTCTTGTGTCCCTGCACTTGTCCCAGAGATACTTTTTAGTAAATATGCTCCAGTAAAGCTCACAGCTATGAGAAAATGGCCTCATTTGTGCTCTTAACCTCCCTGGCGGTATGATTATTTCTGATTTTAAGTGGTACAGTTATTTTGCATGGAAATTTGGCATTTTATATTGTAGGCCTGCAATTCTTAGGAATAACTCACTTAAATCTGTTCAAACCAGAGTCTAGTAGCCATCCCGGGTATGATAAAGTTTATAATATAATAAATAACTATATAAATAATTATAAAAAATAATAATAAAAATTATTCAATAATGTAATCAAATTTAAAAACACTGAAATTTGCTCAGTTGCATAATTGTCGCTGTCATTAGATTTAGTGTTTGATGACGAATTTCCCCACAAATCGCTATCGCTCAATTCTGAAAGTGATTCTAATTTATTATCGCTGTTTTCTAGCTGGTCTAAAATCACTTTTGACATAAAGTGACACTTTTCGTTTGCTATGGACAATCTCCAGTTTCCTGGCAGAAAAAACAGTATTTATAATATAAAAATTCATGCAGGGCACTGGACAGACCACAAAGGGGATGTGTATTTTTTTTATACAGTACTGTAATCTGTAAGATTACAGTGTACTGTATGTGTTTTTACTTTTTTGAATTTGGCGCCGATCTCCACTCCCGTGCGTCGTAACGTCGCAGGGAACGTAGCTCAGCGGCATTCGTGCCGAGTGCCGCTGAGCTCTGTTCCCTGTGACGTTACGACGTGTGTGAATCGAGCGGAGGAGCTCGCACACACAGCGGAGAGACATTGCAGGATCCAGGGGACAAGGTAAGTAACTCTCCCTGTATCCTGCAATGCGATCCCGAGTCTGGCTCGTGGTTACCACTAATGGTACTGAAATTCCACCCCGAGCCAGACTCTGGAATACCGCCAGGGGGGGTTAAAAAAGCTGAGAGATCTCCACTCCTCCAACACATAAGCCAATGCAGAGAAATTTGCCTGATTGATTGCTTATGCTTAGTCGTTTGACTGTATAAAATGTATTATTATACAGATAGCTAATGGTGCTGGATTAGGGGTGATCACAAGTATGGAGGCACTGCCGTATGCTGTATTCAACAGCAACAAGTATTTAATATGTTTGAATGTGGTATTATTAAAAATAAAGTGATTTCAGAGAATTCATTCATTCAAGTGGTTGTAAACCCTATTCATGAAATTTGACCTAAGCACATCTATATTTAGTGTTTACTGATCTGTCTCCAAAGTGCTGTTTCTCTCTAGTGATCAATTCTTCGGTTATCAGCATGAGTAAATTCTGACAAGCTCTCAGACACAGGAGATAACAGGTTTTTTTTTTTTAGCAGCAATGTAACAAGGTCAGAAAAGGAATAGGTATAAAATTCTTTATTTTGAAAAGTTCCAATGTCATTTTGCAATTAAAATATGAGCTCTGGCTATAGGATACAATACATATTCCATTGTACAGCAATGCAAACACAAATGTACACAGCGTTCCATTACAGTGGTGTGAAAAAGTGTTTGCCCCCTTCCTCATTTCCTGTTCCTTTGCATGTTTGTCACACTTAAGTGTTTCGGAACATCAAACCAATTTAAACAATAGTCAAGGACAACACAAGTAAACACAAAATGCAATTTGTAAATGAAGGTGTTTATTATTAAAGGTGAAAAAAAATCCAAACCATCATGGCCCTGTGTGAAAAAGTGATTGCCCCCTAAACCTAATAACTGGTTGGGCCACCCTTAGCAGCAACAACTGCAACCAAGCGTTTGCGATAACGTGCAATGAGGCTTTTGCAGCGTCCTGGAGGAATTTTGGCCCACTCATCTTTGCAGAATTGTCCTAATTCAGTTACATTAGAGGGTTTTCGAGCATGAACGGCCTT
The DNA here is from genome assembly GCA_028564925.1 of Lithobates sylvaticus. Lineage (NCBI taxonomy): Eukaryota > Metazoa > Chordata > Amphibia > Anura > Ranidae > Lithobates > Lithobates sylvaticus. The sequence continues at coordinate 239,869,244 of CM053031.1, read as the reverse complement.
TTTAAGGTCATACCACAACATCTCAATAGGATTCAGGTCAGGACTTTGGCTAGGCCACTCCAAAGTCTTCATTTTGTTTTTCTTCAGCCATTCGGTGGTGGACTTGCTGGTGTGTTTAGGATCATTGTCCTGCTGCAGAACCCAAGTTCGTTTCAGCTTGAGTACACGAACAGATGGTCGGACATTCTCCTTCAGGATCTCTTGGTAGACAGCAGAATTCATAGTTCCTTTTATCACGGCAAGTCTTCCAGGTCCTGAAGCAGCAAAACAGCCCCAGACCATCACACTACCACCACCATATTTTACTGTTGGTATAATGTTCTTTTTCTGAAATGCAGTGTTCCTTCTACGCCAGATATACTTGGACACACACCTTCCAAAGAGTTCCACTTTTGTCTCATCGGACCACAGAATGTTGTCCCAAAAGTCTTGGGGATCATCAAGATGTGTTGTGGAGAAATTGAGACGAGCTTTGATGTTCTTTTTGCTCAGCAGTGGTTTTCTCCTTGGAACTCTGCCATGCAGGCCATTTTTGCCCAGTCTTTTCCTGATGGTGGAGGCATGAACGCTGACCTTAACTGAGGCAAGTGAGGCCTGCAGTTCCTTGGACGTTGTTGTGGGGTCTTTTGTGACCTCTTGGATGAGTCGTCGCTGCGCTCTTGGGGTAATTTTGGGCGGCCGGCCACTCCTGGGAAGGTTCACCACTGTTCCATGTCTTCGCCATTTGTGGATAATGGCTCTCACTGTGGTTTGCTGGATTCCCAAAGCTTTTGAAATGGCTTTATAACCCTTTCCAGACTGATAGATCTCAATTACTTTCTTTCTCAATTGTTCCTGAATTTCTTTGGGTCTCGGCATGATGTGTAGCTTTTAAGGATCTTCTGGTGGACCTTACTGTGTCAAGCAGCTCCTATTTAATTGTGAACAGGTGTGGCAATAATCAGGCCTGGGTGTGGCTAGAGAAATTGAACTCAGGTGTGGACAACCACAGTTATAGTATGTTTTAACAAGGGGGGCAATCACTTTTTCACACAGGGCCATGATGGTTTGGATTTTTTATCACCTTTAATAATACACACCTTCATTTACAAATTGCATTTTGTGTTTACTTGTGTTGTCCTTGACTATTGTTTAAATTGGTTTGATGTTCCGAAACACTTAAGTGTGACAAACATGCAAAGGAACAGGAAATGAGGAAGGGGGCAAACACTTTTTCACACCACTGTACATATGGTTTGGTTGTGTGGAAACCTTGATGCGTTTCGACCTGTGCAGTGGGGTTCTTTTGGGGGATAGTTTGCTCTAAAGAGATACATTAAACCTCTCAAATTTCAAAAACATTTAATCGTGCACCAAATTCAATATATACAATAGTGCTATATTTACCACTGAAGAGTGGAATGGGTGATTTCATAACCAGAAATTTAAAAAAAAATCAGTTGGATGATCCAGAAGCCTCCATGATTGTCCCCACCTCCCCAGGGGAGAGGAATCCAGCTCAATTAAAAATCTAGACCAACCCTCTTGCAACTTGGGCAAAGGGCTGGTTGATCTAGCATAGTTGGATTTTATACTCACATTGGACCATGCATACATAGTAACCATTGCATGCCCGGAACGATTAATGAAATGACCCATTTTTTTTAGCACACACTACTTTATTTCCTTGACTGCCCCACCGGGCAGCCCTTAAATTCACATTCTCTCTTTTTAGTTTCACCGCTGCAAACTTTCCTTTGATTAATTACAAACATACATTCACCATCTATGCGACCACATTATTAAATGGTTTTTTTTATTTCTTGTGGGACAAATATGCTACAACAATGAGTTCACATATTGATAACTAATGTTTGTAGTAAGTTTATACATTGAAAATAAATATTTATAATTTATTAGGTACTCTTGTTAGCTTACTAAGACTTTAATTATTTGATCCCCCTCATCTAATACATTTTCATTGCTTGGGAATTTGCTGCAGATGTTAATTCTCTGAGGGTGTCAAAAGTGTGGCTCCTTGCAAGCCCTCTTGAGTTGGGTTCCTCTCCCCTGGGGAGGTGGGGACAATCATGGAGCCTTCCGAATCATCCAAAAGATTTTTTTTAAATTTCTGGCAATGAGATCACCCATTCCATTATTCAGCTGTAAATATAGCACTATTGTATATATTGAATTGGATGCATGATGACATGTTTAATGTATCTCTTTAGAGCAAACTATCCCCCCTGAAGAAGACCACAACTGTACAGGTCGAAACACGTTGGTAATTTTCACACAGTCCAACATTATGCAATGGAACGCTGTGTACATTTGTGTTTGCATTGCTATACCATGGATTATATCCTATAGTCAGAGCTCATATTTTAATTGCAATATGACGTTGGAACTTTTCAAAATTGTATACCTATTCCCTTTCTGACCTTGTTACATTGCTGCTAAAAATCCCTTGGGGGAATCTTCATATTGTTTTTTCTGGGGTGTGCAGCCTTTACATAGCTCTTATATGTGTCTTTCCCATAATCAATAACACATTTTTCCCCATCATTAGTAAAAATACGGCCATCTCAATTTAACTAATTCAAATTGTCACACGATTTTTATCAGGGTAAGAATCAGTTAAGCAAGAAGATATTTTGCACAACGGAGATGATCCTGACAGAGAATATTTTTGTTTGGGCACCAAACGTGTGCCTACAGGCGGGGAGTGGAGGAAAGGTATGCATGTGCTGCTCAAGGGTCCTTGTTAAAATGAAATACGTTGCTTGGCCCTGCTTGGGAAAATCCCAAGTTCACATTACCATCTACTTGTTCCTGCTGGGAAATTCTGAAAATGTGGGAATTCGGAAGCGTTTGGCATTTCTGGCAGCACCTTACTCATGTTGCCCTGGTTCCAGTTCTTAGTTTTATAAACATGCTTTCCCAGTTCTAGTACATTTCTCTATCTTTGTTCTATTTACATTTGTTGCAAATAAAACATTCTTGCTACAGCAAACTTCTGTCTTAAGTATATGCTGTGTTTTTCCCTCAGCGCTGTTAAAAAGGGATGTTTTGCCTCAGGCATACAGTATATCTAGATATTAAACTCTTGTAGTGAACTGTGAAAAGAGGAGGCAGGATGGCCATTTTAAGCTGCACAATGCTCATTTTCTAGCCTTGCCCTTTGAATTCGATTTTGTCCTTGGTTGAGACACATGACTTCTTCTATTTTTAAAGTCAGAGATGAAAATTAAATTGTGGCCGCTTTCAAAGTTAAACCGGTTACATAACGTGACATCGGGGGAAATAGGTTGATAGTTTCTGCATGGTCTCCGGAGTCCTCAGAAATTTGGCTTCAGGCCTGTTGTGGTTGCCAGGCCCACGGAGCTTTAACAAGCTCTGTCATGCAGGTCTCCAAACAGTCTTGTAAAACACAGCTCCGAAGGGAGATATGCCTGAACCCTAAATATATGCAAGTACCGACTTACTGTATGACCAGCTTTTAGAAGTTTAAAAGTGCACTCTGATTAAATTGGAAAATTTGCTTAACAGCTCATATACAAGGCACAGCCGGTGTTCTCTGTTTTACATAATGGTACTCATTGAGTAGTTCAGATTACTACGCTGTGTAAAAATCCTTTAATTGCTAGGATCCTGAGTTTTTTTTTTTTATTATTATTCATTTCATTTTATTAGAAAAAAAAATATTTCCAAAAATTCTTTTTTTAATTTATGAATGAATCCCACAGTTCTGAATGGAGCAAGATATAAACTCAATCACTAAAATATCATACAAAGTTTAGCGCGTTAATGCAATTTCATAAATGGTTTTTAATTCTTATTATTCTGCAGCATAAAATAAGGTAATTCTGTGATAAAGGTTCTTGTCCAGGCACTTGCTGTTATAGGGTAACAACTGTCTGTCAACGCTGCTCCTGCTATGCATTATGTATTTGTTATCCATTATCCAAGTGTTTCTCAAACTTTTTTCAGCCAGGGCACCCTTTAAAATCATGCACAATCTTAATAAATAAAATTGCTGAATACAATGAAGAGTTCTCCATCCATGATGTTAGCGGCATATGGGAATCAATTTACTTTTTTTCTTTTTTGTGGGCTGAATTCTGAAATTTGAGCCCTCTTTGGGGGCCCTAAGACTTTTGCACAGTATTGTATGTACTTCAACTCTCTATTTAATTGTGTGCCTGAAGTTCATTTTTAGCTTGCATACCAATTCTGGGCATAAAAAAACTACCCTTGCAGTGCCTCCACCCACTGCCTCTACTGCAAGGGTTAAAGCCCTGAACTCATGGGCTGAATATTGGCCGAAATCAGCCCGTACAGTAGATACCGGCTGACATTCAGCCCATGTGCACAGGTCCTTGTTTTACAGAAGTCGATCTCATAACCGGCTTCTGTCGAACAAGCATGCTGGAAAACCAGCAGCTGATTGCCATCTGATCAGCACTCTCAGCCAATGACTGTGAGCGATGACTGATGTGTAATGTAATTCTTACCTTATTCCCTGCTCCAGTGGTGGTGTGACTAGCCCAACAAAATTAATTTTCTAAGGTGCTCCTGGCTGTGGTCTCATTTCTGCCTCATCCATGTGCAATGAAGGGTTATAGGCCCTGCGTTGTACGTGATGATGCCAAGGGACTTCCCACAGCCTGGCGCACCGGAGGGAGCAGAGAAGAGGGTCAGCCAGAGTGGGGGTAGGTAAGCAATGTAGCATTTTTATGTCTCTCTAGACTTAAAGTGATTGTAAACCTTCCCGTTTTATTTTTTTAAAATAACAAACATGTTATACTTACCTCCCCTGTGCAACTTGTTTTGCACCGAGTGGCCCCGATCCTCCTCTTCTGGGGTCCCTCGGCGGCTCCTCCTTGCATCAGATAACCTACTAGGAGAAGCGCTCTCACAGGGGGTTACTGTGAGGCACTCCCGAGTCCAGCATTTGCGTCCATAGACACGAATGCCGGACTCGGCCCCTGCCCCCCGGCGCCCACATCATTGGATTTGATTGAAATCATCAGGAGCCAATGGCTGCGTTGCTATCAATCTATCCAATCAAGAGACGGGACCCCGTGCAGAGAGGGAGAGTGCGTCTCCATTACGGGGCTCAGGTAAGTAAAACGGGGGGGCTGGGGGGCCGGTCACTGCCAGAAGTTTTTTCACCTTAATGCATAGGCTGTTTACAATCCCTTTAACAAGCATTTAACCCTTGTAGTACAGGGGAGCTCCACTACAATTTTTTTTTTTATTCCCGCCCGGAGTAAAGGCTTTATTTACACCTGTCTTTCATTTCTCTTTATGTTCTTTCTACATTCCTAACAACTGTTGTTTAGCCCAACTAAAAAAAAAAATTGTTTGGTAAAGGTTTTCACTGCTTGAATGCACAAAATACCTTTCTATTCATTACAAGAGAAGTCAAGAACCAGTTACTAACCAATCCAGTCGATTTTAAAAAAGCCCCACTTCTCCTCACATCGAAAGAGTCCCTCCACCCTAACGATTCTTATTTATACATCTTGAATGTCCAGTGTGCAATCCCGACACCTACTAATTGATTTCAGAACAAGCTGCTGCCATGCAAATCTATGACAAATTGATTTCATTGTGTTCACGTAGTATAAAGTTAAGATCTGAAAGGTCAGCAGTATAACTGGAGAATTCCCCCCAGGAATGAACACTAAGAGCTGAGTATAAGTCCTATTCATCACATGTTATCATCTAATTAGTCCCCACACTGGCATTGTGATAGACAGCGACCTAAACAATGGTATTGACTAATTATTAGCTGTGTATCTATCATATTGGAGTGTCGTCTCCTGGCAGAGCTGGTGCAGTGCATCAGCACATTTCACAGGCTGTCTTGATGGATGCATCACTTATAACAGAATGTGTATTAAGCAGTGCTTGGGGCCAGAGATGCATTACAAACCATAGGGGAAAATGCTTTAACGACCTGCATGTCAGTAATTGAATCAAAGCGCCAAACAAGTTGCTATTAAGTTGTTAATTCCTTGCTCTTGTCACTTCTAATTAACAGGGAAAATAGTCTGCAGGCGAAGGATAATGCACACTCTTGTCTCAAACACTCAACTTTCTTTGCTGTACATTTTGCTCCAGGGGGAGTGGAGGAGTAACAGTGATTTGATGGATAGTTCATTCTGTTGACACATACAGCATGTAGGCATTTCTGAAAAATGGACAAAACTTTGTCTCAGGTGGCGCTCTCTAGGGGTAGCATCTGGCAGTCTTCTCACCTATTGCTTCAGTTGGGTTCCACTGGCATGGACTCATTAGCCAATGGATGAGAATCTGAATTGCTTCCAAAATATCTACATTGGTAGAACCAAGTTTGAAAGCATTAAGGCAGGGTATGGGGTTAGTAAAAAAAAAAAGCTGTTTCCATTACCATAATGCCGCGTACACACGATCTGAATTCTCGTCGGAAAAAGCTCTGATGGTTTTGCCATCGGAATTCCGCTCAAACTGTCTTGCCTACACACGGTCACACCAAATTCCAATGATCAATAGCACCATGACATACAACACGTTCGACGGCACTATAAAAGGGAAGTTTAATGCTTCCGAGCATGCGTCAAATTGTTTCCGAGCATGCGTCGGAATTTTGCATGTCGGAATTGCATACACACGATCGAAAAATCCAATAGAAAGGTTTTCCGTCGGAAAAATGAAGAACAGGCTCTCAATCCAAAGTCCGTCGGAAATGCCGACAGAAAAAGACCAATGGGCATACACACGGTCGGAAAATCCGATGAAAAGCTCCCATCGGACTGTTTCCATCGGAAATTCCGACCGCGTGTACGCGGCATAAGAAAAGATAATTAATGTTATATTTTACCTTTCAATGAACAATACACCAGTCCCACTTTTGTAGCCAAAACAGCCCTGACCTGTCAAGGCATGGATGTCACAAGACAGTGCTGCCAACCTACCAGACTGAGATTTACTGGCACGACATGCAAAATTTACTGGCATTTCCAAGTTAAAAAATTACAGTTTTAAGTGCAAATTTCGGTATTTAGGCTACAAACAAGTGCAATATGCAACTAGCAATGTGATTTTAAGGTAGATATTAAGGCAAAAACATATTTTTTATACTATAGTAAGTAGCTGAGGGACAGGACTCAGGAGGGCAAGAAATTAGAATGGGCCGGCACACACATGAAATTGACTCTCACAGTGACACTGACAGCAGTGTGCAGCAGCACAGATGATGATAACACCTCGCCGACATGACACGTCCCCTCCTGAGTCACAGTGACCGTCTCTTTTCATGCCAGGTGGTCCCTTCAGTCCCCTCCAGTCCAACCAGCACTGACAGTCCTACTCCCAGCTTGCCTTGCTCCTGTCCCACAGACCTGCACAGGAGGCTCTGGCCATTGCGCTCAGCTCCCTCACACCATGACATCACACGACACGCTCAGGCACTGCCTCCGTCAGACCAATCTCTCACTGGTGCCACCCAAACACACTTTAGCAGGCAATTGGATGGTCTTGGACATCTCCAAGCACCACAGCCATATTTTTTATTGCCAACCTTTTCCTGTCACTGGTATTAAACTGGCAGGAGAAAAGTTCCTGTTTTTTACTGGCTGCCAGTAAAAATACTGATGGTTGGCAACACTGTCACTAGACCTCTAAAGGTATACTGTGATATCTGGAACCAAGCTGTTAGTAGCAGATCCTATAAGTCCTGTAAGTTGCAAGGTGGGGCCTTCATGGATGGGACTTGTTTTTCTAGCACATCCCACTGATGCTTGATGGGTTGTGCTATGGAGAATTTGGAGGCTCGTTGTTGTGTTCCTCAAATCATTCTTGAACCATTTTTGCAGTGTGACAGGGCACATTATCCTGCTGAAAGGAATACTGTTTTCATGAAGGGGTGTACTTGGTCAGCAACAATGTTTAGGTAGGTAGTATGTGTCAAGTAACATCCACATGAATAGCAGGACCCACGATTCCCAGCAGAACATTGCCCAACGCTTCACACTGCCTCTGCCGGCTTGCCTTCTTCCTGTACTGCATCCTGGTGCCATCCCTTCCACATGTAAGTGAAGCTTGTGCACCCAACCATCCACATGATGTAAAAGAAATCATGATTCATCAGACCAGGCCACCTTCTTCCATTGCTCCATGTTCCAGTTCTGATGCTCACATGCTGATTGTAGGTGCTTTTGGCTGTGAACACGGGTCAGCGGGGGCACCCTGACCAGTCATCGGCTACGCAGCCCCATACACAACAAACTGCAATGCCCATTTTTTCTGCTTTCAAAACAGCAACTTCAAGGACTAACATGTTTACTTGCTGCCTAATATTTCCCACTGACTTTCAGATGCAATTGTAATGAAATAATCAACGTTCTGTAATGGAAATTTGTTCTGTATACAATTGTATCCTATTTTGTATGTATTGCACACTGCCATCACTGTGCACACCGCTCTAATAATGTTTGCATAACATGTTTGCATTCTTTCGAGTTCTGATTAGAATTAGCCTGCCTATGTAACGCCCCTTGTTACCATAAACGTACAATTGTAATATTAATGTGATACCAACGTAATCATGTGTATAAAAATCTTCAATTGCGTCATAATAAAGGAGAACAGTTATTTGGAAAGATGCGGAGTGTATATTTTGAGTCTGTTCCCTACTGCAGTAGTTATTTTTTATTTGGAACCACTAATCAATATGAGGATAGGACTTACCTATCTATAAAATATCTAAGTCGGGGTGAGCCAGCCAGGAGGGGTTTCCAGGTGACCCTGAGTATCTGAAACAAGGAGCTTGAGATGATCCGGGAATTTCTGATAATCAGCCGGCTGAGGTAAGCCTTTTGCTTACATTCAAGACTTTCTTGATCGGTAAGGCATTTTCGGGACAAAGGGTACCTATTTTACTTCCCTTAATCGAACTGTATTGATTGGTGATTACATGTTATGTTGTCACTGTCTACTATCCATCAGAGTGTTATAGATAAGAAAGGGAAGAATAGTGCTGTTCACAAGTATATGTAGTACATCTGCTAGATAAAGTAGTTTAGAGGCAAGAGGGTATTAGACATGTGCGATTAGTTTCGTACGAATCGGAAATTCGTACGAATTTTTCGAAATTCGTACATTCATACGAATCCGAATTACGAATTTTTCCGAATACGAATTCTGTACGAAATACGAAATTTCCTTTACGAATTTCGGATCCAAATTATCTGAATCCAAACTACCAAATGATGAATTTCAACTAATATGAAAGAAATTATAGCGGATATAATGAATGATTCGAATGAATTCGAGATTCAGTATAACGAATATCGACACTCTACGAATAATAACTAATTATCCAAAAACGTATTAACGTTACATAACACATAAGTCTATTGTCTATTGTTCACCAATCACTCAGAGGAAGTACGAAATACGAAATTTCGTATTCGTAAACGAAATTTCGGATTTCGTACTTCCTCTGAGTGATTGGTGAACAATAGACAATAGACTTGTGTTACTTATGTAACGTTAATACGTTTTCGGATAATTCGTTATTATTCATAGAGTGACGATATTCGTAACGATTCGTAACGATATTAACGATTTGTAATGATTCGTATAAAATTCGTTTTTTGACGGCTCCCATGTCTAGAGGGTATAGGCACGCAAAGAGAAAACTCGCCAGTCATTACGGGCATTAAATTAAGTAAGGGAATGAAGGGTAAGAGACCCTCAAAATGCCCAGCGCAAGAGGAGCGCTATATATGAACCGAAGGTGCAGTTCCGTCTACACTGAGCCCCTAGATTAATGGTTAAAGTGGACAGGGATCCACAATGGGTAACTGGGTTACCACCGAAGTCCACAGGGACTAAGGATTATGCAGAGTACACAGCAAGAGAAACAGCTATCTATGTGAGCAGGATGGATCAAGGGTGACAATTAACACTAGACAGAAAGGAACATTTTGATGTTAAGTTGTGGGATGAATTTGGGGTTAGGCACTACAACTAGTAAAGTAAAAAAAAAAGAGAATTGAGAGTTAAAACAGAATACTTTATATGTTGTCAGAGAGGGAAGATGGGATGAGCACTATGGCTGCCCGTCTGATCGTAGAAGGTACAGTATGTGAAGTATGGTATTACAATACGGATAAAAAATGTAGCGCTAAAACATATGCACTTTGTGACAAGTGAATAAAAAAGGAATGTATATAATAGAATACCCACAGTAAACGTGAGCATTAACAATCATAAAACATAATAATGGTGAATACCCATAAAGTGATGACATACACTAAAAAATTAGTAAATGCCAATCCAAAAAATAATGCAATGTATATAAAGTCTGTATCATGTAGACACTGATAACCCCAGATAAACCCCTCGAAAAAACTCAGGAGCAGGGGAGGCTGGAACAACACGAATATGGACCGGCTTGTCTGATGATAAGGAAAAGATTGAATACTCTTACCATAGATGTTGGATACAGCTACCGTACGGTATTTGTATCAAGCAGGCTTAAATGCTGGAACTCTTGCATCAGTGGGTACCAGATGAGGCAGATGGGAACCACGACAATCAGGAACCAAGCAGCATGCACAGCAACCAGTGAACCTCCAATCAACCGGAAGATCCCAAGAGGAATGGTCTCACAAACCGGGGGAAAAGGAGGGAAAAAATGGAAGCAACTCCAAATGGTGCAGGTCAAAAATTATTGATAAAATTTATTCACATTAGTATGTGACAAATCAAACAAAATAAAAATCTCGAGATGAATAAAAGAAATAGGTCAGCAATGTGGAAAGTATGAGACAGCTGGCCCGACGCGTTTCGACACTATCGGTCTTCTACTGGGGCGTATCTCTTTTTTCCACAATTGGTATTACAATACATCGAATGCAAAGGATATCAGAACAAAATAAGGAAAGCAGAAGTTAAGCAGGGAAATTAAAAGAAGGTGAGAGAATGATATGCATGTGTTGTGTACAAATGGGAAAAATTTAAACGATTTTAGAGAGAAATTCATGCATGTGCGTGAATGCTGGAACCTTTAGTTCTATCGCTTGTGTGTGTCATGTACGCAGATGTGACCCCCTCCTTTGCGCTCTCCTGAAAGAATGTGGCTGGGATGAGAGATCAGTGATAAGCTGGAAGGACACCATGCCAATTTCAGTTTTGAGAGCGCAAAGGAGGGGGTCACATCTGCATACATGACACAAACAAGCGATAGCCTCTGGGTGTCATGCTTGTGGCTTGCTATGCCTCATGGGACTTGTAGTTCTGCAACAGCTGGAGGTCCGCTAATTGCATATCCCTGCTTTAGAAGGTAATTGAAGGCAAATTGATTCACAACAAGGGTACCTAGTAAATATATGTAGTACAATGGGTCACAAAGTAACATAACTTTATTTGCTTTACCTGTTCTTTCTTTTTTTTATCTTTTTTTTTATTGAATTTATATTTATTTTGGCCTATGTTTGCTGCGTATTGCATAATTTCATTAATATATAGATATAAAAGTACAGGTCTTCTGTTTATCACACAGGCACAAGGTACACAACTCACAAAGCAGGTGACAAGTGACTGCAGTCGTGTTCTGCCTTATACATAAAGTGAAATTACACCCTCATTTTAAGCACTTTTAGCAACCTGAGGTAATCACTTACTGTGTATACAACTTCTTTATCTTTTAAAGTGACATTACAGTCTAGTTCTTTTTTGTTTAAAAATAACAAACATGTTATATACTTACCTACTCTGTGAAGTGGTTTTGCACAGAGCAGCCCCGATCCTCCTCTTCTCAGGTCCCTCATTGGCACTCTTGGTCCCTCCCTTCTGCCAAGTGCCCCCACAGCAAGCAGCTTGCTATGAGGGCACCCGAGCAGGCTCGCTCTTGAGCCGCTGCTCTGTGTGTCAATTTAGACATGGAGCCATGGCTCAGCCCCACCCCCCCTCTCTCCTCATTGGTTCACTGACTTTGATTGACAGCAGCAACCCGTGCTGTCTCAGTCAATGAGAAGGGAGAGTCCCCAGACAGCCGAGGCTGTCATGCACATCGCTGGATTGAGATGGGGCTCAGGTAAGTATTAGGGGTGCTGGGGAGGCTGCTGCACACAGAAGGCTTTTTATCTTAATGCATAGGATACATTAAGGTAAAAAACCTTCTGGCTTTAGAACCACTTTAAGCTTTGCCTATGTTCCCATTTAAGCTGGTTCCATAACCACTATCCCAGGCTTCCTGTTTCAGGGTGGCTCCTTTCTCTTCCAGCATCCTATGGAGCCACTCTTACATGCAGGGACTAGAGTTGTCTCCTTACACTGTGTGCATCAATAGAAACACACAGCACTATAATGACTAGGCGCTCCCCTGCTCATCTCTACTCCACCCCCCTTCCCTTCTCCAAGCTAACACACTGGCTGGAGACTTCACTGTCCACTGTTAACCACTTCAATGCCAGGCACTTACTCCTCCTTCCTTCCCAGGCCAGCTTTCAGCACTGTCGCATTTTGAATGACAATTGCGCAGTCATGCTACACTGTACCCAAACAATTTTTTTCTTTGTTTCTGTTATAAAATTAAAACTGACGGGCACTGATGAGGCAGCACTTATGATGGGCACTGATAGGTGGCACCGATTTGCAACACTGATGGGCACTCATAGGTGGTACTGATGGGCACTCATTGGCGGCACTGATGGGCACTCATAGGCGGCACTGAAAGGCTGCACTGATGGGTACTTATGGGTGGCACAGATCAGCACTGATGGTTGGCACTGACAGACACTGATAGATGGCACTGATGGGCATCACTGATAAGGAGACATCTGGCAGGCATTAGTAATGGGCACTGACTGGCACCATTTGTGGGCTCTGGCATATTTTAGGCACTGTGTGGCATCTCTGGTGGCCATGGGTGGCATACATTGTCATCCATCGGTGGTGGCCATCCCTGGTGGTCCAGTGTGGGCATCCGTGGGGGGGGCTGCACTGATAATCAATAAGCGCAGACCCCCTGTCAGGAGAGCCGCCGATCGTCTCTCTACTCGCGTCTGTCAGATGCGAGTGAGGAAAAGCTGATCCATGGCTTTTCCTGTTTACACTGTGATCAGCCGTGATTGGACATGGCTGATCACGTGGTAAAGAGCCTCCATAAGAAGCTCTTTACTGAGATCTGTGTTGCGGTGTGTCAGACTGACACACTGCACCACCGATCGCTGCGCTGTGTGCCCCCACAGGCACGAGCTGGCAGTTATCCCGAAAGACATCATATGACGTCCAGTCAGGATAACTGAACCATCATCCGGCCGTCATTTTGCTATAGGCTGGGCGGGAAGTGGTTAAAGTATATCTTGGGTCAAAATGTATAATCATATATTAATTTATTTATTCATTATTTCTAGATGACTCCTATTACTCTGAATGATTTTAAGCTTTATAAACTTACTATTTGAAGAATTTAACCACTTAAGCCCCGGGCCATTTTGCTGGCCAAAGACCAGAGCACTTTTTGCGATTCGGCACTGCGTTGATTTAACTGACAATTATGCGGTCGTTCGACGTGGCTCCCAAACAATATCGATGTCCTTTTTTCCCCACAAAATAGAGCTTTTTTTTGGTGGTATTTGATCACCTCTGCGATTTTAATTTTTTGCGCTATAAACCAAAATTTGGAAAAAAACACATTATTTCTTACTTTTTGCTATAATAAATATCCCCAAAATATATAGAAAAACATATTTTTTTTCCTCAGTTTAGGCCGATACGTATTCTTCGACATATTTTTGGTAAAAAAAAAAAAAAATCACAATAAACGTTTATTGATTGGTTTGCGCAAAAGTTATAGCGTCTACAAAATAGGGGATAGTTTTATGGCATTTTTATTAATAATTTTTATTTTTTACTAGTAATGGCGGCGATCAGCGATTTTTATCGTGACTGCGACATTATGGCGGACACATTGGACAATTTTGACACATTTTTGGGACCATTGCCATTAATACAGCGATCAATGCTATAAAATTGCATTGATTGCTGTAAAAATGTCACTGGCAGTGAAGGGGTTAACAACTAGGGGCGGGAAGGGGTTAATTGTGTCCTGGAGAGTGATTCTAACTGTGGGGCTAGCAGTGACATGACACTGATCGCTGCTCCCGATGACGGAGCAGACGATCAATGTCCTGTCACTAGGCAGAACGGGCAGATGCTGTGTTTACATCGGCATTTCCCCATTCTTCAGCTCCGTGACACGATCGCGGGCACCTGGCGGACATCGTGTCCGCGGGCACGGTCACGGAGCTCGCGGCAGGCGCGCGCATGGTGGAGTTAGTTACTGCTGTATCACACATTTCACTGAACCTGCCTTTTGAACTACAAAGGCGCTGAGAGTTTCAAGAGGTAAAGTCAGCACAGGAATCACTGCTTGCAGGCAGCAAGGTACCATGGGATATGTAGTCTTTAGACATTGAAAATAAACAGCAGCGAAGAAGATGCAAAGCATGCAGCGAATCCAGGTTGTGAAACAAACTTCAACAAAGTGAAAAAGCACAGGAATACAGAACCCCTAAACACACTTAACTAACTAGCTAACTAAGTATACACAAATGCAAGGAACAAACAGGAATAACAGATAAAGAGGGACTGAAAACAGGTACCAGGGGACAGGTCTCAGGGTCAGGATACAGAGTCTAGGACAGAAGACAGGTACGGGTCAGGCTCAGGCAGGGATAAAGCTTGCAGGGGGAATTCTGAAGCACTGAGCCTTGGTGAAGAGCCGGCTTAGATAGTCCAGCAGTCCCACATCAGGTGTGGTTTGATTGTCTGTCAGTTAGTATCTTGGCTGGGAGACACCCGCTGGTGGCCACCAGAACTACACCCTTTGGTTCTGAACGCAACAGTGCCACCAGTAGGTGAACCAAGTAATGACACCGTTCCTGACAAGTTGTTTATACTGATCTTACAATGCTGATGTTAGAAATTGAAAGTGTATTCTGCGACCCTAAATTTCTTTTAACTCCTTCCTGTGAAGACTGGAAGTTCAGGGAAGCAGCAATGAGAGAGGGAGCCAGGAGAATTGAAAGTTGCAAAAAAATGCAAGTGCTGGGGTTAGGGTTGCCACCTTTTCTTCAAGCCAAACCCGAACACTTTAGAGGCGCACGGCATGGCACCCCAACCGCGGTGCTATTTTGCAGCGATTGTCACCCGACAAATCGTGGGAAAATCACGTAAACAGAATTGTGGGATGCCTTTGTGATTGGGGTGCCATTATCCCCATTCTCTCCTATTACAAATCTCATTTCCCTACCAGCACAAATCCTCCTCCTTCCAATACCCCCATGGCAGCCGACAGGGGGTATCACGGGGCCCCAGTACACAGGGGGATCCAGACAGCAGAGGGTTCGGAGTGGGGGACAACTACAGAGGAGGGGGGACAATTACAGAGATTGATGGGGGAAATTACAGATGGGGGAAATTACAGAGGAGGGGTGCAAATACAGAGGAGGGGTTAATTGCAGAGCTAGGGGGCAAATACAGAGATAGGGAACAATTACAGAGGAAGAGGAGTGCAAATACAGGAGGAGGAGGGGGTGACAAATACAGAGAAGGGGAGACAATTACAGAGGAGGGGAGACAATTACAGAGGAAGAGGATGCAAATACAGGAGGAGGGGGTGACAAACACAGGAGGAGGGGGTGACAAACACAGGAGGAGGGGGTGACAAACACAGGAGGAGGGGGTGACAAACACAGGAGGAGGGGGAAGACAATTACAGAGGAGGGGGTGCAAATACAGACAAGGGGAACAATTACAGAGGAGGGGGTGACAAATACAGGAGGAGGAGGGGGTGGCAAATACAGGAGGAAGAGGATGCAATTACAGAGGAGGGGGGACAATTACAGAGGAGGGGGTGCAAATACAGACAAGGGGGGGAAATTACAGAGAAGGGGAACAATTACAGAGGAGGGGTGACAAATACAGGAGGAGGAGGGGGTGGCAAATACAGGAGGAGGGGGTGACAAATACAGGAGGAGGAGGAGGGGGTGGCAATTACAGAGAAGGGGAGACAATTACAGAGGAGGGGGGGGTGCAAATACAGAGGAAGAGGATGCAAATACAGGAGGAGGGGGTGACAAATACAGGAGGAGGGGGTGGCAAATACAGTGGAGGGGGTGGCATATACAGAGGAAGGAGACAATTACAGAGGAGGGGGTGCAAATACAGACAAGGGGGGGAAATTACAGAGGAGGGGGTGACAAATACAGGAGGAGGAGGATGCAATTACAGAGGAGGGGGGACAATTACAGAGGAGGGGTGACAAATACAGGAGGAGGGGGGTGACAAATACAGGAGGAGGGGGTGACAAATACAGGAGGAGGGGGGGGGTGACAAATACAAGAGGAGGGGGTGACAAATACAGGAGGAGGAGGGGGTGGCAAATACAAGAGGAGGGGTGACAAATACAGGAGGAGGAGGGGGTGACAAATACAGGAGGAGGAGGGGGGGTGACAAATACAGGAGGAGGGGGTGACAAATACAGGAGGAGGAGGGGGTGACAAATACAGGAGGAGGAGGGGGTGACAAATACAGGAGGAGGGGGTGACAAATACAGGAGGAGGGGGTGACAAATACAGGAGGAGGAGGGGGTGGCAAATACAAGAGGAGGGGGTGACAAATACAGGAGGAGGAGGGGGTGGCAAATACAAGAGGAGGGGTGACAAATACAGGAGGAGGAGGGGGTGACAAATACAGGAGGAGGAGGGGGTGGCAAATACAAGAGGAGGGGTGACAAATACAGGAGGAGGAGGGGGTGGCAAATACAGGAGGAGGGGGGAAAACACAGAGGAGTCAAAACATAAGAGAGAGAGGCGACAGGCAGCTGCTGGTGCAGAAGTTTTTAATAAAATAAATGCTTAAAAACAATCCACTCACTCTCCATGTCAGCGCTGTATATGTCAGTCTGTGAAGTCGGCTGTCCCATCCTCCCCTCCAATCAACGCTGCTGTTATCACTGGAGGAAACAGAGAGCCACGGGAAACTCATGTGAACTGTCAGCCTCTGATGATGGAGGCGTGGTTAAGCCTCCGGAACGCTCTGATTGGTCACAGCATCCCAGGCTGACAGCTCACTGCAGTCTCCCCGCAGCTCTGTGTTATTGGCTTTCTCAAGCGATTCAGTAATAACAGCATTGTGGATTGGAGGGGAGGATGGGACAGCCGACTAAGTTCACAGACTGACAGTGAGTGGATTGTTTTTAAGCATTTACTTTATTAAAAACTTCTGCACCAGCAGCTGCCTGTCGCCTCTCTCTCTGTTTTCATTGCTCTGTATTTGCTCCCCCTGCCCGCCGCTACAATCCCCCTGCTGTCCGGGTCCCCCTGTGTGCTGGGGCTTGTAAAAGGCGGCCCCATGGTAACCCCTGTGAACTGGAAATGGTGTCCGGGTGTGAGGCAGAGGGAAACCCGGGCACAGCCTCCTAAACCCGTACTGTCCGGGTCAAAACCGGACAGGTGGCAACCCTAGCTGGGGTAAGAATTGTAACAGGTAGTTTACCTGGGAATGCCTATTTTTTGTGCTTAATGTCTTCAGCTATAAAGATGCTGAGGGTGTAATATTGATCCTAAAGTTTTTAAAGAATATTAACTGCAATGTGTTATAAAATAACTACAGTACATTTTCATTTCAAACTGTAGCCTTTTTCCTGCTAGTGACATGATACCATAGACCGCGCTCTGTCAAATGGAGTTCCAGATGGAACTTCACATGTCACTATGATAAGAGCATCTGCTAGTAAAACACATTTATTCATTTCTAATATTGTTGAATTTATTTTTTAACCACTTGCCTACCAGGCACAAACACCTCCTTCCTGACCAAGCCATTTTTCAGCTTTCAGCGCTGTCGCATTTTGAATGACAATTGCGCGGCCATGCAACGCTGTACCCAAATACATTTTTTATCATTTTTTCCCCACAGATAGAGCTTTATTTTTGGTGGTATTTGATCACCTCTGTGTTTTTTATTTCTTGCGCTATAAACAAAAGAAGAGGGACAAGTTTGAAAAAACATAATATTTTTTACTTTTTATTATAATAAATATCCAATTTATTTATTTTTTTAAACAAATTTTTTCCTCAGTTTAGGCCGATACGTATTCTTCTACATATTTTTGGTATTATTATTTTTTTTTTTACTAGTAATGGCGGCGATCTGCGATTTTTATCACGACTGCGACATTGCGGCGGACATATCGGACACTTTTGACACATTTTTGGGACCATTCACATTTATACAGCGATCCGTGCTATAAAAATGCATTGATTACTGTATAAATGTGACTGGCAGGGAAGGGGTTAACACTAGGGGGCGCTGCAGGGGTTAATATGTTCCCTATGTTAGTGATTCTAACTGTGGGGGGAGGGGACCGATCGGTGTCCCTATGTACAAGGGACACACCATCGGTCTCCTCTCCAGTGACAGGACGTGGATCTGTGTGTTTACATACACAGATCCACGTCCTGCTCAGTTACTGGGCAATCGTGGGTGCCCGGCGGACATCGCGGCCGCCGGGCACGCGCATCGGGTCCCCAGCGACGCGGCGAGCACGCGTGCGCGCCCCCTAGTGGCCAAAATGCGAGCAACGTCATATGACGGCAGCCCGCCACAAGAGCCGCACTGCTCCGCCGTCAATTGACAGTGGGCGGTCGGCTACAGGTTAAAGGGTATCTAAACCCTAGAATATAATGTATTATAGTGCAGCCTACCAGTCTTTAGATGTGCCATGTGAATTTTTTTCTTTATTCAGCCTTGTTGTCTTATATTTTTGCCTGGTGATCCTGCCAGTAACATCTCAGTAACAAAATTGACGTCCTTTTTTTTCACACAAATAGAGCTTTCTTTTGGTGGTATTTGATCTCTGCGGTTTTTTTTTGCACTTTAAACAGAAAAAGAGCAACATTTTTTCATAAAAACACAATATTTTGTACTTTTTGCTATAATAAATATTCCCAATTTTTTTTTAAAAATAAGCAATTTTTTTCCTCAGTTTAGGCCGATATGTATTCATCTACATATTTTTGGTAATAAAAGTCACAATAAGTGATGGAGATGACAGATCGTTGTTCCTAGCTAGTAGGAACTCGTGATATGCCTCTCCTCTCCTCACAGAACAGGGATTTGTGTGTTTACACACACACACACACAAATCCCTGTTCTGGCTCTCGTGCCTGAGATCATGCGTGGCCAGCAATTG
This sequence comes from Lithobates sylvaticus, assembly GCA_028564925.1. Taxonomy (NCBI): domain Eukaryota; kingdom Metazoa; phylum Chordata; class Amphibia; order Anura; family Ranidae; genus Lithobates; species Lithobates sylvaticus. The sequence goes on along the minus strand of CM053031.1, from coordinate 239,850,007 downwards.
CGACCGCCAGCCACGCGCATAGGCACCCCCGCAGTGTAGCGGGCGCATGGTGCCCGATATCCCGCTTAAAGGAGCCGACATATAGTTACAACGGTTCGCGGGATCGTGCCGCAGTATAATGACGGCAAGTGGTTAATTAATCACACTGGGGGCCCATTTATAAAACATTCATTGTACAAATGTCACACACATTCGTGCAGGCTGCACACACATTTTCTGTAATTGATAAATTCCTATAATCATCAGCTTCATCTAGGGACCAAAATGCGGTATATTTTCAAATTGAGGTATTTCAGAAACTATATTGCATTTTTAAAATGTTGCTTAATCCAGAACCCTGCATTCACTATACCTGGTCTCCCACAATACACAGAACATGGAAATACAATTATTTTATTAAATACAGTGCCATGAAAAAGTATTCATACCCCTTGACATTTTCCACTTTTCTGTGAAGTTACAACCAAAAACTTAAATGTATTTTGTTGGGATTTTATGTGATGGACCAAGTGGCACATAATTGTGAAGAGGAAGGAAAATGATGAATGGTTTTCCAATTTTTTTTGGTATTCAGCCCCCCGGAGTCAATACTTTGTAGAACCACCTTTCGCTGCAATTACAGCTGCAAGTCTTTTTGGGGATGTCTCTACCAGCTTTGCACATCTAAAAAGAGTGATATTTTTGCCTATTCTTCTCTGCAAAATAGCTCAAGCTCTGTCAGATTGAATGGAGAGTGTCTGTGAACAGCATTTTTTAAGTCTTGCCACAGATTCTCATTTGGATTTAGGTCTGGACTTTGAATGGACCATTCTAACACATGAATATGTAAGGATATGGGTAAAAAGTGCAGCGCTAATGGGAATAACTAAATATACCTTGTATGATTGGTGTATCAAAAACGTGAAAAGTGAATGATACAGTATATATGCAATTAAAAGGGAACATTAAGGTCAGCACAAAAGTCCATCTGTGCTGAAAACAACGCAATGAGTGATAAAAAATTGCAACCAAGACATTGAGATGATAAAGTGCTGATAACGATCACTGTGAAATAAGTGCAGCAAATAATATAAATAATCCAGATCCGCCAAAGTTTGTATAGATATCCACATGTGAACCAGACTGGAGGAAACAATAACTGTAGATCCAAATCTATGCCAGTGAAAGAGAGTGAAGAGCAGTGAGCTGATATCAAATCACCCAGGGTAGTACGTCATCCACCAGGGAAGAGGGTTAGAAACTTCTACTAGAAACTGGACCCACATGCCAGTGGCAACGAGTCAATCAAGCTTGAGAATGGGACCAGAACTCTGTGGGGGTCACATTTTTTTTCTGATATTTCATTGCAGCAAATCAAAATGGTACTCAGTAATTTGTATGGCCCCCACGTGCTTGTATGCATGCCTGACAATGTCGGGGCTTGCTCCTAATGGGATGACGGATGGTGACCTGGGGTATTTCCCCACAGATCTGGAGCAGGGAATCACTGAGCTATTGGATTTAGGTAAGGCAAGTGTGGGGGCCATTCAATAGTATCAATTCCTTCATCCTCCTGGAACTGGCTGCATACACTCGCCACATGAGGCCTGCATTGTCATGCACCAGGAGGAATCCAGGACCCACTACACCAGCGTAGGGTCTGAAAATGGGTCCAACGATTTCATCCCAATACCTAATGGCAGTCACGGTGTGATTGTCTAGCCTGTAGAGGTCTGTGCGTCCCTCCATGGATATGCCTCCCCAGACCATCACTGATCCACCACCAAACCAATCATGCTCAATGATGGTACATGCAGCATAGCATTCTCCATGACTTCACCAGAACCTTTTACATCTGTCACATGTGCTCAGAGTGAACTTGTTCTTACCTGTGAAAAGCACAGAGTGTCAGTGGCAGACCTGCCAATTCTGGTGTTCAATGGCAAATGCAGATCAAGCTCCACAGTGCTGGGCAGTGCGCACAAGGCCCACTAGAGATGGTGGGCCCTCAGGCCACCCTCATGAAGTCTGTTTGTGATTGTTTGGTCAGAGGCATTCACACCAGTGGCCTGCTGGAGGTCCTTTTGTAGGGCTCCGGCAGTGCTCATCCTGTTCCTCCTTGCACAATGAAGCAGATATTGGTCCTGCTGATGGGTTAAGGACCTTCTAAGGCCCTGTACACTTATAGAGTAACTGCCTGTCTCCTGGAATCTCTTTCATGCTCTTGAGACTGTGCTTGGAGACACAGCAAATCTTCTGGCAAAGGCACGTATTCAGGGCTCAAGTCCTGCGGGAACGCATGGGAGCGGAGTTCCTGTACTTTTTTCACAACAGGAACTCGGTTCCCATTAGCAGCCGTATCCTGCAAGACTTTGAAGTATGCGAGCTGTGTGGCAGGTGCTACACCAGCAGCTACCGGCACAGCTCGCAATAGTAAGTGCTGCACACCTGACCATTCAGGAATTTCCAGTAGGGGGCCCCATGACAGCTTCCGCTTCGATCTACCTGTCAATCACAGCTAGTTGACGAGTAGATCAGGTCCCTGCTGCTAAGAAATTGTATTTAGTCAGACCTCTTGTGATGCGCTCCTCCCCACCGACCCCTCCTGATTTTCTGTCTCCTCATCTACCCCCCCCCCCAGTCTCCTGCATACTTGCTCTGTGTGTCCCGCTGAATCCCCCCCTCCTCTATCTTCAGTGCCATATGATGAGAGAGGAGGAGCACAGCTATTCTGCTCACAGGACATGCAGGGAGAGAGGTGAGCTGAGGGAGGAACATCAGTTTGGGGTGGTAAGCTGAGCACAATACCTGCCAAAGTTTAATGCCATGAGGGAAGTTTATGTGGAAATGTGTGAAGGGTTGGAATAGCAGCGAGTGTGTGTTGGAGCCCTGCAGTATTTGCAGCCCTCCAAGCTAACATACATCTCCTAAGCAGGAACACATCACTATCTCCCCAAGCATTCTGCCCAGATAATGTGCAGTTCATTTATGACCTTTCCGTTTAACCCTGTGTTATCCAAACTCTGTTCAATGAAAAGTGTAAACTCACCACATAAACACTCTATATACAAAATAAAATTCCCCAATAAAAATCAGAACATGATGTTCACATTTGCATGGAAGCACAATTGAATGAATGCTGATTATTCAATTGTTTGAGGATTGTTGTTTTTTTTTGGTGGGGGAGTGGATCTTGGGTGGGAGTTCCCACACTTTTTTCCCCAGGACTTGACCCCTGCACGTATTGATTTGCTATCCTGGAGGGTTTGGACTGCCTGTGCAACCTCTATAGGGTCCAGGTATCGGCACATGCTACCAGAAGTGACACTGACCCTAGTCAAATACAAAGCTAGTGAAAAACTGTCAGAAAAGATGAGTAGGGAAAAAAATGGCAGTGGCCTTCACTCCACCATTCTTGTTTTGCCGGTAGTCTCACTATTGCCCATCTAGTGCACCTGTTGTAAATTTGATTAACACCAAAGCAGCTGAAACTGATTAACAACCCCCTCTGCTACTTAACTGACCAGATCAATATCCCAGGAGCTTAATTGGCTTGATGCTCAACTATGATTAACCGCATCTAAGATAAAAGGGGGTAACTAGTGCGCTCAACCAAGGTGAAACTATGGTTACCAATAACTATAAGGGGAGAGCAGCCAACATATAAGTTATCTCACACTGAAATAAGAAATATAAATGGGGGGTATGTGGCGCTAACCCCTAAATAAATAATGTCTAAAATCTCCTGTAGAATTTTCCAAAAGGATGGGTTACCTTCAGGTATTAAAGGGTTAAACCAACATAAATATATGTGAACAGTAAAAATACATACATAAAATGTCATAAAAATATGATTTCAATAAAATAGTCGATAAAATAGTGAATGAGTGCAATAATAACCAATAAACGTGGCTATTAAAAACGTGCTAGAATAAAATCAAGAATTCGATAAGATTTCCAATGAAATGTGATGGCAATCCTGGTAGGTATCCTGGTTAACCCTCGCTTTCCTATCGTTTTCTATGGTTCCTCCTGCCTCTTACTCCGGTCCCTTTACTATGTCCAAACGGCACTCCAGAGAGCTGGGAGTGATTGCTGTTCTCTGGAGTGCCGTTTGGACATAGTAAAGGGACCGGAGTAAGAGGCAGGAGGAACCATAGAAAACGATAGGAAAGCGAGGGTTAACCAGGATACCTACCGGGATTGCCAGTATCACCACCCAGAGGGTCTATGCTTTACTAGGCCTGTTGGGGCCATTGCTAGAGGTGAGAGGCTGGGGGAAACAGTGGGGAGCACCCCTGAAAACGCCACGGAGCACTTTTTTCTCCATCTGCATGGGATACCACTGAATTTTATTGTATTTAGCCATTTGGAACTTTCTTCTGCTTTGCACTTACCCTGAAGTTCATTACCATTAACGTACTGTGTGGGTACCTTTTACCCTTGTCGCTGCTTTTGTGCAAATCTACACTACAAGCTGGGAGTTGTAGTGCACCACGCCTTTTATCTATTTATCTCTGCTTTGAATTCTTTGCAGCCTTTCACTGGATTAGATATGTTTATTTTCTCATAGTGATCCATTTCATTATTATTTTACAGTCACTTAGTTGTATTATTTGGATTTTGAAACACTTTTTTATTCGTATATTTCTTTGCACGTGACCATTGGCTTGTCATATATTTTCACGTTCTTCGCACGTTGCACTGTGCACTTTAGATTAATTTCAGTATTGATCCACAGAAGGCATTTCCTTCTTACTGTTTTTTATATTTCACACCACATTTTATTGGAAATCTTATCGAATTATTTTTATTATGATCAATGATTGATTTTATTCTAGCACGTTTTTAATAGCCACGTTTATTGGTTATTATTGCACTCATTCACTATTTTATCCACTATTTTATTGAAATCATATTTTTATGACATTTTATGTATGTAGTTTTACTGTTCACATATATTTATGTTGGTTTAACCCTTTAATACCTGAAGGTAACCCATCCTTTGGAAAATTCAATAGGAGATTTTAGACATTATTTATTTAGGGGTTAGCGCCACATACCCCCCATTTATATGTTTAACCACATGCCGACCGGGCCATAGCCAAAAGATGGCTACAGCGCGGTCGGCTTATCCTGGGTGGACGTCCTGCGGACGTCCTCCCAGAAACTTGCTCCCGTGCGCCCCCTGTGGCGCGCACTCTGGAACATCCGTGACCGCCGGGTCCCGAGGACCCAGCGCATCACGGTAAACAGCCGCTGATAGCGGCCGTTTACCACGTGATCGCTCCGTCAAATGACGGAGCGATCACATGTACACAAACCGGCGTCACGTCATGACGCCGGTTCCTCCCTCCCCTCTCTGTACCGATCGGTACAGTGAGAGGGGAGAAGCGGAAAGGGGGAGAGACGGGACCAGCGCTGTGGGCTGGATGTGTAGTGCCCACAGCGCTGGTCAGTGACAGCTACACTGCAACCACTGTGCAATGATCTGCCCCCACTGCAATGCTCTGCAAACACTGTGCAATTCTCTGCCCCCACTGTGCAATGCTCTGCAACCACTGTGCAATGCTCTGTCCCCACTGTGCAATACTCTGCAACCACTGTGCAATGCTCTGCCACCACTGTGCAATACTCTGCCACCACTGCAATGCTCTGCAACCACTGTGCAATGCTCTGCCACCACTGTGCAATACTCTACCAATACTGTGCAACACTGCAATACTCGCCAATACTCTGCAATAATTTTTAATAGAAACAAATAATTTTTATTTATTTTTTACCAAATTTTCAGTATTTTTTGATTTATAGCGCAAAAAAAAAAAAAAAACAGCGGTGATTAAATACCACCAAAAGAAAGCTATTTGTGTGAAAAAAAGGACACAAAATTAATTTGGGTACAGTGTTGCATGACTGAGTAATTGTCATTCAAAGTGCGAGAGCACCGAAAGCTGAAAATTGGTCTGGTTAGGAAGGGGGTTTAAGTGCCCAGTGGCCTGTTTATATCGCAAGTGAAAATTAGGCCAGGTACAGCTGACCTGACAGCAAAAAATATTACTAAAATGCCACGGAATAAACATACACTCTATCAGCCAATTAATCAATCAATCTGCATTCTAGCCTGTAAATTCTCCATAAAGTACCGACACCATACCATAGACCGGAAAATGAAATCACTGGCCCTACTCTTTTACAAATCAAACATCGCTGACTTATAAATAAAACATAATTTTTACAGCGGCACATTCATCACTCTTCAGTTATGCTGCCTCCACCATCATGTACATATCTGTTAGGCTGTGGGCAGCGATCGGGTCATTTGCTATTAACTGCTGTATATTAAAACTGCATATCCATCACTGCTTCTATTTAACCCTGTGCCCTTTTGACCAGACACGGCTTAGGAAAAAGGGCCTAATTTGAATTTGGTCAAAAATTCAATATGTCCTTAAAAATAAGATCATATATATATATATATATATATATATATATATATATATATATATATATATATATATATAAAATCTTATCTTTATATATAAATAAAGACAATATATATATATAATTTATTACTATTTTCTTTTTTTTTTCCTTTTTTTTTTATATGGATCAGCTTTAAAACAAGGGAACTTGAAGTGAGACTGTCTTCTTTCTAGAGTAGTATGCTGGAGATTCCTGCCCATGTTTATTCATCAATGAAGCAGAAAACATAAAGGTTTACCATGCAGAAGTTTACAGCTACAAAACACTATGTGTAGTGGACTCAAAAATATATAGTTATCACATAGGAATAATAACCCTCAGATGTACCATTCCATACTCATTATATAAATAAAGGAATGGAATGGAAATGGTTACGGTAATCACTTTTCCATTACCATAAGTATGCAATATAGTTACCATAAATATACAATATACATGTTACAACATATGAGAGGAAAATAAAAAATTTAACAAAAAAAAATTGCACAAACCAAAATAATGTTTTAACCATTAATCTTTGTTATAAAATAATTTCAGTTTGCGTTCATTTTTTGTTATTCTCTTATCATATTTTGTAATATATACATTGTATATTTATGGTAAATTATGTGATGTCATTGTTTTGAGGATATGTTTATGGCTTTACTATTGGACAAACATCACTTATCCTGAAGAAGCAATTATTTATTGCAAAACGCGCCAACTTGCAGAGGATGGGATCCTGTGTAAGTTAACCTCATAGATTTTTCTGTAAAGGTGAACTTGCACCTTAAGTTACAAAATTTGGGGCTACTGTGATTTATGAAGTCTGACTATATGTTTAATGATATTAACCGCGTAAGGACCGCTCCACGTATATATACTGCAGCAGGGCGTCCCTTTAGCGTGAAATAGCGTACTTGTACGTGATGTTTTCTTCTGGGGCACACACAATGTCCCCTGGGACCTGATGTCCGCCAGGACCCGCCAATCATTCCCGGGCCAGACTGTAAACAAGGCAGATCACCGTTCTGTGACAGGAGAAGACAGAGATCTTGTGTTTCTGCTAAGCAGGGACACGGATCTCTGTCTTTTTACCGTACAAGCACCCCCCACACAGTTGGAAAGCACCCCCTAGGGGCACCTTTAATCCTTTGATTTCCCCTGATGTCAGCCCCTTCCCTGCCAGTGTCATTAGTATAATGACAGTGCATATTGTGTAGCACTGATCGCTGTATTAGGGCCACTGGTCCCCAAAAAAGTGTCACTTAGTGTCCGCCACAATGTCGCAGACCCTCTATAAGTCACTGAGTAAAAAAAAAAAAAAAGTCAATAGAAATTCCATAAAAATATCCCATAGTGTGTAGACGCTATAACTTTTGCGCAAATCAATATACGCTTATTGGGATTTTTATTTTTACCAAAAATATGTAGCAGATTACATACTGGCCTAAATTGATGAAGAAATTCGATTTTTGTACATTTTATTTTATTGGGTATGTTTTCTAAATATTTTTTTTTTTTTTTTTATATTTATAGAGGAAAAATAAAAAACGACAGAGGTGGTCAAATACCACCAAAATAAATTTCTATTTGTGGGGAAAAAAGGACATATATTTTACTTGGAAACAGTGTTGCACGACCGTGCAATTGTCAGTTAACCGCTTCCCGACCGCCTCCTGTAGATATACGTCAACAGAATGGCACGGGCAGGCAAAAGCACGTACCTGTACGTCCCCTTTAATTTGCCTGCCCGGGGGGCGCACGCGCGACCCGGTCGGGAGCTCCGTGACCACGGCCGCGGGACCAGCGGACCCGATCGCCGCTGGTATCCCGCGATCGGGTTACGGAGCGGAAGAACGGGGAGAGGTCTATGTAAACAAACCTCTCCCCGCGCTTCCTACACTGACTGTCAGTGATCGGCGGTTCCCTGTCATCGGGAACGCCGATCAATGACGTAAGACGTACAGCCACGCCCCCCTACTGTAAAAAAAAACAGAACACGTCACACTGACTCCTCCCCGCCCCCTAGTGGTTAACCCCCTAACTACAACTGTCATTTACATAGGAATCAGTGCTATTTAAATAGCACTGATTTCTATATAAATGACAAATGTCACAAAAATGTGTCAAAAATGTCCGATGTGTCTGCCATAATGTCGCAGTCACAATAAAAATCGCTGATCGCCGCCATTACTAATAAAAAAAAAAATATTAATAAAAATGCCATAAAACTATCCCCTATTTTGTAAACGCTATAACTTTTGCGCAAACTAATCAATAATCGCTAATTGCGATTTTTTTTACCAAAAATATGTAGAAGAATACGTATCGGCCTAAACTGAGGAAAAAAAATGTTTTTTTATATATTTTTTGGGGATATTTATTATAGCAAAAAGTAAAAAATATTGAATTTTTTTCAAAATTGTCGCTCTATTTTTGTTTATAGCGCAAAAAATAAAAACCGCAGGGGCGATCAAATACCACCAAAAGAAAGCTCTATTTGTGGGAAAAAAAGGACGCCAATTTTGCCACGTCGCATGACCGCGCAATTGTTAGTTAAAGCGACGCAGTGCCGAATTGCAAAAAGGGGCCTGGTCCTTTGGCTGCCAATTGGTCCGGGGCTGAAGTGGTTAAAGTAACGCAGTGCCATATTGCAAAAAATGGCCTGGTCATGAAGGGGGGGGCTTAAACATTTTGGGGCTGAAGTGGTTAATATGTCTTTTAGTGTATCTATATAAACAATAAACAATGTTTCTTATTGATTAATAGTATTGTGTCTGTTAAAGAAAACTTTCCTTGGAGGTACATTTAACCACTTCAGCCCCGGACCATTTGGCAGCCAAAGGACCAGAGGTCTTTTTTCAATTTCGCACTGCACTACTTTAACTGGTAATTGCGCGGTCATGCGATTTTGTAACCAAACGAAATTTGCGTCCTTTTCTTCCCACAAATAGAGCTTTCTTTTGATGGTATTTGATTGCCTCTGTGATTTTTATTTTTTGCAATATAAACGGAAAAAGAGCGAAAATTTTGAAAAAAAAAGAGATTTTCTACTTTTTGTTATAAAAAAAATCTTATAAACTCAATTTTAGTCAAACATTTGGGCCAAAATGTATTCAGCCACATGTCTTTAGTAAAAAAAATGCCAATAAGCGTATATTTATTGGTTTGCGCAAAAGTTATAGCGTCTACAAACTAGAGTACATTTTCTGGAATTTACACCGCTTTTAATTTATGACTGCCTATTTCATTTCTGAGGTGCTAAAATGGCAGAGAAGTACAAAACCCCCCCAAATGACCCCATTTTGGAAAGTAGACACCCCAAGCTATTTGCTGAGAGGCATGTTGAGCCCATTGAATATTTTTTTTTTTAGTCCCAAGTGATTGAATAAAGACAAAAATAAAAAAGATATTTTTTTTTTTCAAAAAGTTGTCACTAAATGATATATTGCTCACACATGCCATAGTTATATGTGGAATTGCACCCCAAAATACATTTTGCTGCTTCTCCTGAGTATGGGGATACCACATGTGTGGGACTTTTTGGGAGCCTAGCCGCGTACGGGGCCCCGAAACCCAAGCACCGCCTTCAGGATTTCTAAGGGTGCAAATTTTTGATTTCACTCCTCACTACCTATCACAGTTTCGAAGGCCATAAAATGCCAAAATAGCACAAAACCCCCCCAAATGACCCCATTTTGGAAAGTAGACACCCCAAGCTATTTGTTGAGAGGCATGGTGAGTATTTTACAGCTCTCATTTGTTTTTGAAAATGAAGAAAGTAAAGAAAAAAAAAATTTTTTTTTTCTTTTTTCAATTTTCAAAACTTTGTGACAAAAAGCGACATCTGCAAAATACTCACAATACCTCTCAGCAAATAGCTTGGGGTGTCTACTTTCCAAAATGGGGTCATTTTGGGGGGTTTTATGCCATCTGGGCATTCCATGGCCTCCGAAACTGTGATTGGCAGTGAGAAGTGAAATAAAAAAATTACACCCTTAGAAAGCCTGAAGGCGGTGATTGGTTTTTGGGGTTCCGTACGCAGCTAGGCTCCCAAAAAGTCCCACACATGTGGTATCCCCGTACTCAGGAGAAGCAACAGAATGTATTTTGGGGTGTATTTCTACATATGCCCATGACATGTTTGAGCAATATATCATTTAGTGACAACTTTTTGTAAAAAAAATATATATATTTTTTTTTTTTTTCATTATTCAATCTCTTGGGACAAAAAAAAAAATATTTAATGGGCTCAACATTGCTCTCATCAAATAGCTTGGGGTGTCTACTTTCCAAAATGGGGTCATTTGGGGGGGGGGTTTGAACTGTCCTGGCATTTTATGCACAACATTTAGAAGCCTATGTCACACGTCACCCACTCTTCTAACCACTTGTAGACAAAGCCCTTTCTGACACTTTTTGTTTACATGAAAACATATTTTTTTTTTGCAAGAAAATTACGTTGAACCCCCAAACACTATATATAATGTTAAAGCAAAGGCCCTACAGATTAAAATGGTGGGTGTTGCATTTTTTTTTTCCACACAGTATTTGCGCAGCGATTTTTCAAACGCATTTTTTGTGGAAAAAATACACTTTTTTTTATTTTAATGCACTAAAACACACTATATTGCTCAAATTTTTGATGAAATAAAAAATATGATCTTAGGCCGAGTACATGGATACCAAACACGACATGCTTTAAAATTGCGCACAAACACGCAGTGGCGACAAACTACATACATTTTTAAAAGCCTTTAAAAGCCTTTACATGATACCACATTAGATTCACGGAGGAGGTCTACTGCTAAAATTACTGCCCTCGATCTGACCTTCGCGGTGATACCTCACATGCATGGTGCAATTGCTGTTTACATATGACGCCAGACCAACGCTTGTGTACGCCTTTGCGCAAGAGAAGGGGGGGCAGGGGTGCTTTTTTTTTTTTTTTTGGTTTTTTTTTTTTTTATTTAGCTTTTTTATTTTATTTTTAAACTGTTCCTTCCATTTTTTTTCTTTGTTATGATTTTTATTGTTATCTCAGGGAATGTAAATATCCCCTATGATAGCAATAGGCAGTGACAGGTACTCTTTTTTTGAAAAAATTGGGGTCTATTAGACCCTAGATCTTTCCTCTGCCCTCAAAGCATCTGACCACACCAAGATTGGTGTGATAAAATGCTTTCCCAATTTCCCAATGGCGCGGTTTATATCCGGGAGGGGGGACATTCCCTCCCACTGCTTGTAAAAGCAGTCTAGAGGCTAATTACCCGCTAGAATTGCTTTTACATGAAAGCCGATCACTGGCTGAAAAGAATGATACCAAGATGATACCTAAACCTGCAGGCATCATTCTGGTATAACCATTCAAAGTCCAGCAACATACTGGACATATATTGTAATCTTTTTTTTTTTCATGCAGCCTCTTGGCTGAACGAAAAAAAGAGATTGATTGGTGGGTATGCCCACCATTAGAATACCTCCCTTCATCCACCCACTTCTAATGATGGGCATACATGCACCATTTATATATGCCGATGCATGGGGGCATCCTCCCGCAAAAGTTATGCCGTGTACACACGGTCGGAATTTCGACCGTATGTACGTGGCATTAGGAGCCAATCGCTCCTCCCCCCCCCTGCTGCCCCCATGCTTCGGCATATATGCTCTTTTTTTTAACTGTGGTGGTGAAATCACCTCCTACAGTGTTGGAGTCACGTCTTTATGTATCGTGGGAGCAAACTCTGTTGCTGTCAAGATAAATAAATCCGCGTTGCAACTGAATGGCGCACCTGAAAACAAAAAAATGCTTAACACTAAAACACAGTAAACAAAATTACATACCTGAAAAGCAAGCATGATAAAACATGATAAAACATAATAAAACATTGCAGAATAGAATGGAGTAAAAAAAGAGCAACAATAGAGAGAGAATAGAGTGAGAGAGAGAACAATAAAACGACAACTATTTTATTTTTTTTTATTTTTTTGAGATTCACAGGTAAAAAAGCTCCTGACTGAAGCGACTGAATCAAAACGCTACCACAAAAAAACTGTTAGCGATCGCAGGGATCAGGCCTGACTCTGCGAACGCTGCAGTTATGTGTGCTTAGTGTTTTGTAAGTGACAGTGATCGATCGATACTGCACTTGGGTGGGCTGGGCTGGGCGGAGGGGGAAAACGCAGGTGCTAGCAGGTATCTGGGCTGATCCCGCTAACAATGCGTTTTTTTTTGGAACCCTAAACTGCTGGACGCTAGTATAGATCTGATCAGATCAGATATTGATCTGTTCAGATACTGTGCCACTAAGGGAGGTGTATGCTTTGTGCGTGGGTGTTTGCGGTACTGGCACTAACCTGGGGCGACGCAGACCTTATTTGACCCTAAAACCTAATTGATATCACCCGCCGGGCGATCAGGGGGTTAAACCGTTATTGGGTAATAAATGGCGGGTGCCCTGACAGTATAAAAAACAAGCTAACTAACCAGCGTCACCCGTAACAGTAATACAAAAAAAAACTGGTTACCTAGCGACACTAATGCAGCGATCAGAAAAACGATCGCTTAGTGACACTGGCAAAAGGGGGTGAAAGGGTTAACTAGGGGCAATCAGGGGGTTAAACCTTTATTAGGTAATATCTGGGGGTACCAGACGCTATATAAAAACCTGACGGGGAACCTAAATAACGAAATAACTAACTGGCTAACCAGCGTCACCAGTGACAGTTATACAGTGATCACTGGTGAAAGGTTAACTCTAGGGGCAATCAGGGGGTTAAAACCTTTATTTAGGTTGTAATATGGGGGTACCTGACCTATAAACCTATTTATGAACCTATATAAACATGGCGGTTACCTAAAAAAAAAAAAATGGTTACCTAGCGACACTAATGCAGCGATCAGAAAAACGATCGCTTAGTGACACTGGCAAAAGGGGGTGAAAGGGTTAACTAGGGGCAATCAGGGGGTTAAAACCTTTATTAGGTAATATATGGGGGTACCTGACGCTATATAAAAACCTGACGGGGAACCTAAATAACGAAATAACTAACTGGCTAACCAGCGTCACCAGTGACAGTTATACAGTGATCACTGGTGAAAGGGTTAACTCTAGGGGCAATCAAGGGGTTAAAACCTTTATTTAGGTTGTAATATGGGGGTACCTGACCTATAAAACTATTTATGAACCTATATAAACATGGCGGTTACCTAAAAAAAAAAAATGGTTACCTAGCGACAGCAGTGACACTAATACAGCGATCAGAAAAACGATCGCTTAGTGACACTGGCAAAAGGGGGTGAAAGGGTTACCTGGGGGGCAATCAAGGGGTTAAACCTTTATTAGGGGGGGGTAGGGGGCTACCTTGGACCTAAAACTAACTGCCCTGACAGTTATTACAGTCACACTGACACTAAATGCAGTGATCAGTAAAAAAATGATCACTGCAATTAGTGACACTGTGACTGGGGGGGGGAGGGGGTGATCTGGGGGGTGATCAGGGGGTGACAGGGGGGTGGAATATGTGCCTAACTGTACTGGTGTCAGTGTACTGTTGTGCACTAACCTTTACATGTTCGCCGCTCGGCGTCTCCGGTCACATAGACCGGCGCACCGAGCGTGACATCACTTCCGCCTTCCTGTCTATACAATAGACAGGAAGGGGAAGCTTTTCATTGGCCAGGAGCGATCGCGAGGGGGTGGCCAGAAACCACTGGCCGTCCCCTCGTCCCGGATCGCTCCTGACACGATCCCGACCGTCCCCGCCGGCGGAGGGGGGTCCGATCGGACCCCCCAACCGCCTGAAGAATGGCACGTACAGGTACGTGATTCTGCCTGTACGTGCCATTCTGCCGACGTATATCTACATGGGGCGGTCGGGAAGTGGTTAAAATACCTGCTCTCTGTCTTCACCCCAATGGGTGATCTCTTTTCTTCATATAATACAACCCATAAACACTATCTGTGCAGGCTCTCCTGTCTCTCTTGCTAGAGTGGGATCACTTATGTCACTTATATCCCCCCTGACATTTATGGGTAGGATGCCTGACATGTATGAACATAGGCCCAGCACAATAATATAGTGCCACGCCACAATCCTTTTGAAGTAAAACTGCCTTTATTAGCATTAGTGAGGCACATATTGCCCGACCCGCCTGTCAAACAACCCTCTGAAAAGCATTCCACTGTGGATGGCATTTTAGTGGGGCAGCGAGGGCTCTGGCAAGTGCCACCTTTATTAGTGTTAGGCGTGTTTCATAAAATGCAATGTTTTGAAACCTACGCAGGGTCCCTTCATCAGAAAAAGATGATAATCTTAGTTGAAGGTCTATTTAGCCTGATGAAGGGACCCTGCATAGGTTTTGAAACATTGCATTTTATATCTGACTAACGCTAATAAAGGTGGCACTTGCTGCAGACTTTGCTGCCCCTCTAAATGTGATCTGCAGTGGGTCACTTTTCAGAGGGTTGTTTGACAGGAGGCTAGGAAGAGATATGTCCCTCCTCATTAGGGATGAGCCGAACACCCCCCTGTTCGGTTCGCACCAGAACCTGCGAACAGACCTAAAGCTCGTGTGAACTTTAGAACCCTATTAGTCTATGGGACTCGAACGTTCAAAATCAAAATTGCTAATTTTAAAGGCTAATATGCAAGTTATTGTCATAAAAAGTGTTTGGGGACCTGGGTCCTGCCCCAGGGGACATGTATCAATGCAAAAAAAAGTTTTAAAAACGGCCGTTTTTTCAGGAGCAGTGATTTTAATAATGCTTAAAGTGAAACAATAAAAGTGTAATATTCCTTTAAATTTCATACCTGGGGGGTGTGTATAGTTTGCCTGTAAAAGGGCGCATGTTTCCCGTGCTTGGAACTGTCCCTGCACAAAGTGTAATTTTTGCAGGATAAAAAAGCTATTTAAAATCACTCGCGGCTATAATGAATTGTCGGCTCCCGTAATACAGAGAACAGTTATTCATTGAAAGTCATTGAAAAAAAAAAAAGCGTGGGGGTTCCCCCAAATTCAATTACCGGGCCCTTCAGTTCTGCTATGGATATTAAGGGGAACCCCGCGTCAAATAAAAAAAAATGACGTGGGGTTCCCCCTAAATATCCATACCAGACCCTTTAGGTCTGGGATGGATTTTAAGGGGAACCCCTTGCCAAAAATAAATGGCGTGGGGGCCCCCTCAAAATCCATACCAGACCCTTTATCCGAGCACGCAACCTGGCAGGCCGCAGGAAAAGAGGGGGGGTGATAGCGCCCCCCCCCCTCCTGAACCGTACCAGACCACATGCCCTCAACATTGGGAGGATGCTTTACTGCATACTAGCCCATTATGCTTTTCGTTTGCAGGCCTTGCGGGGAGCAAAAGAGGAAGTAAAACCCATCAGGGTTTACTTCCTCTTTAACCCTGTAAGAGTCCAAGATGCAACTGCATACATTGTACATGATTGCAGGACAGTTTTGGTGTGGCCCCTTCAATTGAATGGGTAGTGTTTGGTGGTGGTACTGGCCACCCAACACGACAGTGGGTATGATTTTTGCTGTGATGCATGGCATCATGGTACAATCCTCTCTTGTTACCGTTTTAGATTTAGGGTACATTAGCACTTGTGAATGTACCCGACAGCATTTAGATGCGTGAACCTCAGTCCCATCCAGGGCCAATCACTCACATGTAATCACTGTATGAGAAATCACATGCAAGTGGCCATGATTAGCTGTAGGAGCCGGCAGCACACCATTGTGTTTAATAGGGCTGCCTCCTGCAGCTAATCGCCGGGAACTCCTGCTGGGGTTCTCGCATTTAAACGCTGTTGGGTACACTCGGAATTGTGAATGTACCCAAGAGGGGACAGTCGGGGGCAGGGAAAACCATGGCTCAGTCATCTATTGCTACTGCTCCCCAACTAGGCCTAACTCGAGAATGACTGTTTATTTTGGCACCTTAGCTTTACTCTAGTGTACAGTAATCCTAATGCCGCGTACACACTATCGCACATTCCGACAACAAAATCCATGGGATTTTTTCCAACGGATGTTGGCTCAAACTTGTCTTGCATACACACGGTCACACAATTTTGTCGGAAATTCCGAACGTCAAAAACGTGGTGACGTACGACGAGCCGAGAGAATTGAAGTTCAATAGCTAGTGTGGCTCTTCTGCTGGATTCTGAGCATGCGTGGAACTTTGTGCGTCCGAATTGTGTACACAAGATCGGAATTTCCGACAACAGATTTTGTTGTCGGAAAATTTGAGATCCAGTTCTCAAATTTTGTTTGTCAGAAATTCTGACGGAAAATCCGACGGATGATGGAGCCTACACACGGACGGAATTTCCAAGAACAAGCTCCCATCGAACATTTCCCGTTGGAAAATCCGACCTTGTGTACGCGGCATAAGTGTAATGCCCCGTACACACGATCGGACTTTCCGACAACAAAACCATGGATTTTTGTTCGAAGGTTGTTGGCTCCAACTTGTCTTGCATACACACGGTCACACAAATGTTGGCCAACAATTACAAACGTAGTGACGTACAAGACGTACGTGATATCTCCATTACGAACGCTAGTTTTACAAGACCGAGCGCTTCCGGCTCGTACTTGATTCTGAGCATGCGTGGACTTTTGTCCGACGGACTTGTGTACACACGACTAGAAAGTCTGACAACAAACATTTGTTGGCGGAAAATTTGAGAACCTGCTAGCCAACAATTGTTGGCGGAAAATTTGAGAACCTGCTAGCCAACAATTGTTGGCGGAAAATTTGAGAACCTGCTAGCCAACATTTGTTGGCGGAAAGTCCGACAACAAATGTCCGATGGAGCATACATACGGTCAGACTTTCCGCCAACAAGCTCACATCCAATATTTGTTATCGGAAAATCTGATCGTGTGTACGGGGCATTAGAGTAGACGTTCTGTGGGCTGGAAGTGATGCAATTTTAGCAGTGACTACCTTGTGCAGAATATTTTGGCTGCACAGTACTTTCCCCATGTCTATACAAACAGCTTGTAATGGCTCAATGCATGGCAGGCATCAGCCTCGGAGTTAATCAGATTTAACGCACATCACTTGTGACTATAAACACATTTCACTTGCCTTCTCCTCCCACCTCACTCATTGTTTTCTCTCCTATATAGAGCTGAGATTTCTTAAGCCTGAAAGATCTCCTGGTTTGTGCTCTATTGATTTGTATTGTGGCGAATGTTAGTAACTGTAATTTTATTAGGCTCCCGCCGAGGCTTCTTCACATCAACAGCTGTAGGAACAACCTGTACTTCTCTGCATTTAGAAAACATTGATCTTTCATCAGGGGGGTTTAATTAAATGAGGACAGAAGGGGCAGAACAGGTGTAGGCCCTTGTCCCCTGCTGCTGGTGACATACAAATGAAAGTTTGATGGGAACGGACCTCGTGCAGCCAAGAACACACAAAGCCGAGGACTGCCTGTGGCATTTATTTATCTGCTTATCCTGATTGCTTGGATTTGTTTTGAAAACAAGAAATGCAGTATATACCATCAGAACAATCGCTGTCCTCATGGCCTTGGTTCATAGGCAGGTTGATGATTGGTGGTTGATCTTTTTTTTATATATTATCTTTTTATTAGTATAAATTATTTAAGTTAATCAACATTATTGCATTTTTACAGAATTGGTGTGTCCACCTTTCAATTTCAGAATAATGTTCTGCATTAAACATACAACCCCTCATCCCAGACCCCCCAAAAAAAAAAAGGAGAAATGGTGGTTGATCTTTGAGACAGCTGAATATTTCCAAGGGAACTCAACTGAGAATGCGTATTAATGTCAGGAAACGGCTTTGATGCACCATTACACATAGTGCCTAATTATATTAAACATTTAAATCTTTATTTTATTAAATTTTCCAGAAAGACAAAAATACAGTATTTCCACAACAATGCAATAAATTTATATTAAACATTTACATAAACCCTAACAATAATTTTTTTTTTTTTTGTATCTGATCTAAATTGTCAAATCTTTGAGTCCTATTTACACTAAGAATCCATTCCCGTGTCGTCGGGCAACTATCTCTTCTCCAATTTAACGGTAAACAACGTAATATATTGTTTTTTTTCTGAATCTGTTTGAATCATGCAAAAAATACCTTTTATTTTACATCCCCTCCAGCACTCCCAGGAAGAACCCCCCTGGATTTTACCGACTCTATCCGGGGTAAGGTACCACCTGGATAAGCATTTAAAATTCATTTCCACGACTTTCATTGAGAATGAAGGGCTGTGGGTGATTTTGAGTATTTTTCCTAGGTTATAGTGTGTGACGTGTGTTTCTAACTCTTCTTCCCATTTTAAAATATATGGAGGTACATACAGTGCTCCCTCATTTATTAAAAATTTATAGATTCGAGAAATGTATCCTTTGGACTGTTCCCCGGTGCACAGGATCTCCAAACTATTCAGTTCGTTCATACTGCGGATCGGCTTAGGGAGACTCCCTACAAAATGTTTTAACTGTATGTATCTCCAAGGGTTGATGTGCATTAGTTCTGTGTTTAAGCTTAATTCGTGAAAAGTGGCGATTTCTCCCTTTTTGATAATGTCCTTTAATCGTGCCCCATCTTGTTTTATCCAATTCCCTCCCACCTCCCTCCTACCTGGTAAAAAAAAAAGGTTGTTTTTTAGGCCTATCAGGGGTGAATTATATTTCCATTTCTGTCTTCTGTGAATCTTATCCCAAATATCTAGTGTAACACGTGTTATTTCATGTGTATTTTCTCCCAGTGAGCGAAAATTTGGTGGGTTCCATAGTTCCTGACCTAATTGCGTGTTGCTTATCGTGCTCTCTAATCTATTCCATCTCTTATCTCCATTCTTAGCCCATACCATCGCCCTAGAGATTGAAACTGCCATAAAGATTTTTTCGAAGTCTGGTAGTGCTAGTCCTCCCTGTTTTTTTTCCTTAGTTAAGACCTTAGCTGAAATACGCGGTTTTTTATTGGACCAGATAAACCGTGAAATTATCTGATTCAAAGTTCTAAAAAAAGTTTGAGGTAAGGACAAGGGGAGCATCTGGAATTTGTAGTTTATTTTAGGTGTTACTGACATTTTTATTGCGTTGATGCGGCCCGTCCAAGAGAGGGGGCGGGTCCCCAAGCTAAGGACTTCATCCTTAATTTCATTCAATAGGGGAATATAATTTAATAGGTACATTTTCTTTGTTGTGTCCGCTAGGATGACCCCCAGATATTTAATATTTTCCCGCCAAGGAAACTTGAATTCTTTTGAGAGGAGAGCAACCTCTTTTTTAACAATGTTGATATTCAATATTTCCGACTTGTCAAGATTTATTTTTAAGTTTGACGTCTGGCCAAATGCTTCCAAGACCTTCAGCAGGTTGGGCAAGGTAGTCCTAGGATTCGAAACAAAGAAAAGGATATCATCGGTGAAAGCCGCGATTTTATGTTCTTCGCTACCCACTCTGATCCCTGTGATATCTCCACAGTCCCTTATCCTACAAAGCAAAGGTTCCATGGAAAGCACAAATAAGAGTGGTGAAAGAGGGCACCCCTGTCTTGTTCCATTCTTCATTGTGAAGGCTGCGGATGATATCCCATTTACCCTTACGAATGCCTGCGGCAGCTGGTACAGGGTACTGATCCAATTAAGGATTTTTGGGCCAAATCCCATTGCCCCTAGCGTCCCCATCATGTGTCCCCAGTCTACCCTGTCGAACGCTTTTTCAGCGTCAATCGACAGGAGTAGACTGGGGATCCTTCCCGTCCTCGCGACCTCTAGTAGCAAGAGAGCCCGCACCCCATTGTCACGTCCTTCCCTCCCCGTTACAAAGCCCGCTTGATCGGGGTGTACTAGTTTTATAATTTTTTCCTTAAGCCTATTTGCTAACACTTTGGCAAATAATTTGGTGTCAACATTTAGTAAAGCAATTGGGCGGTAACTCGAGCAGAGGGTCCTATCTTTACTTTCTTTGTAAATTAGTGTAATGGATGCCAGGAGAGCCTCCCTCCCCAGAGAACCCCCCACCCCTAAGTTATTCCAAAGGTGGCAAAGTTTAGGGACCAGGATATCTTTATACTTTTTGTAATATGCCAGAGAGAAACCATCGGGGCCCGGGCTTTTCCCATTAGGCGAGCTGCCTAGGGCCCCGAGGATTTCCTCTTCTGTAATCACGCTGTCCAGCTCCAGTCTATCATCCTGGGAAAGTGCGGGGAGGTCGCACTTACTCAGGAATGTGGTTCCCTCCTCTGATCCTGACTGAGTGGCGCTACCCCCCTTCCTTACATCATATAGTGCCTCGTAATATGTCTTAAATTCCTTTGCTATTTCTTTCGTGGAGTAAACCATTGATCCCGTTTTATTCTGTATCTTATCGATGAAGTTCCTTTCTCTTTTCTTTTTAAGCATATTAGCTAAGAATTTACCACTTCTGTTGCTCCCCTGGGAGCGCTCTCTAGCTAATTTAAAGAACCATTTAGAGGACTCCTGTTCCATGGCTGTAAGCATCTCCTCTCTCTTATTTAGAAGTCTATGATGAGCTTCTTGTTTATCTTGTACTGCATTTTTATGTTCCAATTCTAGCATGGCGAGATCGGATGATAAGCCTTGGATCCTGGCCTGTTTCTCCCTCTTTTTCCCTGCTCCTATGGAGATGAGGATACCCCTCACATAGGCTTTATGGGCCTCCCAAATGGTCGCCGGGGACACGTCTCCGGTCTCGTTGTTGGCAAAAAAGCACTCAATTTCCCTTTTAATTACCTCCGATGTTTCCACATCCGAGATGAGTTTATCATTAAGCCGCCATGTAAATGGTTGTCTCTGGGGATTAGGGATCCCCATCTCCATAGAAACCGGTGCGTGGTCTGATATTGTCGTAACCTCAATTTTTATTATCTTTAAATAGTCTAACATCCTGTGATCTACAAAAAAATAGTCTAACCTGGAATGAGTTCCATGGACAGGGGAAAAAAAGGTATAATCCCTCTGTTTTGCGTGGGTAACACGCCATGCATCTACCAGTTGGAAGTTCCGCATTTTAATTTTTAATTTTTTTAGTTTCGTGTAGCTTGGGGTCTTAACTTGCGATGTCGTATCTAGGTTCGGGTCCAGGCAGACATTGAGGTCTCCCCCCAGTATCACCCCTCCCTCCCGAAATTTATTCAACTGTCCCAATGCCTGCGTGAGAAAGTTAGTGGGGTTTTTATTTGGGGAGTAGATGTTAACCAAAGTGTAACGATCCTCTCCAATACTGCCCTTAAGAAAAAGATATCGCCCCTCGGGGTCTACCAGCCTATCAATTAGAATAAATGTTATATTTTCTGCGAAGCCGATGGCTACGCCTTTAGAACCCCTAGTCGAGGAATCGCCATAGAACCACATCGGAAAATTCTTAGAATATATCTTGATGTTGTTTTCGTGAGTAAGGTGTGTTTCCTGCAAGAATGCGATGTCTACCTGGAGCCTCAGTAGTTCTCTCAAAACTTTGCACCTTTTCTTCGCTGAATTAATTCCCCTTACGTTGTATGTCAGAAACTTTATACTTTGCTTACCCATTTTCAAGTGGGAGCACCGGGAGTAGCTCTCTAATGCCTAAATACCTTTTAAGTAGACTAACAAGGAGATATCCCACCCCCCCTCCTCCCTCCTTTCTTCCCTCCCTCCCTCCCAATCCACCCCACCCCCTCCCCTCACCCCCCCCCCTTCCCTGTCGCCTTTCGGCCATCTGCAGACTTTGGGGCGTCTGTACTAAGACCCCCCTTGTCCGCCTCCAGAGCCAGGGTGTAGCTCGAACCCTCGGACGCTCTCCGGACTCCCTCCCCCTCCCCCAGAATCGGGGGGGGGAGGGAGTCCCCCGGGGCCGCCAAGACCCCCCCACGTCCACCTAGTAACTCAAAGCCCCCCCCACCCAACCCGCCCGACCCCACCCCACCTCCGCTTTGAGGAGCCCCCAAGGAGTAAGGGGAGCAAAAAAAAAAAAAAAAAAAAGAAAGATCCCCGCTGAGCCTTAATAACTCATGTCATATAGAGCTCCAACCCTAGATAAATAGCCATAATAGAAGAAAAGAAAACAGGCAAAATATAAAGTTAATATCTCAGCCATAACCAATCCGCCTGTTTACATCTGGTGTCCAGGTTCCACTGTCCCCTGAATTCCCGCTTTCCCCCCCTCTCCTTCGATCCCCCAGGGATGCCCCCGGGAGGTACCCAAAGCAAAGCTGCCCTTAGCCAGCCAGCTTCGCTCTCCAGGCCACTCCCCCAATACTAGGGAGGGATAGCTGGGACAGGGATCCCTAGTTCATGGCAAAAGCCATGTAGTTCGTCCAAATATTTCATCCTAGACGTCTTCCCTTCTTTGTTTACAATTAGTGCTGCCGGGAACCCCCAGCTATACTTCAAATTTGCTGCTCTCAGTGCGGCCAGCAAGGGTTTCAGCTGTCGTCTGCGTGCAAGAGTACTGGCCGATAGGTCTGAGAAGATCTGTAAGTCTATGTTCCCGTATTTCAGTGGTGGGGAGGTTCTGAGTTTTGTCCAGATTTTCCCTTTATCGCTGTATTCATGAAATTTTATTATAACGTCTCTAGGTATGTCCTCTCCAAGACCACGGGCCTTCCTAATACGATGGACTCTATCAATCTTGATTGCAGATTCCTCTGGTTTCCCTAGTACGGGGTTAAATAGTTTTTGCATTTTTTCTACCAGATCTTCACCCTGCTGTTCAGGGAGCCCCCTGATTCTCAGATTCTGTCTCCGATTCTGGTTCTCTTGATTTTCAATTTGTGTCTCTGTATTTAAGGGTCAGCTCCCCCATTTGTGCTTTCAAATCCAAAATTTGCTGGGCCTGTATTACAGCCAGGTCCTCTACTTTCCCCACTCTGCTCAACACCTGGTTCATATCTGTCCTGACGTTAGCAATTTCAGTTTTAATGACATTTTCTAGCTTGGAGAACATTTCTATTATTTCTGTTTTGGTTGGAATGGGTGAAATGATTCTTTGTTCCCCAGAGAAGCTAGCTTCCCGGGTCCCCTCCATTGTGGCGCCCCCTCTTTCCTGTTCCACCTGCTCGGCCCGCTGTTTCTCGGCTTCGCGTTTTTTTTCCTTTGGGACCTGCTTCTTCTCCATCTCGGGGCTTTTAAGGCTGGTGTCTTTTAAATACTTCTGAATGGTGCTCGTATTTAAATTTTCCTTAGGTGTTTTAGGCTCCGTCCCCCTCAGGGAACGACCCTTCATTTCTAATATTACAGGACGATATGTAAGAAGCAGCAAGAGGGAGAAGGAATACACACAAAAAAAACAGGAACACAAAAAAAAAAAAAAAGAGAAAAAGGGGAAGGGCGCACAACAGCACCCCAGCTAATAGCTCAAATTTTCAAGTGTCCATGTCGCTGTGTGGCTCTTCAGAGCTCTGAGTAAGTTTGCCGGTTTAGAGGGGGGACCCAGGCCTTCACCGGGGCTAGTCGCTTTCTGCAGTGGGGGGTGGTGGCTGAATAGTATACTGAATGATGATGTATAGTGTGGTCGGGTTGTTCTGGGGATCTCTGCCAGTCTCCACTCCACCGACTTCACCTGCCTCGGTCGCCACCAATAGACGCCCCTAAGCGTAGGGCTCCCCAGTATCCCTAAGGGGTCTCAAAGATGGACACGGATCCCTGGGGTATAGCGTCCCTGGCAAGCCCTGCTACCAGCACCGCTGGGGGAGGGGGGAGAGGTTTGAGCGGTGCAGGTGTAGGTCGAATCCAGTCAGAAATCCAATGAGTTCTGCTGCAATTAAAGTGATTGTAAGGATAATTTATTTTTATTGTTTATAAATAACAAACATGTCATAGTCATCCAGGCCGGGTCTCGCTACCTCCACGTTATGGCTCGTTTTCCCCTGGCGCACAGAGTGGCCCCGAACCTCCACTTTATGGCTCGTTTTGCCGAACCTGCTCTTCTGGTGTCCCTCAGCGGCTCTCGTGGCTCCTCCCCGCATCAGATAACCCCCTGGGAGAAGCGCTCTCCCGGGGATTACCTTGCGGGCGCGCTCTCGAGTCCAGCATTCAGCGTCCATAGAGGCTGAATGCAGGACTCCACCTCACCCCCCCCAGCGCCTGCGTCATTGGATTTGATTGACAGCAGCAAGAGACAATGGCTGCACTGCTATCAATCTATCCAATCAAGAGCCGGGAGCCCATGGAGAGAGAGACAGCGCATCCCCATCGACTGAATGAAGGGGTTTGGGTAAAAAAGGGGGGCTGGGGGGCCGGTGACTGCCAGGTTTTTTTTCACCTTAATGCATAGGATGCATTAAGGTGAAAAAACACAACCTTTACAACCCCTTTAAGTTACTTCTTATATTGACTACAGAACATCTCCCCCTTACTGCTATGGAGATAAAAAGAGGCGGTGGTGTTCCGTAACTTCTGTGCTAGGGTGACAATGCTGCTCTTTCACATTTATAGCACGGTAAGTGAGCGTTGTCACCCTAGTACAGTAAGTGTGTTACTGGAAGTATCACGAGGGTGAAGAGCAGGCAAGAGAGTTTGGCTGGCCGAGTGAATGAACAATGGTTCCCTGGTAAGATGGCCTGCAAAAAGGGTCTGTACAATGCTTAGTGAGTAGCCTTTTGGCAGAAGGTGTCCTCTGTATTTGAGAAAGAAATACTTGGGAGAGACAGGCTAGAAGTATTCTCTGCAACAGAAACAAATTGAGCCCCAGTCTTACCCTCAAACCTATTGGTTTGACAAAGGGACAGAGGCCCGAAACACATAACCACATCCTCTTCTTGCGTAGTGACATCATCCTCGTGGCAAGCCGAGTCCTGCTGATCCATGCCAAATGGGCTGCGAGGATCATGAAGCCGCCACACAGCCGAACTAGCTGGTTTTCCAGCTCCCTGCACACAGTGGTCTTCACGTTCTCCAATCCAGCTGTAGACTGCTTGATGTCCAGCCACTTCCTAATACCACTCTGCCTATACCAGCTGCTTACCTGCCGATCTCTACAGTTCTCCTAATGACCACACTCCCAAGGATGACATGCACACTGACCATCTTTATATAGTGCGTGCAATAAATGTATTCTCTTATGTCACTTTTTATACAGTCTATCTTTTTTGATTGCTGCGGATTAATGTACATATGGGGGAACTCATAAAGGGTGTCATAGACATTCCTTGTAATTATGTTGGGGCGCAGCACTGAAGGTGTTGGTGCTCACTCTCAATTCATGTACCTATCACAGACAGGTATATGAATCTGTCCATGTCTGCACTGGGGAAGGAGTCTCAACACCGGACACCCCTTCCTCAGTGCAATCACTTCCTGACCACTGTGCCCATCACACTGACAGGCGCTTGGCCGAGAATTTTTTTTTTACTGTAGTTGGGCAGAGCCTGATGGGGAACTAGGGGAAGAGACTAGACTCAAATGTAAAGCTGACCTGATGGGAAGCTATTCCCTCAGTTCCCATCAGGCTTAGCCCACCCAGTGACAATTAATTAGCCAAATATGCGCATTGCCTATATTTTCATAATGACATCCGCTGTATCTCCCAGCCTCCAGCTAAATGAGGCTGGTGATGCAACCCTGTGCCGGAAGCTGTCACACACATGACAGCTTCCCAGCAAAGGCACTGCCCGCTCTCAGTACTGATGTAGCTCTGTATGCCAGATCAGAGTTGTTCTTTTTTTCTTACTACCAGTTGACTAAATGGACAACTCGCAGTAATTCTTTGAGAATGTGTCACTGCCACAGTGATAGATTTATAAAGCAGCAGTAGTAAGAACTACCTGAATCTGCTGCACGTATTGGTAATGTTACTGACACTGGCGCAAATGCTTGCCTGACTTAGGAGCTGCTAGTTCTTAAAAGATAAGTATTGCCAAAGCTCTTTTGGCCATACTGCTATGGATCACAGGAGTGCAGTTTGTTCTGCACTTGTAATCCATTTTCAGCTAACATTGGGATGACGTCGCAGAGCCGGTCAAGGCTCTGAAAAGATCCTGATGATATGGTCAGTACCTGGACCGGCATCTGGCTCAGATTCTCAGCGATCTGGGCTGGGGAAGCAGGAGGATCCAGCCACTCCTGCTTCCTCAGCCCAGCACCACTGTGAGCACTGGAGGAGAGAGCAGAGAGCCGCTGAGGGCTCTCTGCTCAGAACGGAGGGGAGAACTGAGCAATCATTGGTGTTTGATCGCTCAGTTCTCACTACAGAGCCAGTGGGGGACAGATGCAGCATAAGATCAATGCTGCATCCACCTAGGTGAGTATAAATGTTTTTTTTTTTTTTTTAAACACTGAACTTGTCTTTTAAGGAAAATACTGCTAGAGAACTGTTATTGGGGCCATTTTGAATTCCCCTGATAGCCTTTTAAAGTATAACTATTTTGTCCTAAAAATATAAACTTGATAGTTGATAGTAAACAACAGTTTGTGCCCATAGTGACTACTCTTTTTAAACAATATCTATTTTTTAGAAAGTTCAGTAACGGCCCCATTGTATCCCACAATGCAATTTAGTTATTTTTAATAGATAACTACACCTTCCTGGGCTGGATTAACTGTGAGGTGCTCACTAGGCATTTTTTCTCGCATGGACACCCACCAGGGCCACACAAGCCATCAGCCGGTCTCTATTAAGGGGGAATGGTGCCTCTATTTCTAATCTTGAGTTCCCTTCAGTACCATCATGGCATCCATGTATCTGTACCATCTGTGGCATCCATGTGTCCACTGACTCCTGATTGACTATTTCTTGGCTGCGTACACTATTGTCAGTCTTTCTGCCGCACTGCAGGCAAAAACTGTCCATGACAGTAGCCATCACCATTTTGGCCAAACTTCCATCTCAGTGAGAAGTAGTGCTTTCCCTAGATGTTGAGAACAATATTGGATCACACAAGTTCAAAACTGTGGCAGTATGATAGCAAGAGGCATTGCTCTAATCTAGGATAAGAAGACAATGAAAGGTAAGTTTCAATTAATACCATGTCATGAACCCCTGTATTGAAATGGAAATGGTTCTATCTCTGATCTGAGATCCAAAACCTTAGTGGTTCCGAGGTACATGAAGGGAATTCTAGCCCTTAGAAATCTTCACATTGTACTGTGGCCATCGGAGGAGCAGTGTTCTGTGTATTTAAAAGTCTTTCTGCATCATCACTGACACTCACCTTATTATGTTGATTGATACAGCAAATTATCCAATAAGTGCACTGTTTGCAAAGTAATAATATATGTTAATGTTATCAAACTTTATAATATATGCACATAGTCCCTATATCAATATCTGATTTAAGTGCGTCTATATTTAGTAGCAGCTACAAAAAAATATCTATAAAAGGCTAAAATATAATGCCCATACCACATTTTCTGTCATTCCTACTGTTTTAATCCAAGTAATGGATATTATTCTTCTGCTATATTTTTTTTATATAAATGTTACATTTATATTTGATTAGTAATTATATTATTAAAAACATATAATTTGTACTTATAAGTAGTCATTCACAGATATATAATAATACAAAAAAAAGAATAACAGCTGACAAACAAACTAGTCTGACATGGTTCATATATAGATCTACCTGCCATGCGTCAGTTAGCTGAAACAGATGTAATCCTGTACTTAAAGAAGTATTATTTCTAGCTAGGGTAAGTTCCCCTTTGTACACTTTTTTTTTTCTAAATTCCAGCTTCCCTATGCACCTATATAGCATACATGTATTTTTTTTTTTTTTAAATATCAAAGCTTTCCATTAAATCTACAGTCACTTACTTTTCTTGTCCTAATCCATGTTTCCAGATGTTTCCATTAGTAATGTCTTTCTTCCTGGTCAGATTTTAGGTTATGACACAGGAAGGAGTTAACCAGCTGACCTCATTAGCACGCACCCTGCATCATCTACCCACCCATTCCCAGGTGCATGTTTTTTAAATGAAATGCAATCAATCAGTGATCACCCTTTTCACCAAATACACAATATACAATCAGAATGTGGGACTGCAAGTTCCCACTATGCAGAGTTGTGAACGGGGCTTGACAGCTGAGTGTTTCTGTCCACTCCCTCCTACGTACTTGTATACAGATGGCCATACACTATGCAATCTGATTGTGTATTTAGTGAGAAGGGTGATTACTGATTGATTGCATTTCATTTAAAAAATGTGCACCTGGGAATGGGTGGGTGGATGATGCAGGGTTTGTGCTAAAGAGGTCAACTGGTTAACTCCTTCCTGTGTCATGACCTAAAGTCTGATCAGGAAGAAAGACATTACTAATGGAAACGTGGATTAGGACAAGAAAAGTTTGTGACTGTAGATTTAATGGAAAGCTTTGATATTTTTGCAAAAAAAGTACATGTATGCTATATTGGTGCATACGGGAGCTGGAATTTAGAAAAGGTGTACAAAAGGGGAATTTACCCTCTAAGGATGAACAATTGTATTGAAGCAAAACAATTTTTTGCCCATGCATGGAAAAGCAGAACATACCTACCTTGTTTTGGTTTTCCCATTACTATGTTCAAACACTGTTTATACAGTTCTGGTGCCAAGTCATAGGCCGCCTCAAGCATGTACCTATTCATTATGAACAGGCTAAGCCTTGGATAGATTGAAGCAGCCTCCTTCAGTTCATTGACAAAAACCTAAAGAAGGTAGATCTCCTGCTTGGGTTTTCTTAACTTCGCTACTGTGACTGCACCACGAATGGATGCTTTGCAGGGGGCTGACCCCCATATGCCCATGGTATCACTGCTATCACATGTGGGCAAAGAGTAAACCTTGTGTAGGCTCTAACTGGATCCTAATGATAGCTTACAAATGACTGTTTTACCCCAGCAGCTGAAAGAAGCGTTGGGTGTATGTGTGTTGGGGCGGGGAGGGTATTCTACTATGGATAGGGGCTTTAAAGTGTACACACCCTTTACTTACTCCTACACTGCATCTTTTGAGGGAACCATGGTTGCCATCCACTAGACTTCAAACATGTCTGCCTTGTTCATCACCATTACATCTAGGATGGGGAGATTAGTAGTTTACAGAAGGAAGATGACATTGGGGGTTTACGAAAGGCAAATCCACTTTGCACTGAAAGTGCACTTGGAAGTGCAGTCGCTCTAAATCTAAGGGGTAGATCTGAAATGAGTGGAAGCTCTGCTGCTTTTTTCATCCAATTATGTGCAAGCTAAAATGCTGTTTTTTTATTTTCCTTGCATGTCTCCCTCCGATCTACAGCGACTTTACTTCCAAGTGCACTTTCAGTGCAAAGTGGATTTGCCTTTTGTAAATAACCCCCATTGTTTTATGCTTCCAGGTCAGCTTACAAAAAGGAAAGGGTATTTCAAGCAAGATCAACAAGTATTTTTATTACTTGCTGAAAATGGTCTTAGCTTGGAAAACAAAAACATATGCAGCCACTACATGTAAGGACAGGTAAGCTGCAATATACATTTTTGTTCTTGGGTTTAGTTATCCTATACCACAGTTGCTTAACAAAATGCAGCTATCAAAGATGTTAAAGTAGTACTATAGGTAAAACTTATTTTTTTCCATTTTGGGTAGAGTATGGAAAGATTATAACTAGGGTTGAGCGAACCCGAACTGTAAAGTTCGGGTCCGTACCGGACTTTTGGGTGTCCGGGACCCGGACCCGAACCCGAACTATTGCCTGTAAGTTCGGGTCCGGTGTTCGGCGCTGTATTGGCGCCCAATCGATGATCGTTTCACTAGTGTGCCCTTAGAAGCCATCACAGCCATGCCTACTAATGGTATGGCTGTGATTGGGCAGTGCAGCATGTGACCCAGCCTCTATATATAGCCCACACACAGCACACAGCGTCATTCTGCTATAGACAGACACTGTTAGTCAGGTTCCTGTGCTGCAGAGACATAGATGATTTTAGGAGAAGTCAGTTAGTCAGTCAGTCCACATTCCTTGAATTTTGTTCTAATTAGTTAGATCAGTGAGCGATCTAGATAGCTAGAGTAGGGAGTTTCTTAAATATTAAGCAAAAGAAAGAGGCAGAGATAATTATTGAAGAGATTCCTAAATCAATTGTACCCTGGCTGTCTTTTAACAGTGCCATGAGGCCAGTGCCAGACAAAATCTAAACGTTTTACCTGCAAGCTCAGTGCAACATTACTGCACTGCATATACTAAGAGATACACCACAGTCTGTGTGTATTCTGCTATTGGAAAAAACATTGCATAAAAATTGAATTTTGCTTTTTATTTTTTTTTACCAATAGCATTTTCTGCGTGTTCTGCGTGTATACGCTGTAGACACTAACCGTGTATTCTGATATT
This sequence comes from Lithobates sylvaticus, assembly GCA_028564925.1. NCBI lineage: Eukaryota > Metazoa > Chordata > Amphibia > Anura > Ranidae > Lithobates > Lithobates sylvaticus. The sequence goes on along the minus strand of CM053031.1, from coordinate 239,819,268 downwards.
GCAAAAACATTGCAAAAAAATATAATTTTGCCGTGTTTTTTTTTCTTCCCAATAGCATTTTCTGCGTTTTCATAAACGCTTTACAATACTGTCCGTGTAGTCTGATATTGCAAAAACATTGCATAAAAATAGAATTTTGCTTTTTATTTTTTTTTCCCAATAGCATTTTCTGCGTGTTCATACATACACACTGTAGACACTAACCGTGTATTCTGATATTGCAAAAACATTGCAAAAAAATATAATTTTGCAGTGTTTTTTTTTCTTCCCAATAGCATTTTCTGCGTTTTCAAAAACGCTTTACAATACTGTCCGTGTAGTCTGATATTGCAAAAACATTGCAAAAAAATATAATTTTGCAGTGTTTTTTTTCTTCCCAATAGCATTTTCTGCGTGTTCATAAACGCTTTACATACTGTCCGTGTAGTCTGATATTGCAAAAACATTGCATAAAAGTAGAATTTTGCTTTTTATTTTCTTTTCCCAATAGCAATTTCTGCGTGTTCATACATACACACTGTAGACACTAACCGTGTATTCTGATATTGCAAAAACATTGCAAAAAAATTTAATTTTGCAGTGTTTTTTTTCTTCCCAATAGCATTTTCTGCATTTTCATAAACGCTTTAGACACTGTACGTGTATTCTGCTATATACAAAAACACCCATTTAGGGCGAGATCATACATTTTGAAAATATGAGGAGATCATCAAAAAGGCGACGTGGCCCGGGTCGTGGTGCTGCTGGTGGTGCTCCTGTTGCAGGGAGAGGACGTGGTCGATCTGTGCCAGCTACACGCACTAGTGAAACACCTTCCTCAGGTGCGAGTAGGCGACAGAGCCTGCAGCGGTATTTATGGCGCGCCTAATGAGGCTGTACGAATGTCGAGGCCAGGACAAGTACAGGCGATAGTAGATTGGGTTGCTGCTGACAGTGCCTCCGGTTCCTTCACATTGTCTCTCACCCAGTCTCCTGATGAAAGTTCAGAGTTGGCACCTGCAGCCGATGTCCATCAGTCTTTCACCTCACCCCCTTGCAAATCAGCCAATCAGTCTGAGCCCCAAATCATGCAGCAGTCTCTTCTGCTTTTTGATGACTCTGTTAGCAGGGTTTCCCAGGTCCATTCACCTAGCCCTGCCCCAGAAGTGGAAGAGATTGTGTGCACCGATGCCCAACCACTTATGTTTCATGATGAGTACATGGGAGGACCAACGCAGCACGTCTCGGATGATGACGAAACACAGGTGCCAACTGCTGCTGCTTTCGCCATTGTGCAGACCGACAAGGAGGGCAGGGGTGAATTTTGGGTGGAAGATGATGTGGAGGATGATGAGGTCCTTGACCCCACATGGAATCAACGTCATGCAGGTGACCAGTGTAGTTCAGAGGAAGAGGCGGTGGTTGCACAGAGCCACCAGCACAGCAGAAGAGGGAGCAGGGTGCAAAAGCGGCAGTACGTCTGCTACTGCCCAATGCAGCAAGGGACCGAGCACACCAAAGCCAGGTCCAAGGACTTCCCTAGCGTGGCAGTACTTCAGACAATGTCCTGATGACAAGACACGAGTGGTTTGCACGCTGTGCAATCAGAGCTTGAAGCGAGGCATAAACGTTCTCAACCTGAGCACAACCTGCATGACCAGGCATCTAAGTGCAAAGCACGAGATGCAGTGGAGTAGACACCGCAAAAACCAAGAAAGGTCTCTGGCTCCTCCTGCTTCCTCTTCTGCTGCAGTCTCGGCCTCTTCATCCACCTCTGTAGTGACAGTGGCACCTGCCAACCCGCAAACAGAGGATCTGCCAGCAACACTACCACCTGGGTCACCAACCATCTCCACAATGTCCCATGGAAGCTTTCAGCTCTCTATTTCCCAAACACTGGAGCGGAAGAGGAAGTACCCCCCTAGCCACCTGCGATCCCTGGCCCTGAATGCCAGCATTTCAAAATTGCTCGCCTTTGAAATGCTGTCATTCCGTCTGGTGGAGACGCAGAGTTTTCAAAGGCTGATGTCATTGGCTGTCCCACAGTACGTCGTGCCCAGCCGCCACTACTTTTCCAGACGAGCTATCCCTTCCCTGCACAACCAAGTGGGGGACAAAATCAGGTGTGCACTGCGCAACGCCATCTGTGGCAAGGTCCACCTAACTACGGATTCGTGGACCAGTAAGCACGGTCAGGGACATTATATCTCCCTAACAGCACACTGGGTAAATGTAGTGGTGGCTGGGCCTGAGGCGGATAGCAGTTTGGCGCATGTCCTTCCACCACCGAGGATTGCAGGGCACTTCAGTTTGCCTCCTGTTGCTAACTCCTCCTACTCCGCCTCCTCATCCTCTACCACCTCCTCATCCGGTCAGCGTAACGCCTTCACCACCAACTTCAGCACAGCCAGGGCTAAACGACAGCAGGCAGTTTTAAAACTTTCCTGTTTGGGGGAAAAACCCCACACCGCGCAGGAGTTGTGGAGGGACATGGAACAACAGACCGATGAGTGGTTGGTGGCAGTGAGCCTCAAGCCCGGCCTGGTGGTGTGCGATAATGGGCGAAATCTCGTAGCAGCTCTGGGCCTTGCCGGTTTGACGCACATCCCTTGCCTGGCGCATGTGCTGAACTTGGTGGTCCAGAGGTTCCTAAAGAATTACCCCGATATGCCAGAGCTGCTGCAGAAAGTATAGGCCGTCTGTGCGCACTTTCGGCGTTCTCACCCTGCTGCTGCTCACCTGTCAGCGCTGCAGCGTAACTTCGGCCTTCCCGCTCACCGTCTCATATGTGAGGTGCCCACAAGGTGGAACTCCACCTTGCACATGCTTGCCAGACTGTGCGAGCAGCAGCAGGCGATAGTGGAGTTTCAGCTGCAGCACGCACGCGTGAGTCGCTCTGCGGAACAGCACCACTTCACCGCAAATAATTGGGCCTCCATGCGAGACCTGTGTGCCTTGTTGCGCTGTTTCGAGTACTCCACCAACATGGCCAGTGTCGATGACGCCGTTCTCAGCGTTACTATCCCAGTTCTATGCCTCCTTGAAAAAGACTCTTAAGGCGATGATGGAAGAGGATGTGGCACAGGATGAGGAGGAGGAGGAAGAGGGTTCATTTCCAAGGCTTTCAGGGCAGTCATTTACAAGTGGCTACGAGGGTGGGTTCCTGCACCAACAAGCGCCAGGTACACAATTGTCTGGCAGCAAGGGCACAGTTCTGGAGGATGACGAGGTGGAGGATGAGGAGGAGATGGAGGAGGAGGAGGAACCATGTTCACAGCAGGGTGGCACCCAGACCAGCTCATGTCCATCACTGGTGCGTGGCTGGGGGGATACAGAGGACACAGACGATACAAAATCTCCAAAGATGAATGTCGCCTGCGCAGTGAGTGCAGGTTCAAGCCCGACCATCCAAGTGGACATACGGTAGCACATAGTAACAGGGCCCCTCACGGGCTCGCTTGGCTAGGCTTCAACCTCGGATGATGTGGCTTGAACCTGGAGTCACCGCGCATCGTCTTCGGAGAGTTTCAAAATCCCCTTGTCCTACGTACTGAGCAAGAGCAGTACAGGGCGGACACTATGCGTCAGGGAACAGAATTCGACACATCATTCACCACTAGCCTTACCCAGCCATTGTTGTCTTTTTGAACCAGTGTTTGCTACCTCGTCCTCCTCCACCGCCGCTTCCACCTACACCGCCACATCCACCGCCACCTCAACCTCCTACTCCATTTGAATTTCGTCCTCCTAGGTCAAGATTATAATTTTTTCATTTTTTTTAATTTCCAAGTATTTTATTTTCCCACTATCTTATCCATTAAATTGAATAATTTTTTCCAGAAAGTGCGTATTCTGGGGTATTCCCACCATATGTGCGGCATCGTGCCATTGAGTTTCTGAGGTTCTTAATGACTTCCTGTACCTCTTCTGCTGAGAAGGGGGCCGCCAGCATTTTTTTTTTTTTTTTTTTTTTTTTTATTTGTTATTTTAAGTTATTTCCCTATCCACATTTGTTTGCAGATAACTTGCCATGCTGTTAGAAACATTTTGTTGCCATTTGCAGCCCTCTAGCCCTTTCCATTACCTTTTTACAGCCATTTTAGTGTTCAAAAGTCCAGGTCCCCATTGACTTCAATGGGTTTCGGAGTTCGGGGTCAAGTTCGGGTCAAGTTCGGTCCCGAACCCGGACTTTTTTCCGAAGTTCGGCCGAACCCGCCAAACCCGAACATCCAGGTGTCCTCTCAACTCTAATTATAACCCCTGTCAGGTTTTTTTTTGCCATCTGTGTCCCTCTGGGGAGATTTACCTTCACTTACTAGGCAATAGCTAAAACAGGAAGTGAGCTGAAATCCCTGCAAATTAAAGTGGTTCTAAAAGCTTTTTTTTACCTTATTGCATTCTCTTCATTAAGGTAAAAACACATCTGTGTGCAGCTCCCCCCCTCCCTCCAAGTCCTTCCTTATACTTATCTGAGCCCACTCTTAATCTAGCAATGTGCACGAGAGCAGTGGCTCAGGGACAATAGGCTCATAGGCTGAGAGCTACTGTCAATCACAGCCAGTGAGTAGAGAATGGAGGGCGGGGCCGAGCTACACTCTATGTATCCATGGACACAGAGCCTGGCTCAGGATCGAGCCCACATGAGTGCACCCATAGAAAGTGGCTTGCTGTGAGGCACTCGGCAAAAGGGAGGAGCTGAGAGTGCCAGCAGGGGACCCAAGAAGAGGAGGATTGGGGCTGCTCTGTGCAAAACCATTACACAGAACAGGTAAGTATAACATGTTTTTTATTTAAGAAAAAAAAAATGTCAAACCTTTACATTTCTCCCAGCTCGCCAGAACTAGAAGATGTCCCCTCTACTTTTCTAGGGACTACCTAACATTTGGGATTTTTTTTACATCCACTCTCAATGATAATGCTAAACAGGACAAATAAAGAGTGTAATTTCCCCTAACGGGGCTCAGACAGCAATGAATACCAGATGGGTGTTCCAATCCATCTCTACTCTACTTAAAAAAGGTTTTGTCCTTAACCACTTCCCTACCCACATATTGTCATATGACGCCCACAAGGTGGATCTCCCATCCTGGGTGGGCGTCATATGACGTCCTCCCAGTCCCGGCCACCTGGGGAGTGCGCGTGTGCGCCTGCGGCGTCGCTCGGGACCCGGTTAAAACAACGGTGCGGGACCGTGGAGCTGTGTGTGTAAACACACAGCTCCACGTCCTGTCAGCGGAGAGGAGACCGATCATGTGATCCCAGTACGGAGGAACACATGATCGGTCTCCTCCCCTTGAGTCCCCTCCCCCCACAGTTAGAATTATTCCTATTGGGAACACATTAACCCCTGCAGCGCCCCCTAGTGTTAACCCCTCCCCTGCCAGTCACATTTACACAGTAATCAATGCAATTTTATAGCAACGATCGCTGTGTAAATGTGAATGGTTCCAAAAATGTGTCAAAAGTGTCCGAAGTGTCCGCCGCAATGTCGCAGTCACGAAAAAAAAAAAATCGCAGATTGCCGCCATTACTAGAAAATAAATAAAAATAAAAAATGCAAATCTATCCCCTATTTTGTAGACGCTATAACTTTTGCGCAAACTGATCAATATACGCTTATTGCAATTTTTTTTACCAAAAATATGTTGAAGAATACGTATCGGCCTAAACTGAGTAAAAAAAATTTTTTTTTTTTTTTTTTAAAATGGGATATTTATTATAGCAAAAAGTAAAAAATATTGTGTTTTTTTTTCAAAATTGTCGCTCTTCTTTTGTTTATAGCGCAAAAAATAGAAACCGCAGGGGCAATCAAATACCACCAAAAGAAAGCTCTATTTTTACGAAAAAAAGGACGTCAATTTTGTTTGGGTGTAACGTTGCACGACCACGCAATTGTTAGTTAAAGCGACGCAGTGCCGAATCGCAAAAAGTGCGCTGGTAAGGAAGGGTATAAAATGGCCCGGTGCTGAAGTGGTTAAATATACTTTAATATACAAAATGCAGCAGATCATAGCAATCAGTTTGAAATAAAGTTTAATGGATCGGATAACAGTACACTAAAATGATGGTTTCCTATGGTTTGTAGTTTTACACCAAAATATATCATCCCTGGTTGTTGCATTGTCATATTGAAAAAAAAAGAATGTTTTAGTTGAATAGAGGTGATATATGGTTATTTAATGGCATCTGTATCCTCTGTATTAAAGATCTCAAAAAATTTGTCATGATGACCATTGTAACCAGTGAGCAGCAATTCAAGTTCTACAGTTGTCATATGAAAATGAGTTGAAGGAATATATTATAATAGAGAAATGTGATTTCCTCTCACATTGAAGTGACTTTCATACACTTCCTGTTTTTAAAGGAAATCTCCCCAGTTGGGGCTTCAAAATCAATACCTACCCGGTGTTAACCTTTTCCTACTATCTGAAACTAAAGACTGCTCAAGTCCAAAAAATAACATCTTGATCCAAAGATCAGGCATTTATTTCAGTAGCAATAAAGTTACTCAACATTGGCTAATGCATTCCTTGCCAGGTAACAGTTTCGAACCTTTTCAATCACTCTGTTTAATCACTCGACACCCACTTGACAGTATCCTGCCATGGGGCATTATTAGGAACCTACAGGCCCAATGATGATACCTTTATGTTTGTAGGTACATATGTGCATGAATGTGTTTTTTTCTTCACTCTTACTACATACCACAAGTAGCTGATCTGAGAGAAGGAAGGTGTAAAGTATAGAATGATTGACAGGAGTCTACAGCCCACAGATATTCTGACAGCTTGTTTCACTCTGACACAGTTAAAATAAAATGAAATGCAAATAATGATAATGTAATGGCATTTTTGACTTTAGAACAATTGCCTAAATTCCATGAGCAATTCCCTGAATGATATTATTTGCTGCCTAAGTAACTCTTTTAAACCTCCTCTCAGCAACCTTTCACCCATTCAACAGTTTTTAAAATATATATCACAAGAAGCGTTTTAACATTTAAAATGTTTCTTTATTAAGTGGTTCTGAAAAAGAATATACAAATATGTCAAAATGAGTAAAGAATAGCACATATAGATTCCTGAAGGTATTGTATAAAATCTTGCACCTTACATTTAAACAATATGATTGACTCAAAATGTTTAACAATAAAACAAGGGTATGATCATATTGGATGAAGGAGTTGTAAATGATCTACAACAGATACCACTTAACAGGTGACATGACAGTGATGGACATGTCTTGGTGGGCATTTGCAAGGGTATCTAAAAATCTAACAAGAGAGTCAATAGGTTTGGGTAAGGTAAGTAGATGGCGGAGATAGAGGAAGAAGGAGGGAAGGAAAATGAAAAGATAGAAATAGCAAGTGAATGGAAGGTGGGGGTAGGGAAGGGTGGGGAGTGGGGCTTCACATCTTGGTTAAGGTTTTACATGCGACAGTCCTTTGTGCCTTAAAAGGATTAGGTCACAGCTATACAGTATAAAAAAGCTAGTTATGGTGGAGCTCTAAGATCTTGTAATAGACCAAAAGTAGTGAAATTTAACCAGATGGAACATGTGGATCTGGATATCTCCTCAGTATTTTTTAAGGGGCTGCCAGGTCTTCCATTGTCATAATCTCCCGCTCTTTCTCTAGCCATAGAGATACAGGAGGTGGGGTATTTTTTTTCCATTGAACAGATATAAAGGCATTTGCATTAAGCAGATTGATGGAGGATTTACAAATTAAGTTTGGAAGGTTGTTAAGGTGGAAAAGTTTAACAGATGAATCATCTCCAAATGAAATGGCCAGTAACCCGATGTAGGGTATCTTTGGCTGTGGACCAAAAAGATCTGACTTGGTCACATCCACAAGAAATGTGAAGCATTGCTCTTGGGTTCTTTTCACAACACCAACAAACTTCTGGGCTATTTTTGTTAAATGTGCGTAGAATGTAGGGAACTCTATACCAGTAGGAGAGAATTTTATATTCATGTTCCTAAAATGTATTTGCAACAGAGGATTTATGCACAGAAAAAAAAAAAAAAACTTTTCCCATTGCATAGGTGTAAATGACCTTGAGAGGGCTGTTTCCCAATTTTTTGATATATATGAGGAGTCATCAGAGGGAGCTATACATTCCATGTATAGAGACATACTGTACAGTGAGTCTTTCTAGGGTCACTAGTCCACAGAGACTATTAAAACTCCTGGAGAAAAGTTGGGGTCTCTCAAGATCAGAGACATGGGTGAGGGGTAAGTAGGGATTGAAGATAAGATAGGTATTTGTGAAAACGAGGAGAATATTTTCCTGGATGTCTAGAATAGTGTTTCTCAACCTTTTTTCAGTCAAGGCACCCTTTAAAATTCCATACAAATCTCGAGGCACCCCATTCTAAAACTAAACTAATTGTTTTGCAAAATGTAACAACATTCACATTCGTAGGACACCCAACATTAGCAGTGGTTTATTCTTCCAAAGCCAATACACCTTTGCACACTGGTACTGATTAGTATTCCAATGTTTATCTTTTCCCTCAGTTTCTCTCCCTCATTCAGCTAATGTAACCTGTGCAGGTGCCCAACATCCTGCTTATCATCCGATGACATAATTGGTTGTTAGGACACTGGTTGCTAGAAGGTTGTAATTATGCACAAAGAAAACATGTGGCTTTGTGTAACTAATAGGCAGGCTTGATCCAACTGCTGACTTGTATACAGTTTTTGGGCAATTTCTAGGTATTTTGCCAAGGCACCCTTGAAGGCACCTGAAGGCACCCTGGTTGGAAAAAGGCTAGCCTAGAAAGTTACCCCATAGGGAAGGATGTTGTTTGATTGAAAAAGGGAGTGGAACAATAGGCCAAGGAAGACCCTGGAGTTTCCAAAGGGAGTTCTTTCTCTAGCTGAACCCATTGCTTTTTCCAGTGGTGACAACAGCAGTTGACCAATCTAGCCAAGTGAGAGGCTTAATGAAAGGAGGTTGATGGCCAGAAGAACTATCCCACCACAGAGTTTAGACCAGGTAAGGAGAGAGTAGTTAGGAAACCCCTCTTCATACCATTATCAGATATAACAGATAAACATAGAGTGGATTTTGGTGGCAAAACAAGAGAGGCATTTTAATAGGGAGCACTTGGAGGAGGTAAAACATGGATGGAAGTATTGTCATTGCACCTAGCAAGCAAAGATTGACAAACCCAACCAGGATAGGGGCTTTTGGAGGGGACTATGGGCTAGCCTTCTACCTACTGATTGGGGCCCATGGAGGAGACCCAAGATTTTGTCTGCTCCTGGTCAGGGCATGGAGGGGAGCTCAGTTCGGCCTCTTGACCCATGGACGGAGCAGATCATTCTCTAGTGATGGACAATGTGATGAAATCTGTGAGCAAGGCTTGGATTTATTTCTCTCAGCGAAGACATTAGACCTTCCCTTCTGTAGTGGATGGAGAAGTGTGGTGTTGATCTTGTGCAAGTTGATGGTCAGAGGGGATATGGTGGCCCCCTGCAGATTGGGTTGGAAAAGCTCCTCCACTTGGGACAGAAACAATTCCCATTGTTAATTGAGTCACCTATTGTTTCTGCCTGTCTGCTAATCATTTTGGAGATATGATTAGCATTGTGTCTACTTTACCTTGTTAGCAAACCATTGTGGGATAGTTATGTGTTTATGTTAGCTGTTTGTAAAAAGGTGTAGATATAGTAAAAATTCTATATATAGTCTACATACTCACAGGGCGTTTCTGGATGAAATAACAAAGTCTTCATATAAAATGTAAATCAATGTCCTCTCTCCTAGAGGGTGTGTGTAGAGGAGATTTGTATGTCTTTATCCAAGGCCGCATTTCCAACTTACTTTTTAAGAATTAGTTTCTCAGCAGAATACTTCGAACGGTTGTTTATTGTTCAGAAAGATAAGTAAAGACAAGACTGACATCTGGTAACATATGTCATGGTGATGGCCTCAGAGTGAGGTTGAGACTTCTGATGTTACATCTTCAAAAGTGTAGAGTTCCTTCTTTCCACCTCTCTTCTCTCCTCTCTCCACCTCCCTTCCTCTACCATAACCCTACTCCATTCTTATACTGTTTCATAATGTAATGTCAGCATTATCCCAGTGACACCCATATTTGCATATATACCTAATATGGTTCAGTCTAAAGATAAGTAGCATAACTCCACCCATTGTCCTCCTGACATAATAACTCAGAATATAATTATCTACACAGCAGAATGACTCCTCTCTGTTCTCGTGTGTTATTCTGTGACCTTCAGAGACCATCACTTATTACTGTACATATACATACATATATTTTCAGAAACTTTTATCACTTAAAATATTAATTAACTCAAAAACTTCTAACAATTCCCCCTCAATGCACTATAATCAACAAATATAATAAGTGCATTAATCTTAAATAATAAGTGTCTCTGGTCTACTTTTTCAATACAGACAATACAGTAAAACATTAATACAACACAATAAACATTAATACAATTTAGTGTGTCAGATATTGTACATAAACATTTTCCAAATCTATGAGATATTTCTATGAAAAATATTTAACTATTTCATTGAGAAAATATAAATTATTATATTTATTAATTTTAATTAATTCTCCATCTAGATCATGTAATATTAACCACTTCAGCCCCGGACCAATTGGCAGCCAAAGGACCAGGCCCCTTTTTGCGATTCGGCACTGCGTTGCTTTAACTGACAATTGCGCGGTCGTGCGATGTGGCTCCAAAAAAAAATTGGCGTCCTTTTTTTCCCACAAATAGAGCTTTCTTTTGGTGGTATTTGATCGCCCCTGCGGTTTTTATTTTTTGCGCTATAAACAAAAATAGAGCGACAATTTTGAAAAAAATGCAATATTTTTTGCTTTTTGCTATAATAAATATCCCCAAAAAATACATTTTTATTAATATTTTTTTTTTACTAGTAATGGCGGCGATCAGCGATTTTTATTGTGACTGCGACATTATGGCGGACACATCGGACATTTTTTGACACATTTTTGGGACCATTGTCATTTATACAGCAATCAATGCTATTTAAATGCATTGATTCCTGTATAAATGACAGTTGTAGTGAAGGGGTTAACCACTAGGGGGAGGGGTTATGGGCTGTGACGTGTGTGTGTTTTTTTTTACATTAGGGGCGGGGCTGACGTCTGACGTCATTGATTGGCTTTCCCGATGACCGGGAACAGCCAATCAATGACAGGCAGTGTAGGAAGCGCGGGGAGAGGTTTGTTTACACATACCTCTCCCCGTTCTTCAGCTCCGTGACCCGATCGCGGGACACCAGCGGCGATCGGGTCCGCTGGTCCCATGGTCGGGGTCACGGAGCTCCCGACCGGGTCACAAGCGCGCCGCTGGTGGCGCGCATGCGACCCACGTGCCATTCTGCACACGTATATGTGCGTGAGGCGGTCGGGAAGCGGTTAAAGATTTTCTTCCTTCAACTTTATAAATGTATTTAACTTCTTGTGAAACTCTTATATCTTTAACCATATCATTTAACTATTTTAATATAAAGAAGAAATAAATATCTTTGAAATATCAGATTATATTGCTTTGTAATATAAATTATTAATTAATAAATAAAATTTCTTTCATTCCTGGAAATTTTGATAATTAAATAACTTCTACAATATAAGTTTATATACATTATCCTTGACACTGAACAATTTTAAACATAATAAGTAATCTACTCGTCTGTAGATACATAAAAAACAAAAAAACTTTCCCATTATTGGATTGTCATATATTTTTTATATATTCTATCTATCTTTTTATATATTTTTCAATATATTTATCTATCTATCCATGACCAGCAAGCAACTCTATTTCCTTTTCTTTTTTTAAACATTCCAGATTTTTTAAACATTCCAGATTATTTAAATTCAACAATTACTCTGTTTAGACACATTAAATCCTTTTCTTCATATACTCTAATTATACCTTTTGTCTTTCCTATTATCTTATCACTATCATCATTATTCAGATAATTCATAAAAAAATTCTTATATGAGAATCACATCCCAACTCCCCCTCACATAATGATCGACGATCAATATGTCGCTTTTGATGCAAGTCTATATGAATAAATCATTGAAGTTTACCCAAAAATGATAGTCCTTAATAACATAATCAAAAAATTATAATTTTTGAAAAAAAAAGAAGTAGTAACAAATAGAAATTTAGTTGTGCTTGTATTGTCATAGAAGAAATTTTAAAAATATAAAATAAAAAAGAATAGAATAGTTTTCTTTAAATTTAGAAACGAAAGACATATCTATAAAAGAAAATGAAAACAAGTATCAAATTCTTTTAAAAAAAATTATGTTTTCCTAAATAATTTTCATTATTCAATTTAAACCATTCTAGACTGATAATCCTTTCTGTGTTTACCCATTTTATTCTTATTTTTACCAATTATTTATATTTTTACCAATTATATAAAAAAAACTATAATCCCAATAATGTACCTTAAACATAACAAAATAATCTATCCCAGTTGACATCTCTGTTGGCATCCCTGGTACCTTCGGTTCTATAATACTTAACCATAACTTTAGCTACTGGAATAAATTATTAAACATACTCATTAGAAATAGAAATCTCATTCAAGACTTGATTTCTATTTAAATTTAGCAAAGGCCTAGCCATGTTTTGTGAACAAACTTCTGAAATACCTGTACCTGTTTGCAAAGTTTGCAACTATACTAATTCTACACAACAGATTATATAAATAACTAAGTATGCCCATCTTAAAAGACATCCTGTCATTAACTCAAAAAGTTAACAAACCCTATGTTTAGAAAATAATAACATTTTTAAACTTAAACTATAGCAGGTAAATAAGTCACCCAATATTTACCTTTTTCTTGAATCATCTTACCCTATTTAGACTTTATAATATTATTCCTACGTTCTACATTACCTGAGTACTTAAGAGTAGAGTTGAGCGGACACCTGGATGTTCGGGTTTGGCTGAACTTCAGAAAAAAGTTTGGGTCCGGGACCGAACTTGACACGAACTTGACCCCTAACTCCGAACCCCATTGAAGTCAATGGGGACCCGAACTTTTGAAGACTAAAATGGCTGTAAAAAAGTAATAGAAATGGCTAGAGGGCTGCAAATGGCAACACAATGTTGTTAAGAGCATGGCAAGTGCTCTGCAAACAAATGTGGATAGGGAAATAACTTAAAATAACATAAAAAAAATAAAAAATAAAAATAATATGCTGAAGGCCCCCTTCTCAGCAGAAGAGGTACAGGAAGTCATTAGGAACCTCAGAAACGCAACGGCACAATGCCACACATATGGTGGGAATGCCCCAGAATACGCCCTTTCTGGAAAAAATTATTCAATTTAATAGATGAGATAGTGGGAAAATAAAATACTTGGAAATAAAAAAATAAAAAAATTATAATCTTGACCTAGGTGGATGTGGCGGTGTAGGTGGAAGCGGCGGTGGAGGAGGACGAGGTAGCCAACACTGGTTCAAAGGTAGCCAACACTGTTACTATGTGCTACCGTATGTCCACTTGGATGGTGGAGCTTGAACCTACACTCACGGCGCAGGCGCCGTTCATCTTCTGAGATTTTGTGAATCTCCTTGTCCTCCGTACTGCGCAAGCGCTGCGCCTGCGCAGTAAGTGGCCGGACACTATCCGTTGGCCAGACAGTTTTTGTCAGAACACTGGTATACATATCTATTCTGCACAAGGTACGGACAAGTCCTGTGGGATCCATGCCTGGTTCATTTTAATGAACGTGAGCTTGTCCACATTGACTCTGGACAGGCGGCTGCGCTTGTCTGTGATAACGCCCCCTGCCGTGCTAAATACACGTTCAGATAATACACTGGCTGCAGGGCAGGCCAGAACCTCCAGGGCGTAAAGGGCAAGCTCAGGCCATGTGCCCAATTTGGAGACCCAGAAGTTGAAGGGGGCAGACCCGTCATTCAGTACGTGTAGGCGTGTGCACACATACTGCTCCACCATGTTGGTGAAATGCTGCCTCCTTCTAAGACGTTCCATCTCAGCTGGTGGTGCTGGTTGTTGTGGCATGCTGACAAAGCTTTTCCACATTTCGGCCATGCTAACCCTGCCTTCTGAGGTGCTGGCGGTGCCCCGGCTGCATTGGCGACCTCTTCCTCCTCCTCTGCCTTCGCCTTGTGCTTCCACCATACCCCCCCGTCAAGTGGGAATGCCACCAGCAGCACGTCTATCAGCGCGCGCTTGTACTCGTGCATCTTACGATCACGCTCCAGTGAGGTAATTAAGGATGGCACGTTGTCCTTGTAACGGGGATCCAGCAGGGTGGCCACCCAGTAATCAGCACCAGTTAAAATGTGGGCAACTCGGCGGTCATTGCAGAGACACTGCAGCATGTAATTGCTCATGTATGCCAGGCTGCCCAGAGGCAACGAAAAGCTGTCCTCTGTGGGAGGTGTATCGTCTGTGTCCTCTGTATCCCCCCAGCCACGCACCAGTGATGGACATGAGCTGGTCTGCTGTGAAAATGGTTCCTCCTCCTCCATCTCCTCCTCATCCTCCACCTCGTCATCCTCCAGAACTGTGCCCTTGCTGCCGGACAGTTGTGTACCTGGCGATGGTTGGTGCAGGAACCCACCCTCATAGCCACTTGTGAATGACTGCACTGAAAGCCTTGGAAATGATCCCGATTCCTCCTCCTCCTCCTCCTGTGCCACATCCTCTTCCATCATGGCCTGAAGCGTTTTTTCAAGGAGGCATAGAACTGGGATAGTAACGCTGAGAACGGCGTCATCGGCACTGACCATGTTGGTGGAGTACTCGAAACAGCGCACACAGGTCTCCCATGGAGGCTGTTATTGGTGGTGAAGTGGTGCTGTTCCACAGAGCGACTCACGCATGCGTGCTGCAGCTAAAGCTCCACTATCGCCTGCTGCTGCCCTGCACCTTGTGGGCATGTCACATATGAGACGGTGAGCGGGAAGGCCGAAGTTACGCTGCAGCGCTGACAGGCAAGCAGCAGCAGGGTGAGAACGCGCGAAAGTGCGCACAGACGGCCCACACTTTCTGCAGCAGCTCTGTCATATTGGGGTAATTTTTAAGGAACCTCTGGACCACCAAGTTCAGCACATGCGCCAGGCAAGGGATGTGCGTCAAACCAGCTAGGCCCAGAGCTGCTACGACATTTCAGCCATTATCGCACACCACCAGGCCAGGCTTGAGGCTCACTGCCACCAACCACTCATCGGTCTGTTGTTCCATGTCCCTCCACAACTCCTGCCCGGTGTGAAGTTTTTCCCCCAAACAGGAAAGTTTTAAAACTGCCTGCTGTCGTTTAGCCCTGGCTGTGCTGAAGTTGGTGGTGAAGGTGTTACGCTGACCGGATGAGGAGGCGGTTGAGGATGAGGAGGTCGAGTAGGAGGAGTTAGCAACAGGAGGCAAACTGAAGCGCCCTGTGGTGGAAGGACATGCGCCAAACTGCTATCCGCCTCAGGCCCAGCCGCCACTACATTTAGCCACAGATGGCGTTGCGCAGTGCACACCTGATTTTGTTCCCCACTTGGTGGTGCAGGGAAGGGATAGCTCGCCTGGAAAAGTAGTGGCGGCTGGGCACGACGTACTGTGGGACAGCCAATGCCATCAGCCTTTTAAAACTGTGCGTCTCCACGAGACGGAATGACAGCATTTCAAAGGCGAGGAATTTTGAAATGCTGGCATTCAGGGCCAGGGATCGCGGGGGGCTAGGGGGGTACTTCCTCTTCCGCTCCAGTGTTTGGGAGATAGAGAGCTGAACGCTTCCATGGGACATTGTGGAGATGGTTGGTGACCCAGGTGGTAGTGTTGCTGGTAGATCCTCTGTTTGCGGGTTGGCAGGTGCCACTGTCACTACAGAGGTGGATGAAGAGGCCGAGACTGCAGCAGAAGAGGAAGCAGGAGGAGCCAGAGACCTTTCTTGGTTTTTGAGGTGTCTACTCCACTGCATCTCGTGCTTTGCACTTAAATGCCTGGTCATGCAGGTTGTGCTCAGGTTGAGAACGCTTATGCCTCGCTTCAGGCTCTGATTGCACAGCGTGCAAACCACTCGTGTCTTGTCATCAGCACATTGTCTGAAGAACTGCCACTCTAGGGAACTCCTTGGACCTGGCTTTGGTGTGCTCGGTCCCTTGTTGCGTTGGGCAGTAACAGACATACTGTCTAGGGGACGGACGCTCCGCTTTTGAACCCTGCTCCCTCTTCTGCTGTGCTGGTGGCTCTGTGCGACCACCGCCTCTTCCTCCGAACTACACTGGTCACCTGCATGACGTTGATTCCATGTGGGGTCAAGGACCTCATCGTCGTCCACATCATCTTCCACCCAGTCTTTACCCCTGCCCTCCTTGTCGGTCTGCACAATGCCGAAAGAAGCAGCAGTTGTCACCTGTGTTTCGTCATCATCCGAGACGTGCTGCGATGGTCCTCCCATGTACTCATCATGAAACATAAGTGGTTGGGCATCGGTGCACACAATCTCTTCCACTTCTGGGGCAGGGCTAGGTGGATGGCCCTGGGAAACCCTGCTAACAGAGTCATCAAAAAGCAGAAGAGACTGCTGCATGATTTGGGGCTCAGACTGCTTGGCTGATTTGCTAGGGGGTGAGGTGAAAGACTGATGGACATCGGCTGCAGGTGCCAACTCTGAACTTTCATCAGGAGACTGGGTGGGAGACAATGTGAAGGAACCGGAGGCACTGTCAGCAACCCAATCTACTATCGCCTGTACTTGTCCTGGCCTCAACATTCGTACAGCCTCATTAGGCGGGCCAAAATACCGATGCAGGCTCTGTCGCCTACTCGCACCTGAGGAAGGTGTTTCACTTGTGCGTGTAGCTGGCACAGATCGACCACGTCCTCTCCCTGCAACAGGAGCTCCACCAGCAGCACCACGACTGGGGCCACATCCCTTTTTTGACGATCTCCTCATATTTTCAAAATGTATGATCTTGCCCTAAATGGGTGTTTTTGCAATAGCAGAATACACCCACAGTATGTACAGGGTGTATCTCAAAAACTGCAAAAAATGCTATGAAAAAAAAAATTTCACTCAATTTTTTTTTGGGAATAGCACAATAGAAGAAAAATATATCAATTGAATATGTCACACTCCTGCAAACATGCAAAAAACACTGCAACATTTTATTTTTTGCAATGTTTTTGCAATAGCAGAATACACCCACAGTATGTACAAGGTGTATCTCACAGTAACATATGAAGTGCTGGTGCACTGAGCTTGCAGATACAATTTATATTTTGTCTTGCACTGGGCTCATGGCAGTGTAAAAAGACTGTTCACTGCAACCCAACCAGGTTAAACTATGTAGATCGCTGACTTATTAGTATTGATTTCTGAATCTGGATAATTCTCTCTCCCTCAAAGCAGACACAGGAACCTTGACCTACACTCTCTATCTATGTAGATCGCTTACTAATTAGAAGATATTTCATGAATGTGGACTGACTCCTAGCATGTAATTCTCTCCCTCACAGCAGCCACGTACCTTTCCCTACACTGTCTAAAGCAGAGTGACGTGCTGTGCTGTGTGCCTCTAGCTTATATAGAGGCTGGGTCACATGCTGCACTGGCCAATCACAGCCATGCCATTAGTAGGCATGGCTGTGATGGCTTCTAAGGGCACACTAGTGAAACTACAGTTGATTGGCTGCCCTGCAGCTGTTAAAAATGCAACACAGTCAATTGTTCGGGTTCGGGTCTGGGACCCGGACACCCAAAAGTCCGGTACGGACCCGAACTTTACAGTTCAGGTTCGCTCAACCCTACTTAAGAGGATAAGAAACAAAACTTTACTAAACCTAAAAAATTGCATACATGTTCTTCACTACCTGTCCTATAAAATTTTAAATCATATCTGATTCCATGGTTTGAAATCCAACCCCAATGGAATATGACATAAGTTCACAACCGCTTATGTTAAAAAATATTATTTTTTCTAGAATTACCTCAATTAATTTATCAAAAATAAACATTATCTAAAAAAAAACTACATCCTTATATACTTTTTTAGCAGGTGAAAAAAATAATATATTCAATCTGTATAGATTTGACAAATCCCTCAATACTTTGTAGTATCAGGTTAGTCTTTCCTTATGGATTGTTCTATAAACAAATAAAACAATATTCAAAAGTTTGATGACAAAGTGTTCTAAAATTAGTAGTTCAAAATTTCTTTCATTAGCTTAAACAAAAAAACAGTCAGTCAGGTACCTGGATATGAAAAAATAAATATTTTCATGTAAAAATAACTCTATCCATTATTGTTGGAATCAATTATTTTTACAATCAGTCGGTACTAACTCTATTGCCACGTACACACGATTGGACTTTTCGGCCGGACTATCCGCCAGACTTTCCAGCGGAGGTCCGCCGGACTTTCCGAACATGCATACTTGCCCACACATGCCCAGACTTTTCCGTCGGACAATCCGCCGGAGTTTTGGCGGAGGTCCGCCGGACTTTTACACTGAGTGAAGTCCGTTCATTTAGAACGTGACTCCAGGTAGACGGGACTGGTGAAGGAAGTCAATGCCGCCGCCTTGATCGGCGAGATTGACACCTCGCTAGCCCCGTCACCTGGTATGGATTTAAAGGGGATCCCTACGCCGAAAAAAACGGTGTGGGGGTCCCTCCAGGATCCACATCAGACCCTTATCTGAGCACGCAGCCTGGCCAGTCAGGAAAGGGGTGGGGAGGAGCGAGCCCCCCCCCTCCTGAGCCGTACCAGTCCGCGTGCCCTCAACATGGGGGGTGCCATGGGGAAAGGGGGGCCCTGTGGCCCCCCACCCCAAAGCACCTTGTCCCCATGTTGATGAGGACAAGAGCCTCTTCCCGACAACCCTGGCCGTTGGTTGTCGGGGTCTGCGGGCAGGGAGCTTATCAGCATCCAGGAGCCCCCTTTAATAAGGGGGCCCCAGATTCCGGCCCCCCACCCTATGTGAATGAGTATGGGGTACAATGTACCCCTACCCATTCACCTGGTGAAAAAAGTGTAAATAAAAACACAACACAAGTTTTTAAAATACTTTATTACACAGCTCCGGGGGTCTTCTTCCGTCTTGGGGGGTCTTCTCGCTGGACTCCTCTGCTATCTTCTGCTAGCTCTTTTGCTAGCGGAGGAGCCCGGCTTTCGCCTTTGCCGCCGTCTGGGGGTCTTGTTCCGACTTCGGGGGTCTTGTCCCGCTCTTCTGTTCTTCTTGCCGGGCCTCTGCTTTCTTCTTCCAGCTCTTTTACTAGCGGTGGCCCAGACTTCTGTTGCCGTCGCTGTCGCCTTCTGCTTCTTGTTCTTCTTTCTTCATCCGATGTTGACACGACTTTATCCTGTAACTAATTTAAATCTTGTCAAAGAATAATCTTTCCAGATTATTGTATTTTTCTTTACACTGAAAATGTCTTTAATTTTGTAATAGAACATTAATTTAGGTTGGGCTTTCCTAAATATTCTATTACTGAAAGAAAATTTGATCATGTTGAAGTTTTTATTTCAGAACCAAACATTCCCTCATATAATATGATTGAATGAACCACACATGCTGTCACTCTGACTGCTAATAAACACATGGCAGTCTAAAGTTCAGCTTTTAATGCAGACACATACAGAAAGGTTATATTGTAATTCCATTGTGCCAATATTTGGATCCATCTATAGAAGCACAAGAAATTCTTTCCCAATAAATATCCACTAAAAGTTGAAAAATTGACTTTTTTATGATTAATTTACTCAACTGTGGCTCTATCCCTCACACTGCATATATTTAATTACCATGTATTTATATACCACTACAACTGATCTTTTTAATATCCAATTGCCACTACACAAAGCTGTGTGTATTGCCACCTCCTGTTTACCTTGTAATAACACCTTTAGTGTAACATAAGGTGTTTTTAAAACAAATTGTGCTAAACCCACAGTGTCTCAGATCTGTAGCATTGGACAATGCACTCCTAACACATTTATTAATAAATTAAAATGTAATTGTCTCATCACCCACTTACACTTGAGTGTAAAATGGCTGAGAGATCTCTATATTAATCAAAAATACTAAATTAATAATATTTAACCGCTTCCCGACTGCCTCCTGCAGACATACGTCGGCAGAATGGCACGGCTAGGCAAAAGCACGTCCCCTTTAATTGCCTAGCCGCGTGGTCACGGGAGCTCCGTGACCACGGCCGCGGGACCAGCAGACTCGATCGCCGCTGGTGCCCCGCGATCGGGTCACAGAGCTGAAGAACGGGGAGAGGTCTGTGTAAACAAACCTCTCCCTGCGCTTCCTACACTGCCTGTCACTAATCGGCTGTTCCCTGAACATGCATACTTGCCCACACACGCCCAGACTTTTCCGTCGGACAATCCGCCGGAGTTTTTGCGGAGGTCCGCCTTTCTTTTACACTGTGTAAAGTCCGTTCATTTAGAACGTGACTCCAGGTAGACGGGACTAGCGAAGGAAGTCAATGCCGCCGCCTTGATCGGCGAGATTGACACCTCGCTACCCCCGTCACCTGGTATGGATTTAAAAGGGATCCCTACGCCGAAAAAACGGTGTGGGGGTCCCTCCAGAATCCACATCAGACCCTTATCTGAGCACGCAGCCTGGCCAGTCAGGAAAGGGGTGGGGACGAGCGAGCGCCCCCCTTCTGAGCCGTACCAGTCCGCGTGCCCTCAACATGGGGGGTGCCATGGGGAAAGGGGGGCCCTGTGGCCCCCCACCCCAAAGCACCTTGTCCCCATGTTGATGAGGACAAGGGCCTCTTCGTGACAACTCTGGCCGTTGGTTGTCGGGGTCTGCGGGCAGGGGGCTTATCGGAATCCGGGAGCCCCCTTTAATAAGGGGGCCCCAGATTCCGGCCCCCCACCCTATGTGAATGAGTATGGGGTACGATGTACCCCTACCCATTCACCTGGTGAAAAAAGTGTAAATAAAAACACAACACAAGTTTTTAAAATACTTTATTACACAGCTCCGGGGGTCTTCTTCTGTCTTAGGGGGTCTTCTCGCTGGACTCCTCTGCTATCTTCTGCTAGCTCTTTTACTAGCGGAGGAGCCCGGCTTTCACCTTTGTCGCCGCCGCCGTCTGGGGGTCTTGTTCCGACTTCGGGGGTCTTGTTCCGCTCTTCTGTTCTTCTTGCCGGGCCTCCGCTTTCTTCTTCCAGCTCTTTTACTAGCGGTGGCCCAGACTTCTGTTGCCGTCTCCTTCTGCTTCTTGTTCTTCTTTCTTCATCCGATGTTGACACGACTTTATCTTGTAACTAATTTAAATATTGTCAAAGAATAATCTTTCCAGATTATTGTATTTTTCTTTACACCGAAAATGTCTTTAATTTTGTTATAGAACATTAATTTAGGTTGGGCTTTCCTAAGTATTCTATTTCTGAAAGAAAATTTGATCATGTTGAAGTTTCTTTTCAGAACCAAACATTCCCTCATACAATATGATTGAATGAACCACACATGCTGTCACTCTGACTGCTAATAAACACATGGCAGTCTAAAGTTCAGCTTTTAATGCAGACACATACAGAAAGTTTATATTGTAATTCCATTATGCCAATATTTGGATCCATCTATAGAAGCACAAGAAATTCTTTCCCAATAAATATCCACTAAAAGTTGAAAAATTGACTTTTTTTATGATTACTTTACTCAACTGTGGCTCTATCCCTCACACTGCATATATTTAATCACCATGTATTTATATACCACTACAACTGATCTTTTTAATATCCAATTGCCACTACACAAAGCTGTGTGTATTGACACCTCCTGTTTACCTTGTAAGAACACCTTTAGTGTAACATAAGGTGTTTTTAAAACAAATGGTGCTAAACCCACAGTGTCTCAGGTCTGTAGCATTGGACAATGCACTCCTAACACATTTATTAATAAATTCCAATGTAATTGTCTCATCACCCACTTACACTTGAGTGTAAAATGGCTGAGAGATCTCCATATTAATCAAAAATACTAAATTAATAATATTTAACCGCTTCCCGACCGCCTCCTGCACATATACGTCGGCAGGATGGCACGGCTAGGCAAAAGCACGTACAGGTACATCCCCTTTAATTGCCTAGCCACGTGGTCATGGGAGCTCCGTGACCACGGCCGCGGGACCAGCAGACCCGATCGCCGCTGGTGCCCCGCAATCGGGTCACAAAGCTAAAGAACGGGGAGAGGTATGTGTAAACAAACCTATCCCCGCGCTTCCTACACTGCCTGTCACTAATCAGCTGTTCCCTGTCATCGGGAAAGCCGATCAGTGACGTCAGACGTCAGCCACGCCCCCTAATGAAAAAAAAACACACACGTCACAGACCATAACCCCTCCCCGCCCCCTAGTGGTTAACTCTTAAGCCCCATACACACGCTCGGATTATCCGAGGACCAGGTCCGTCGGATCATGTCCGTCGTACTTTGTCCGATGTTGGTTTTGCGTACACACGGTCGGACAAAGTTGTTGGAAAATCTGATCATTCTGAACGTGGTGACGTTTGTTGCCTACGACAGGACTACGTAGAGGCTAGTAGCCAATAGCTTTGGTCTTGTAATGTGATCTGAGCATGCGTAGCACTTTGTCCGTTGGAATTCGCTACACACGATCGGATTTGGTGTGATCGGACTTTGTTGTCAAAAAATCTATCCAGCAGGAGATAGGACTTTGTCCGTCGGACAATCCGATGGAAACTGTCCGATGGTGCCTACACACGGTCGGAATTTCCGACAACATTGTCTGATAGGACAGAATCCATCGGAAAATCCGACCGTGTGTATGGGGCTTTACTGTCAGTGTCATTTATACAGGAATCAATGCATTTAAATAGCATTGATTGCTGTATAAATGACAATGGTGTCAAAAATGTCCGATGTGTCCGCCATAATGTCGCAGTCACAATAAAAATCGCTGATCGCCGCCATTAGTAGTAAAAAAAAAAATATTAATAAAAATATTGTAAACGCTATAACTTTTGCGCAAACCAATCAATAATCGCTAATTGCGATTTTTTTTTACCAAAAATATGTAGAAGAATACGTATCGGCCTAAACTGAGGAAAAAATATGTTTTTTTATATATTTTTTGGGGATATCTATTATAGCAAAAAGTAAAAAATATTGAATTTTTTTCACAATTGTCGCTCTATTTTTGTTTATAGCGCAAAAAATAAAAACCGCAGGGGTGATCAAATACCTCCAAAAGAAAGCTCTATTTGTGGGAAAAAAAGGACGCCAATTTTGTTTGGGAGCCACGTTGCACGATCACGCAGTTGTCAGTTAAAACGACGCAGTGCCGAATCGCAAAAAGGGGCCTGGTCCTTTGGCTGCCAATTGGTCCGGGGCTGAAGTGGTTAAACATATTTTGTTTGTACATCTGCCAACAAATAATTTACACTACTTTATATGACTTTCCTGATTATAATAATGACAATTGTTTAGAAGACAATCTCGTGAAACTCACAGATTGGGTCCTGCCCATGACCTGCGATTGGCCATTTCCCAGAGAAAACTCCTCCCCAACCAAAATCATTACTTTTATCAGAAATACTAATTTTACAAAAACTTAACAATCGTTTTTTTACAATTTTTTTAGATTGAACAAAACTTTCATATTTTAATATTTTCTCTAGGTAGCCTTAAGTAAATTATGACAATCTACTACTTTTAATTTAATAACTAAATCCAAGTTTGGATTTTTTTTGTAAAAATTGCTCAACTTATTATTTCCTGCAACCAAATCTGTAGGATTTTTGCAAACCACTAAACCTAATGTTTTCCATTATCTCAATTTCATACAGTTCTTTCCACAATCTTAATCAATATTTTTTCTCTGAAAACATTGTTCTGCCCCTTTTTATGTGTTTTAGAATGACCACGTGTAATAACACATATTTTCTGTTGTTCAGGGCTTAAATATTCATAAACATTTACATGCTGCATTAAACTTAGTTTCCTTATTAAAACGGAGCTCCACCCGATTCTAAGACCTACATGTAAAATCCTATACTCACCTAGCTCTATCCGAAACTGTATTTTTTTTTTTACTTACCTTTTGTTGATTTCTTGCTGCCATCCATCACTTTCGGTTCTCCTTCTCTCGGATATGGGCGGGGATATTACGGCTATTTCGTAATATCCCCTATCCCGCACTGTCTCCTGGGAGCTTGTGTCATAGTTCCCAGGAGTCAGTGCGGCGGCCTGGCCCGAGATAGCGCGAGACTTGGAAACTGAACGTGACGTCATCACGACAGTCACATTCGGGACGATTGTGTTCTCTCTGCTATCACAACGGGGCGGGACTTTCGATGCCGCCGCCCGTTGTGATGGCAACAGGAGCTGCTGACGGCCCTCCTATGCTGTTCGTACTGCGCATTTGCGAGATTAGAATGAATGGGCATCAATAAAATCCCAGAAGAGAATGCCTGTGGGTTTCACATGCCCACAGGCAAGATGGAGAACGAATAGAGAAATTTTATAAAGTGCTTTTGGAACCAAAAAAACGAAAGGCACAAGTGCTAGAATCGGCACACTTGAGTTACTCATTTACAAATGAATTTCTTTATTACTGTCCATTGAAAAAAAAAACGTCAGGGGCAGTGGAGCCCTGCTTTAAATAACTTCTTTACTCTCTGGCATTATTTAATTTCCTTACTACTGCATGTATACCTATATTCTATATATATATGAAATGTATAAATTTCACGATCGTACTGAGACTTACTTCTGAGCCTAGAGATGTTAACCATTCCCAGTTACCCTTTTATTTAAACAAACACACTCACCCCTTGTTAGTATGATAGTCTTGAATGCACTTAAAAAAACAAGAGATGAATAATGTCCCTTAATGTTGTCTGTTGTTCGTTGTCTTATCTTTCATTGTTGCTTTTTCTTTAGATGTTGCTTATTCTTAAAATGTTGCTTTTTCTTGGAAAAATAATGTCTTTTCTTTGTTCTTTGAAGCATAATTTTCTTGTAGCTTTTTGCCTTGTTCCTTGAATTGTGTGCTGTCATGTGCTGTAGTGTTTTGCCTGTTGATCCATTCTTTGCCTTTGTGCTTGGACCTTCCATCTTCAAACATCAAAATCCGACATTCATATTAGCTCACCCAAATTGTACATCTACAATGGTGACTTTTTCAAATAACGTGAATTCTCCGTTCCTGTTTCAACACTTTTTTCTTCTTGGGCAACAACCCAATATTTTCTTAGGAACTAACCTTGGCAGATATCTTCTTGTACCTAACCGTCACTGGATTTCCAAAAATAACTTGAAGTATACCGTCCAACTGGCCTTGTCAATCAACTCCGTAGGCTGTATCTTTTTTTTTTCTTTTTCTTCGTGGCTAGAGGTGAGAAAACAGACCGAGAAAAAACTCACCCTTGACGTTTGTCCACATCTGATGAAAACGCCTCCTTTTAGGTTCTTTGATCATTTTTCCCGAGACTTGATCAATAATTGTGTTCATCTCCCCCTTTTGTCAAGGAGTGGGGAAAAAAATTGACCATTCTGTCTGGCTTGCCATTGTAAAAAGGTGTAGATATAGTAAAAATTCTATATATAGTCTACATACTCACAGGGCGTTTCTGGATGAAATAACAAAGTCTTCATATAAAATGTAATCAATGTCCTCTCTCCTAGAGAGTGTGTGTAGAGGAGATTTGTATGCCTTTATCCAAGGCCGCATTTCCAACTTACTTTTTAAGAATCAGTTTCTCAGCAGAATACTTCGAAGGGTTGTTTATTGTTCAGAAAGATAAGCAAAGACAAGACTGACATCTGGTAACATATGTCATGGTGACGGCCTCAGAGTGAGGTTGAGACATCTGATGTTACATCTTCAAAAGTGTAGAGTTCCTTCTTTCCACCTCCTCTTCTCTCCTCTCTCCACCTCCCTTCCTCCTCTAACATAACCCTACTCCATTCTTATACTGTTTCATAATGTAATGTCAGCATTATCCCAGTGACACCCATATTTGCATATATACCTAATATGGTTCAGTCTAAAGATAAGTAGCATAACTCCACCCATTGTCCTCCTGACATAATAACTCAGAATAGAATTATCTACACAGCAGAACGACTCCTCTCTGTTCTCTTGTGTTATTCTGTGACCTTCGGAGACCATCATTATTACCGTACATATACATACATATATTTTCAGAAACTTTTATCACCTAAAATATTAATTAACTCAAAAACTTCTAACACTGTTCATTAGATGTACTAATGATATTACTGTTTAAACTTTGCATTGTTTGGGATAATGTGATCAAGTTCTTACCTGATTTTGTGTGGTATAAATGTTGTGTGAATGTAGAATAAAGAGTTCCAGTTTGCACCTAAGTTTGTGTTGTCTAGTTCTTGGGTGCAATTTTCAGCTATAATACCTGGTTCCAGAGTGGAGGAAGCTCTATCTTGGCGAAGGCACCCAGGCCGGGTGCCAGATGGCCCGCTACACAAGGGTAGGGTTAAATTCCTCCAAATTATCAGGTCTGCTTTAATTTTGTTTAGTAAGGGAGCAGAATTGTCATGTAAGAGTTCATTTAGATTGGCCATTAGAAATGTGCCAAGGAATTTATTTTACCGTGTCCCCAATACACTGAGCAAAATTATAAAACGCAACACTTTTGTGTTTGCCCCTATTATGAGCTGAACTCAAAGATCTATAACTTTTTCTATGTACACACAAGACCTATTTCTCTCAAATATTGTTCACAAATCTGTCTAAATCTGTGTTAGTGAGCACTTCTCCTTTGCCGAGATAATCCATCCACCTCACAGGTGTGGCATATTAAGATGCTGATTAGACAGCATGATTATTGCACAGGAGTGCTTTAGGCTGGCCACAATAAAAGGCCACTCTAAAATGTGCAGTTTTATCACACAGCACAATGCCACAGGTGTCGCAAGTTTTGAGGGAGTGTGCAATTGGCATTCTGACTGCAGGAATGTCCACCAGAGTGGTTGCCCTTGAATTGAATGTTCATTTCTCTACCATAAGCTGTCTTCAAAGACGTTTCAGTGAATTTGGCAGCACATCCAACCAGCCTCACAACCGCAGACCACGTGTAATTACACCCGCCCAGGACCTCCACATCCAGCATCTTCACCTCCAAGATCATCTGAGACCTGCTGCTACAATCGGTTTGCATAACCAAAGAATTTCTGCACAAACTGTCAGAAACCATTTCAGGGAAGCTCATCTGCATGCTCATCATCCTCATCTGGGTCTTGACCTGACTGCAGTTCATCGTCGTAACCGACTTGAGTGGGCAAATACTCACATTCGATGGTGTCTGGCACTTTGGAGAGGTGTTGAATCCCGGTTTTCACTGTACAGGGCAGATGGCAGACAGCATGTATGGCATTGTGTGGGTGAGCGGTTTGCCGATGTCAATGTTGTAGGTCGAGTGGCCCATGGTGGCAGTGGGGTTATGGTATGGGCAGGCATATGCTATGGACAATGAACACCGGTGCATTTTATTGATGCCATTCTGAATGCACAGAGATACCATGACGAGATCCTGAGGCCCATTGTTGTGTCATTCATCCACGACCATCACTTTATGTTGCAGCATGATAATGCACGGCCCCATGTTGCAAGGATCTGTACACAATTCCTGGAAGCTGAAAATATCCCAGTTCTTGCATGGTCATGGACAGTGTGTTCCAGTTCCTGCCAATATCAAGCAACTTCGCACAGCCATTGAAGAGGAATAGACCAACATTCCATAGGCCACAATCAACAACCTGATCAACTCTATGCAAAGGAGATGTGCTGCACTGTGTGGGACAAATGGTGGTCACACCAGTTACTGACTGGTTTTCGGACCCCCCCAATACAGTAAAACTGCACATTTTAGAGTGGCCTTTTATTGTGGCCAGCCTAAGGCACACCTGTGCAATAATCATGCTGTCTAATCAGCATCTTGATAGGCCACACCTGTGAGGTGGGGCGTTTTTCAGGCGTTTTTCAGGCACTTTAGCGTTAAAAAAAGCGCCTATAAAATGCTTGATAGAAGCCTCATCTGCAATTCCAATGTGATAACCCTTGCTTTAAGAGCCCTTTCACACTGCCAGCGCCCGAAAAACGCTCGTAAAGCGCTGCTTAAACTAGTTTTATCCGCGTTTTTCGAGCGCTAGTGGGGCGCTTTTAACCCCTGCTAGTGGCCAAAAAAGGGTTAAAAGCGCCCACAAAGCGCTGCTGCTAGAAGCGCTTTTCAGGCGCTATTCACCGCTCCAAAAGCGATGCAAAGAAGCTGCTTGCAGGACTTTTTTTGACGCCCTGCCAGCGCAGCGCCTTGGTGTGAAAGCACTCAGGCTTTCACATTGGGATTGCAGTTGCAGCTTCTTTCAGGCGCTTTACAGGTGCTTATTTTAACACTAAAGAGCTTGAAAAATACCATAGTGTGAAAAGGGTCTCAGTGTGAAAGCACTCAGGCTTTCACATTGGGATTGCAGTTGCGGCTTCTTTCAGGCGCTTTACAGGTGCTTTTTTAACGCTAAAGTGCCTGAAATAAGCCCCAGTGTGAAAGGGGTCTTAAGGTCCATATTTAGGAGGGTTAATAGCACCATGCTGGGAGGGGTCTTTGTCATCTTTTGGGATTTTGGTATCCATTGGCCTTGTAAGCTAGAGTTGAAAGCTGTAAGAAAGTATAGGATTAGAGTGTCCTAGAAGATCTTGTAATAACAATAAAGCCATCTGGACCAGCAGCCTTCCCTAATTTGGCTGGATGCTGGGAGGGGTCTTTGTCATCTTTTGGGATTTTGGTATCCATTGGCCTTGTAAGCTAGAGTTGAAAGCTGTAAGAAAGTATAGGATTAGAGTGTCCTAGAAGATCTTGTAATAACAATAAAGCCATCTGGACCAGCAGCCTTCCCTAATTTGGCTGGAGATAGGGTGAGCCTAAATTCTTCCTTCAAAATTGGGGCCTCTGGAGAGATTATAGGAATGCCAGAATTTGTAAGATGTTTTATTCATTTAATTAATATGGCCATAGGCCTATGGAGACTGGACAAGTGAAGGGAGGTTATATACCTTGATTTTTAAGTTACAAAATTGTACCAACATGTCTAAAGATTTTGGGAGGTTAAAACCATTGGCAGGAACAATGTGGGGTAAGTAGGATGAGACATGCAGGGCCCCGAAGAGCTCTAGCAGTTTATTGGGCTTATTGCAAAATTCAAAGAGGTTCCTATGGCCTTGAAGAAGTTTACTTTAGTAAATAGGTTTTGGTTGTTACAGAGATACTTAAAGGATACGTTCACCTTTTCAGACATAATTTCACTTTTCATAAGAAAGTTTTTTTTAATGCCATCAAGCTATCCCAATGTCCCAACCTCTCACTTACCTTGTTTATGTCAGCTTTAAATCTGTAGCTTTTTTTTCCCAATTTCACAAAACTGCATCTGAGACGTGACTTCCTGTAACATCTTGAGCACATCCAGAAAACTTCACAACCCATCATGCACTATCACAAAGTAAGGTGTGTTTTACAAAGTAGGGTGGGTTTACTTACACCTCCCTTATTTCTATACCGCCTCTTTTTTTTATTTTCTCATTTTATGCAATCATAATGGGGGGGGGGGGGGGCAAAGTTATTTGAATGAAAATAGCACTATATAGAGCAGGGGTCTTCAAATTATGGTCCTCCAGTTGTTCAGGAACTACAATTCCCATCAAGCCTAGTCATGTCTGTGAATGTCAGTGTTTTACAGTGCCTTATGGGATGTGTAGTTCCGTAACAGCTGGAGGGCTGTAGTTTGAGGATTCCTGATATAGAGAGAGCATATATTTCATGGAACCCAGCCTACAAGACAGCCACCCCTCCAACTAAAGTGGAGTGCAACTAGTGCAAGAAACAAGGGGTTGAAGCAGGTGGCGAGGAGATGTTGTCTGTCAAGTGCTTTCCAGATTGTGGCTCACTCTTCAAAGAGCAACACTAGTGTAAAATAACCCTTAGAGCTCATTCAGACTATAAATGCTCTCTGAAGAGCAATCAGTGTATCACTCTTCATAGACCATTGTAAATGTGGTTAGGAGGCGTGGTATCACCTGAAAGAACCTATGCACTGCTACAGGATAAGTAGATGCCAAAAAAGTGTACAGTAAGCTGCTGCATGCACCTAAATGTGCTACATAAAAATAAGAACAATTATATATGGAGTGCAACACTGCCACTATGTTAATGAAACTCTATATATGTATTCAATTACCCCACAAAGGCAGCGAAATGAGATACAGACCAAACTTATTGCAAAAGAAAAAACAAACGCCCACCAAACCATCAAACCCAAACATGAGCAAAAAAACATATAAAATGAGGAAAAACTATAATGACGACAAGCAGTTATTACTGTGATGAAAATCTATCTATGAGTGTAAATAAATATATAAAATGCTAGAATAAACATCCAGGGGAAAAGACTACATTCCCCATAATTCCCCAGGCTCCCGGGCTGTTTGTTTCCGCCCGAGAGGCTTCTGGGGGAGGAGATAAAAGGGAAGAGGAGAGACCGCCTCTTCCTGTTCTGGCTGGGCTGGTGACACAGAGACTTGCTATTGAGGAGACACCTGTGCGGACCGGGACTGCTGAAGGCCTGAAGCCTGGGCCTTGCAGCAGGCGGAGAGAGACTCTCACCCCTCAGAGTCAGCAGCAGCGGAGCGGAGACCTTTCCCTACAGACGGTCGGTCGGAGTTGAGGAACCGGAGCTGAGGACGGTACCCCAGGATTGGTGAGAGAGCTGAAAGGCTCATCCTGCATTGATACACACACTTTCATGCCTATTGAACTGCCAAGGCACAATTTACCTCAGAGCAGCAGATGTTACTTTCTGTGGATTACAAGTATACCATTTAAAGCTACATGTGCACCACCTCTACAGATCTATTGCCGGTGAAGTATACTGTACTTATTAAAGGACTGAGCTCTATTGCTAGGGATCAGGCCTGGTCCGTTAGGTAGGCGCAGATAGATTTATTGCACCTCAGGGGTGCATAGCAGACGGTCGCTACATTGGCGCTCCGTCCTCCCCATTGCTAGTTGGATACATATGTGTGTACATGTTAAAGTGCATATTGCAGGGACCTGCTAAAGTATTGTAAGTCATATGTTTAAATGCATGTTGCTATTTCTTTTCCTTACTGACAAAGTAAAGCCAGTTATTCTTATTTCAGCAGTCTGCTTGTGAGTTCATACCCATTACACTTAGAGTATAAGTGATGTTTATATGTGCATAGAAACATACCCCTTGACTAACTGTGCCAGAGCGGGTAGAGCAAATTGCCGGGGGTTGGTGGAGCTGTACTCAGGGACCCAAAACAAATCAGCGGCCCTCTTAACTGGGGGTATCGCTACATACACATATACACACACACACACACACACACACACACACTGTCTTTCCGCTTTGCTGTCCCTCCCCACTGCTGTCCTCTCAGCTGTCCCTCCTCTCAGCTGTCCCTCCTCTCAGCTGTCCCTCCTCTCTGCTGTCCCTCCTCTCTGCTGTCCCTCTTCTCTGCCCCCCCCCCTCTGCCCCCCCTCTGCTGTCCCTTTTCCCTGCTGTCCCCCTCTCTGCCCCCCCTCTGCTGTCCCTTTTCCCTGCTATCCCCCTCTCTGCCCTCCTCTCTGCTGTCCCTCCTCCCCGTTTCTCTCCTCCCTGTCCCTCCCCTCTGCTGTCCTCTCAGCTGTCCCTCCCCTCTGCTGTCCTCTCAGCTGTCCCTCCTCTCTGCTGTCCCTCCTCTCACAAGCTGGGTGAAGACAAATGCATTGTACTGCAGTGGAGCACTCACCCTCCACAAAGAAGGAAAGGCAATGCAGTCCTCTTTAGCCGGAACTCTGCTGGTAGCAGCAAAATTCCAGTGACAGAAAACAAGTTCAACACACATAAAAAAGGTGGCCAAAGGTCTCTCACCATACCAATGCTACATAGATGCCCTCCTGGTGGCATACGATTACTCGAACACTGTCCCAACAAGCTGGGTTAAGGTAAATGCAACACTAAATTCTTCTCCACTTAAAGCCTCTGTGTTGCTCGCACCTCTCTGGATCTTGGCTACACCTGCAGTCTCTGTGGTGCCTCAACTAAGATTCACACTTCTGCACCCCAGCTGTATCCACTGTCCTTGCTGTATCTGCAGTTTCCATTGCATCTTAGCTGTCCTGCAGTTTTTTTTTTGCATCTACACTCAGCTATGCCAATCCTGGACCTTCAACCTCCTCGGCATCAACATTCAGAACCTCTGCTGCGCCATCTTTGCACCTTCAGCTGCCAGATTTCCCCTGCTTCCAGCTGCTCAGTGCCTTGGGCCTCTATCAACTTCCAGTTCCTCATTGCCTGACACCTACCCTCCTCCACACCTCTAAATACCTGTTAAATGACCTGGGGGTAGCCTGCAGATAATCCCAAACACCTCTGAGGATTCCCTGACAGAACACCAACTACCTCTTATGCCTCGTACACACGGGTCGGAAATTCCGATGGAAATGTCCGATCGGACCATGTTGTCGGAAAATCCGCCCGGCATTTCCGACGGAAAAAATTTGAGATCCTGCACTCAAATTTTCCGACAACAAAATCCGATCTGACTTTTTCCGATCGTGTGTAGAGAATTCCGAAGGACAAAGTGCCACATATGCTCAGATCAAATTACGAGACCAAAGCTATTGGCTACTAGCCTCTACGTAGTTCCGTCATACGCAACGAATGTCACCACGTTCAGAATGATCGGATTTTCCAACAACTTTGTCCGATCGTGTGTATGCAACACCAGTGTCGGACAAAATCCTTTGGAAAAAAACGACTGATTTTGTGGTCGGAATTTCCGACCGTGTGTACGGGGGCTTAGACTTCAGTCTCAGAAAAGTAAGCTGCATGGAAGAGAATGGCCTACATCTCAGACTTTTTTTAAAAAGGACAAATGATCCTTGTTGAGGAAATTTACAGCCTTAAGGCCCATACACACGATCAGACTTTTTGACAACAAACATGCAAATTAGCTGTTTTGGACCAACATCCGACCGTGTGTACGCTCCATCGGACCAACTTTTTCAGTTTTCCTCTGACTTTTGTTGGCTGTGCGAACAGACCAACTTTCTGCCAACAAAGTCTGATGGAGCAAAGTCCTATCGTGTGTACACAAAACCATAGGACTTTTGTACAAACCAATGCAGAACCAATGCAAAAGATCAGACAATACAGAAGTTGACCAAAGGTGGCGGTAAAGAGCAGAAAAACCACGTGAATTGGTGAAAGTTGGCTGAAAAAGTCCTGCCGTGTGTATGCAATACAAGTTCAGGGCCGACGCCCTTTGTACAAAAATTCACGGGAAAGTTTGTACAAAGTCCTATTGTGTGTATGAGGCTTTAGATGTAACTCTTCACAAAAAAAATACCAACCCTGATCATCAACCATAAGATCAGAAAAGGGCACTGGAACTGTTTTAACAATGACAATGCTAAAACCTTTAGAAATATAATTTTTTGGAGGAGTTGAGGTAGCAGTGTTGGAAATAGTTATTGTGTAGGAGGAATTCTAGGCAAATAGATAGGGTGGTTTAGGTTACTTGGCATACTGTCGTTTCACAAATGAGATGCCATAAACAGAGGACTGGGTACAATAATACAATAGGCATTATAACTGGGGAAAAACGAATGAATACGCAATAGTAAACACTCTACAAGTAACATATGTTTCAAATAACAGCCAGGTTGTCTATGGGATCCACCACAGGGCTCCCGGGCCTCATAAGAAGAATGAGGTTACCGTAGGACTATTATTAAGCAACCACCAACTCGATCTAGACCTCACTGGATTCCAGCACAGCAGTCCAGGGTGTGCAGCACAGCTAGACCCAAAATGGGTAATAAGACCTCCAGATTAGCGCAGAGCTAGGCAAGGAAGATCGCGGCCTAATGAAGGTAGAACGGGCATCCCCACCCATGGCCAAGTTAAGTGGTCCAAGTCAAGGCCACAAGTAGGCTCTGTACGTCTTCAGTACCACTACTACAAGTATCAGGATATAATAAAGAAGATTACGTTTATTATATTTAACAAACAAAAATAACATTCTGTACACCTCTTCTTCCCCCGGAAGGGGTAAGTTAACTGGTGTACACCACAAGTAACAGATCATTGTGTGTGGGGGGGGGGGGGGGGCATTAAGTTGTATGCAACCTTGTTGCTCTTCTGGGTCTAAAGCCACTTGCAAGTCTTAAATCTGGGCCTGGAGCGAGCTTTCATAAGGGATTATATAGGAGTAGATGAGGAAGGGCTAGGTGTCCAGCAGTAATGGCCTATCCTATTACTGACAAAGCAACAGGGACTGGTTAGTAAAAAAAAACTAAATTGCAATTCCGACCACTAGGAGATGCTGGAATACTCAGCAGAAACCTGGATCAGCATAGCACAAGGAACAATGGGTGGTAGTAACAGGATGGTGATAATGTTAGTTTGGATTGACAGTTGGATTCAGGGTCAAGTCGGTCTCATCCTTGGGATGGTACTCTGGACCTCTATCTATGGCTATAGGTAGTAGGGAAGGAAGGTAAGGAAGTGAGGAGTGCACCTCTTCAAGAAGTTTAAGTTACTTTAGGTATCTCAGATGCAGGAGAGTCTAAAAACCAAAACAAAGCCATTAGATGTGATAGAAGAAGGAAGCATTAGCTTAGGTCAGGTAGGACATGAATGACAGCTCCAACAAATTCAAACTGTCCCTTTAACCGGGTATTTTGCAAAATCTCCTCTGTCATATCTGAAGAAGTGCACATGACACAGGACATCCTACAGGACTAAAAGATTGTGCGATACGGTGGACATGATTGAGTTCATTGTCTGTTGTTGTGGGTCATTTTAGCAGGCGGGTAAATGCATTGTACACCTGTGACAGTAGCCTTCAGGGTTCCACCAGCAGTATCCCTCTGGATAACTTTACATTGCATGTTACTGAGGCGATTGAAATTCTTGTGGTCTTTAATGCATTGGTAGAGACTGATAAGCCTCCTTTCCATCCTGGGAGGATTAGAGAACAGGCAAGTAGAAGACAAATGAGTGGAGGTCTTAAAGGGAGGCAATTTGGTTGTTAGAGGAAAGTACTTGCTATTTAACCCTTCAATTTCTCATTTTAAAGCACCTTCTAAATGGAAAGAAAGAGATCCCAAGTCCTACTTTGTAGAGAGTGTACTTAACATGTTTCCAGCACTGACTGCAGAGGTACCAGAGAATTGCAGTCCTGAACGGGAATCAGGTAGTTGAAAGCTGCAGTATGGATTGCGAAGGCTGCTGGGCTTCAAGGTCAGGCAGGATCCTGGAAACAGTGTGCATCTCACCATGTTTCTTTATGCTCATGACATATACTGCATGCATAGTTCATGTTGGCACCATCCTGGTTGATGATCCCAGTGTCTCTGGGGAAGAAAGAAGTCTCATTAGCTCAAATGTCTGGATTTTGCAGTTGCCCCAGGGGTTCTCCTTCTCACTAGAATAGGCATTTAGAAAAACTGCAGGGGAACTGGTCGCAAATACTGCAAACAAGCAATCTGAGAGGGTTTTAATACCCCTCTAAGTGACATCAACTGATTCAGTCTACAGAGGACCCCATCTTTGGACAACCAATAGGGAGGGGCTACATCACCCAAGAAGTGATGTGGACTCCCAAAGAGGGGCATTCCTCCTAGCAGGATAGAAGACTAAGGGGCCAGACCATTAGGTGACTGTGGATTTAGGGAAGTAACATTTAGAATATTTTTTTTTTTGAGAAGTAGAATTACCTGAAGTTCAGTTTTAAATCAATCATTAGGACATATTTAAACTTATGCAGTGCTTTAACACAAGCATGTTAACATTTGGTACTTTAAGGCAGCCCATTCAAAATGCAATGAACTCCATTGCAAGCTAAACCACACCTGAGCCTTTCTTGGGAACACAATGCCTCACATAGCCCAAGGGCATGGGGTGCCATGCAAAATCAAAGATGTCTCCTTAGACGAAAAGCGTTAGTAGAGCTCTGCTGATGGTATTGTGTTGCTTTTATTCATGATTACAAGCGCTTGTTTTACTCTTCCCAAATGGGAGTGTTTACATTTTTTTTACATTAAAATTTGTATACCTATGGGTTTACACTATGTGGAGTTTTCTGTTTCCTTCTTGGTTATACTGCATGTTACAAGGTTAAAGACACATCTCACCGAGACTTGTCGACACTGGTCTTTCGAAACGAAGCCCAGTCGGAGCCCTTTTCAGTATATGGAAGCATCTCCCATCTTGGCTTAAACCATACATGTGGATGATCCATCCTCTGGTGTTTACAGCACAAGCTTTGGCGACTCATTGGGCATATGCCCATTTGGGTCCATTTATTCTGGTAAGTCTTCCTGCAATCGGTGGTGACTGTCTTTCACATCTATTCATGTTTTAAAGGATTATAATTTTCCTATTAGATCCAGTCTTATATATGATCACAACTTTCCAGTTTTTGCACTATATGGACTCTTTTCACGGACATTATTACTACATACATATATGATCATTATTTCTGTTCATAGATTTATGAGCACTAGCACTCAATTGATTTCTGTAGCCTTGCAGAATTTTATTTCACTAGCACCGCACAATTGTTATAATCACTAGTCTTGCATTTTTTGTCTATTGCTGTGCTGGCTGCTGTCTATTCAGGTGTCAGCGCAATATATTTCTTACATAATCATACAAAATCAAAGGCATTCCAGCACACAGATGTATGTAACTAACATGCATGGCTGCACATTGCAGTAACATGCTTGTTATGCCACAGGAGTGTAAACCAGCCCTTAGTGTCCTAAAAAATCTTAGTGCAAGCTCAGTAAGATAACCTACTTTGAATAAAATAATTGTCTTTACTTTGTTACAAAGGCACAAGTCACACTATGAGATTACTGTTTTTGCGTTACAGAGGTATTAATAAAAGAGGCCTATGCTGAGAAATGCGCATACAACCCTCTCTACTTGTACCTTCACACTAATGCTTTTAATTAAATTTACACCATCACATTCATTAAAAACTGACTTATAAAGATTAATCTGTCTTGCAGGCGCAGGCATGATCATTGCACAATTAGGAGAAGGAAAAGGTTAAAGTTATGCTTTTGCATGCAAGTCTCTAATCATTAGCTTCTCATCTTTCTCCTTTCCTGGAGATGCTGTGAAGTCTGTTTAAATACTTAAAAGGGAAACTACAGTGCATTTTCAGTGATTACAGATTTTGAATTCTTTTTGGAAGTGAAAGTAATTTTTGTTGTAATCTTAACGCATTTGCTTCCTTGTTTTGAAAAAGATATTTTAAAATTTTCATGTTCGATTAATCGTTTTTTATAATCTATTAAGCAACTAATTTTGATTAATTATAACGCACATACAGATCCAACTACTTTTAGCTGATCTCCTTGCATTGCAACTCTGCATTAGTCAGTGGTAAATGTGGTATACACTATATACAATCACTAGTTAGTTTCCACAATCCATGACTTAACTTCACAGTTCACACAAATACATTTTAAATTCAAACTGTAGCACTGGCGTAAGTCATTTTTTTTCCACAGTAGCGTGACAATCCCTCCACCTCCGGTCTAACTAATCACTCTCACCTTATGGCATGGACCCCTGTGCAAACAGGTGGTCATGCAAGCGGGTATCAAAAGGGTTAACACGGACCATAAACTTCTCTCACGTCTCCTTAGATCTCAGCAAGGACGCCAGGTCATGGGTAGAAAGAAAAGATCTAAGTGCTCACCGCTTAAGTATAAGATTCAATTTTTGTGTTCAAACACAAACTACTCACATAAAGATGATAAAAACACAGCATGTAAAGCCGACAATCGTGTTAGTTCCGTAGGGCAGCAGCGGGTGATTTCATGAGTAGCTCCTCCCCCGTACGCGTTACAGTCAATCAGAACTTCAACGTCACCGGACTCCTCCCCCTTCCCTTCGTTAGCAGATGGAGGCACTTGGGGAAGGGGGGAGGAGTCCGGTGACATCGATGTCTGTGACGTCACCGAATCTCCGACGTAACTTCCTGAAGACCCGGAAGCCAGCGGAGAGGTAAGTACCGATCAAAAGAATTTTGATCGATCAAAAAAAGTATCAATTAATCGAGGAATTAATCTTTAATTTCCACAGCCCTAATTATATATATATATATATATATATATATATATATATATATATATATATACACACACACACACACACACACACACACACACACATATATATATATATACACACACACACACACAGTAAATATTGATTTTATATATGTACACACACCCACACACAGTATCTCACAGGGCCCATGTACACAGCAGTGTAAAGATCATTAAACTCATGCTGTGTTCACAGCTGTAATATCACATAAGAGAAATCTGTGTCCACAGTCCTGTAAATCGTATTTTATGCAGTATGTATGGGCCTGATGTGTACAGCGCAATGTCTTCTATTGACCTGCTTGGGGCCAACCTGTAATCATCAGCAATGTGTATTGAGATAGATTCCACACTAGTGTGGTGGCATGGCAGCCGGCGTCCAACCAACCAATAGGGACAATAAATCTGTGCTATACGCTGTACATACAGTATCTCACAAAAGTGTAAATTTTCTGTCCCCTCAAAATAACTCAACACAGCCATTAATGTCTAAACCGCTGGCAACAAAAGTGAGTACACCCTAAGTGAAAATGTCCAAAGTATCAATATTTTGTGTGGCCACCATTATTTTCCAGCACTGCCTTAACCCTCTTGGGCATTGAGTTCACCAGAGCTTCACAGGTTGCCACTGGAGTCCTCTTCCACTCCTCAATGACGACATCACGGAGCTGGTGGATGTGAGAGACCTTGCACTCCTCCACCTTTCGTTAAAGGATGCCCCACAGATGCTCAATAGGATTTAGGTCTGGAGACATGCTTGGCCAGTCCATCACCTTTACCCTTAGCTTCTTTAGCAAGGCAGTGGTCGTCTTGGAGGTGTGTTTGGGGTTGTTATGTTGGAATACTGCTCTGCGGCCCAGTCTCCGAAGGGATGGGGATCATGCTCTGCTTCAGTATGTCACAGTACATGTTGGCATTCATGGTTCCCTCAATGAACTGTAGCTCCCCAGTGCCGACAGCACTCATGCACCCTTAGACCATGACACTCCCACCACCATGCTTGACTATAGGCAAGACACATTTGTCTTTGTACTCCTCACCTGGTTGCTGCCCCACAGGCTTGACACCATCTGAACCAAATAAGTTTATTCTGGTCTCATCAGACCACAGCTGGTCTGCTTGTCTTCAGCAAACTGTTTGCGGGCTTTCTTGTGCATAATCTTTATAAGAGGCTTCCTTCTGGGACAACAGCCATGCAGAACAATTTTTTTTTTCGTTCAAAAAAGTTTTATTGTTTTAAAAAAAGCATACATTGTACAATTTGGCATTGTACGTCGATTAGCGACGTAGGAATTACATTAAATTCAGTATAACCATAAAGAGTATGTACTCAAACTCTGTGTAAATAACCTATATTTTAGGTGATAAACAAGAAAAACGTGGTAAACATAGAACGAAACCTGACCTCTCAAGTGGCACCCCAAACGGGAACATTAGTGCCCCATGCAGAACAATTTGACGCAGTGTGCGGCGTATGGTCCGAGCACTGACAGGCCGACCCCCCACCCCTTCAACCTCTGCAGCAATGCTGGCAGCACTCATACGTCTATTTCCCAAAGACAACCTCTAGATATGATGCTAAGCACGTGCACTCAACTTGTTTGGTCGACCATGGCGAGGCCTGTTCTGAGTGGAAGCTGACCTGTTAAACCGCTGAATTGTCTTGGCCACCATGCTGCAGCTCAGTTTCAGGGTCTTTGCAATCTTCTTATAGCCTAGGCCATCTTCATGTAGAGCAACAATTTTTTTTTTTTCAGATCCTCTGTGCCATGAGTTGCCATGTTGAAATTCCAGTGACCAGTATGTGAGCAAGAGCGATAACACCAAATGTAACACACCTGCTCCCCATTCACACCTGAGACCTTGTAACACTGACAAGTCACATGACACAGGGGAGGGAAAATGGCTAATTGGGCCCACTTTGGACATTTTCACTTATGGGGTGTACTCACTTTTGTTGCCAGAGGTATAGACATTAAGCCCTGAGACTCGGAATTGGATGGATCAGCACCCCAGGCCATGAGGGCACCTGAGGGCTGGTCAGGAGGACCAGGACCAAACAGACAGAAAGATCTTCTGGACCCAAACCCCGTAGCACGTGATCTCAGTCCTTCCAAGGGGATTCACAGGTGATAAAAGTGTTTTTAGCAAATCAACGTCCCAGCCTTCCAAGTGATATGCTTACCAGAGATAAGCAGCAAATCCGCAGTTGGCTTATACCCAGCCTGGGCCTTTAGATGAATCAGGAACCCGGAACTTGAGGTACTCGAGAGTAGCGTATGCCCCCAGTGGTTATTACCAAAAAGAAAAAAGGGGAGCAGACATAGCGTAATATTGACAAAAAATTTTTTTGGGAAAAAGCTTATATATAAATAAATATATATAACCCTTTTTTTTATTTTTTAAAATTCTACTAAATTAGATTAGGAAAAATGAGGGGAACACCCAGTGTTGTAAAACCAAAAAAATAAAAAACGTGTTCGAATGGAAACTCCTCCACCATTTAAATATTGCGCTTACCAAAACACAACAAAACACTGATTGTACCTTAAGTACCCTTTCCCAGACGGCACAGCAAGACGACACACTCACTGATTGGTTCCGAGAGAGATTGGCACCCAATGCGTCCAGTCAAACTGCGTTCTAGCACCTGCCAAAGGTGACAACAACACCTTTGGCCAAGCAGAACACATTGTAATCCAGCCAGACTGGTACTGAAACCACAATTTAGTACAATTAACCCCAAAACCCAACTGCGGTTTTAGGAACATTACATTTACAAAACACATAGCGCGTGCTCGTCAGGAGCCCGGCGCTACACATATTTGTGATCTGTTCCAGATTTTCTGGTTCTGCACAGGAAAAAATTATAGTAATAGGTGTCAAATCTGTGTCAACGAGTTATAGGTCTTTGGTTTCTAACATTATGTTGTGTTTGAAAAGCTACAAAACTAGTTTTGAACATTGCATCATTTTCCTTAGCTAACATTTGGCGAGGGTATAATTTCTAAGTGTATTACACCTGACAATATCCAGAACAAAGCCCCAAGGTATCAAGGCTTGGGAATAAAAGCTATGTCTATGTTATAGGGGCATCAGAGATCCATAATGGACGGACTCTAAGTACCCGCTCCAGGGCCAGATTTTATATTGCTCTGCTGCTCTCTCAAGAGAAATTATAAACTTGCAAAACCTTTTTCGACATCTGCTTAGCCACTATTGAGAGGATTTGTTAAATAATTAGGGCTATTTTAACACTTAATTCTTGAATATTGCCTCTTAAAAGTACAATTGAAGCCCATATAGTGTTGTTCTCAAAGTATAGAAAAAGCACCAAAATAAGAACGTTCTAATGTATAAACAAATGTGAACTGTATGGAGATAAAAGCTAAATAACACAGCAGGGATTCATTAATTATGTTATCTATATCATAAAAGTGATCTCTTGTATCCCTGAGCAGTTTAAAGCTGAACTCAGGGAAGATATAAAACAAGCACATTAATAGAGCTCAGTATTCATTAATACATCCTTAAAATGTATTTTCAAATGTAATTTCACATGATATTTCCTTCTTGTAGTCCCTGGTTAGTAGAGCTCAGAAAGGGAATGGGGAGAAGCAGCACAAAGAGCCAATCAATTGTGCTGCAGTGCAAGGAGAAAACTGATAGGAGGAGAGAGCAGAGTGATGAGAGGAAAAATTAGGTCATCAGTCTGCTGCTTCACTCTTTACTGTCCAATCACAGGCTGGGGGGGGGGGCAAAACCTGTAAGTGTTTACTGAATTGCAGCAGAGACTATCTGGTCAGTGTGTACAGCTGTGTAAAGCTCCAGGCTGTCGCTGTGCTCAGCCATGAGGAACAAAGAATTTGCCTGGTATTTCTGGGTAGAGTATGGGACTCATTCGCTTTCTCTCATCTAATATAAACAGTCCTATTTTCCCTTTGTCTCCACTTTTTATATATCTTCTGCTAGACATTTAAAATTGTGCAACTGTCAGCGGCTCCTTGTATACAGAGTGGAACCGTTCATTTAAACTGACATCTGAACCTCACAGGACTCCTGAGACAGTTGGAACTGACTGTAAAATTGACAGCTGAACCCCCTTTCTGAGTCCTGCTCTGACAGCATTTACTGTATGAATCACTTGCATTCAAGTTGCCGATTTCATTGTTAAAGAGGAGGTCTGGCCGTTTTTTTTTTTTTTTTTTTTTTAAAGTCAGCAACTACAAACACTGTAGCTGCTGACTTTTAATAAGGATACTTACGTGTCCAATGAGCCCACAATGTCGCCCCCACGAGGCTGATCCGTCCATCGGATCGGGTGCCGGCGCCGCCATCCTTACTAAGGGAAACAGGCAGTGGAGCCTTGCGGCTTCACTGCCCGTTTCCTACTGCGCATGCGCGAGTCGCGCAGCGCTTTGTGAATGGCCCTGTTGTTTTATGGGACACACACATGTCCCAGAAGACAACGGGGCCGCTCGCCGATGAGGAGGACCTGAAGTAACAGCGCCGCACAATAGGAAGAGGCAGATTAGGAAGACTCCCTAGCAACAAGGGTTTCTGGTAAGTTACAATTTTTTTTTTTTCAAAATGTTTTTTTTAATATTTTTTTGTTAATGTAATTTTTTGTTTTAGGGTTGACCTACACTTTACATGTAGTGCTTATATGCACATTACATTAATTACAGTATTGTCCTTTGATCTTCAAATAGAACAAAACATAACGTTCATTAACATTTTATCTAAATAACCCCTTTTTTTAATCTTTCATTAACTCAAATTATTATTATTTTTTTTTATGTTCTACCCTTAGCATTTTTTAATGACTTTTCTTTATTCCTTTTACTTTTTTCTACCTTCTGTTCTGTTTTGTTTCTTTTTTTGTAGTACAGCATTAAAAGAAAAAAAAAATGCACAGATCCACGTGATAGATCCTACCTGCTGATCCCAGTTACTCTTCAATCCCTATCCATATGGGATGTCCTTAAATATTCCCGGGGCTTCAGTCCTCTAATTTTCCCTTAATATTCTTCTTTGGGAATCCTGCCTTCTCTCCACCATGGGAAAACTCTCATGCATTTTGGCATCTAAAAATCATGTAGCCTCCTGTCATCCCTCGGCCCTAAGTCCTTTCATACTTTGCAAGCAGATACATTTTTTTTCTAAAACCAAACTCTTCCACTATTTACAAGTAAAACATTTTATTCTGTCTACAGTCCCTGTCCTTGATAAAGGGGTCACCCTGACAACCTTGAAGACCACTGTTGTAAGGATCCACACTCCCTGGGCTTGAGTCCCTTGCTATGTTCTCAACTTCTTACTGGCTACAAGGGATGAGCTCCGTGTTCAGGTGGAACATAAGTTCGACTCAAACATCGAGTGTTTGCCGAAGAGCGAACATTATGGGGCGTTCGCGGAAAATTTGAGTGCCGCGGAATGCCCTATAATGCACTGTGAGATCGCAGTGCATTGCTGTATGATGATTGGCTAAAGCATGTACCGGACCTGCATGCTTTGGCCAATCACAGTGTGCTCTGTTAAGAGAGCCATAATTGGCCTAAGGCAGGGTGCCTT
Organism: Lithobates sylvaticus; assembly: GCA_028564925.1. Lineage (NCBI taxonomy): Eukaryota > Metazoa > Chordata > Amphibia > Anura > Ranidae > Lithobates > Lithobates sylvaticus. The sequence continues at coordinate 239,775,506 of CM053031.1, read as the reverse complement.
TGGCCAATCATGGTTCAGGGGGACTAAGTCCATGCCCCACACAATATACGACCGTGTGTAGTGTTGTTGGCGTGGACAGAGAGATTGCCTGCTTAATCTAAATTAAGCTGGTTATTCAGTAAGCGGCAGTGTATTTTATATATATTAAATGAAAAAAAATCCAAACCATCATGGCCCTGTGTGAAAAAGTGTTTGTTAAAACATACTATAACTGTGGTTGTCCACACCTGAGTTCAATTTCTCTAGCCACACCCAGGCCTGATTATTGCCACACCTGTTCACAATCAAGGCATCACTTAAATAGGAGCTGCTTGACACAGTAAGGTCCACCAGAAGATCCTTAAAAGCTACACATCATGCCGAGACCCAAAGAAATTCAGGAACAATTGAGAAAGAAAGTAATTGAGATCTATCAGTCTGGAAAGGGTTATAAAGCCATTTCCAAAGCTTTAGGAATCCAGCGAACCACAGTGAGAGCCATTATCCACAAATGGCGAAGACATGGAACAGTGGTGAACCTTCCCAGGAGTGGCCGGCCACCCAAAATTACCCCAAGAGCGCAGCGACGACTCATCCAAGAGGTCACAAAAGACCCCACAACAACGTCCAAGGAACTGCAGGCCTCACTTGCCTCAGTTAAGGTCAGCGTTCATGCCTCCACCATCAGGAAAAGACTGGGCAAAAAATGGCCTGCATGGCAGAGTTCCAAGGAGAAAACCACTGCTGAGCAAAAAGAACATCAAAGCTCGTCTCAATTTCTCCACAACACATCTTGATGATCCCCAAGACTTTTGGGACAACCGTCTGTGGACCGATGAGACAAAAGTGGAACTCTTTGGAAGGTGTGTGTCCAAGTATATCTGGCGTAGAAGGAACACTGCATTTCAGAAAAAGAACATTATACCAACAGTAAAATATGGTGGTGGTAGTGTGATGGTCTGGGGCTGTTTTGCTGCTTCAGGACCTGGAAGACTTGCCGTGATAAAAGGAACTATGAATTCTGCTGTCTACCAAGAGATCCTGAAGGAGAATGTCCGACCATCTGTTCGTGTACTCAAGCTGAAACGAACTTGGGTTCTGCAGCAGGACAATGATCCTAAACACACCAGCAAGTCCACCACCGAATGGCTGAAGAAAAACAAAATGAAGACTTTGGAGTGGCCTAGCCAAAGTCCTGACCTGAATCCTATTGAGATGTTGTGGTATGACCTTAAAAAGGCCGTTCATGCTCGAAAACCCTCTAATGTAACTGAATTAGGACAATTCTGCAAAGATGAGTGGGCCAAAATTCCTCCAGGACGCTGTAAAAGCCTCATTGCACGTTATCGCAAACGCTTGGTTGCAGTTGCTGCTGCTAAGGGTGGCCCAACCAGTTATTAGGTTTAGGGGGCAATCACTTTTTCACACAGGGCCATGATGGTTTGGATTTTTTTTCACCTTTAATAATAAACACCTTCATTTACAAATTGCATTTTGTGTTTACTTGTGTTGTCCTTGACTATTGTTTAAATTGGTTTGATGTTCCAAAACACTTAAGTGTGACAAACATGCAAAGGAACAGGAAATGAGGAAGGGGGCAAACACTTTTTTACACCACTGTATATATATATATATATATATATATATATATATATATATATATATATATATATAATGTATAGGGGTTATTTACTAAAGGAAAATCCAATTTGCACTGCAAGTTCACTTTAACGGTGTTCAAACAAATGTTTTGCCTGTTCGCATGTTCTGCTGTGAACCAAACCACTACTGGCCACTCATCGCCCCATCATGCCTAATGTGGAAATGGAAATCAGATATTTGCTGTATCACCCTGCAGCCAGATCAATGGCAGCAAATCTGACACACCACTAAATTGTGCTCTCAGAATGCTCAACTTGGAACCGGACGAGCTTTCAATTTAGACTAACAACTCAACTTACAGCAACCAAACAAATCCAAGATACAGTGGATGCTTACTAATGACAAACTGACCACCAAATTCACCAACATAATGCTTAATTTACACAAAAACTGGGATCCATTCTCACCCCTTACCCCTCTTTACTTTCCTACTCCCGCCCTTCTTTACTTTTACAGTCTATTTTCTATAGTTTTATGTTAAAAATATGAAAGAGCCTTGGGATTATATATTTTTCTCTTATCAGATTACTGTAACACCTTGTTTTGTCTAGACTAGAGGACCGCTATTTTGTTATGTTGGTGTCAGGGTCCTGGCCGCTCCGTGCGACCCAGATTGCCTCTACGCAGGCAAACGGTCACTCCCGTGCCCTCCAGGCATCAGCGCGGGCGTTGGCGCGCGCCGCGGGCGCGTGCGCGACCGGCCCGCGAGCGCGCTCCCGTGCGCTAATAGCGGGGGCGCGCGCCCGTGCGCGTGCACGTCTAGCGCTGTTTGGCGCCAGTGCCCCTATTTAAGGATCAGAGCTGCAGCCCTGCGGTGCTGTTCGTCTGCAGCTCTGACCTGAGTTTCCAGTGTAAACCTGCCTGTACCTATCTGTGATCCTTGGAACCCGACCCGGCCTGTCTGACCCTGTTGACCTCTCTGCTCCTTGACCCCGGCTTGCCTGACTCTGCTTAAGGACTTACCACCTGTTGCCGAACCTCTGCCTGCCACTTGACCATCCTCTTGCCTGCCGTTTAATGCCTATCTGCCTTCCCTGTGACCCGGCCTGTCTGACTACCTCTGCCGTCCGAGTGTGCCTCTCTCCCGCACAGGATCTGCCTCCGCTGCTGCTGCTCCAGAGACTACCTCTCTCTTCGGTCATCCGACCCCAAGCCTGCTGTGCCATCACCTGCAGTTCCTGCCATCTAAAGACCAGCACCAGCATCCTGCTTCATCCTGCACCAGCTGACTCACCGGACGGACACTCCTACTCCGCTGTGCTCACGGGTCCCCTGTCTCCATTCCAGTGGACCCTGAACCAGAGCCGTAAGAGAGGTTCCCTTCCGTCAAGCCAGGCTCGCCACCAGGTACCTAACAGTACGAACAGCCCAGATGACCGAGCCTGCGGAAGGAACCTCGTCCATGCAGGACTTCTGCTCCCACCTTGCAGCCCTCACCCAAGCAGTGAAGTCTCTACAGGAAGGCTATACCAGGTTAGAGGGACAGGTACAGCATCTCTCCGGTCCTATGGCCGCTGCACCTCCTGCGCCACCGGTGCAACCCACGGTTCAGCCTGCAGTAGTGATGCTTCCTCCAGAACCAAGAGTGCCCGTTCCGGAAAGATTCTCAGGGGATCGGTCCAAGTTCCCTGCCTTCCGAGATGCCTGCCAGCTTTATTTTGCACTTCAGCCCAGGACTTTTTCGTTGGAAGCCACCAAGGTGGGATTCGTAGTATCTCTCCTGCAAGGAGAACCTCAATCATGGGCCCACCGTCTTCTGAGAGCCCACAGATCCAGGACCTTGCTACCTTCTTCCAGGCAATGGAACAACTCTATGATGACCCCCAAAGAACCACTACAGCCGAGACCGCCTTGTCCACGCTCCAACAAGGCCGTAGAATGGCCGAGGACTACATCTCTGATTTCAGGCGCTGGAGCGTGGACACTCGGTGGAACGATGCAGCCCTTAGGCATCAATTCCGCACAGGTCTATCTGAGAGTCTGAAGGATGAACTGGCTCGAGTGGGGGTCTCCGAGTCTCTGGAAGACCTGATTACCCTGACCATCCAACTGGATCGCCGGCTCCGGGAACGCCGAGCCGAACGTTCCTCCCAACCGACCCGCCCGGCCTGGATGGTGGCAAGGGCTCCAACTCCAGCTTCCTGCTATTTTCCTACACCTGCTTCAGTTCCAGCCAGTCCTGCCTTCGACGGCCCTGAACCCATGCAGATCGGACTTATGCGCTCCACCCTGTCTCCTGAGGAGCGTGCCAGGCGCCGGCAGCTGAACCTATGCCTCTATTGTGGTGGCTCTGGACATTACGTGAACAACTGCCCAGTCAAGATCCGTAAGTGTCTTTCTTCTGTCTCTTCTAAACCTGCACCTTGCCCCAGCAACACCACTCACCTGGCTCTTCCCCTCTCGTTGCAGCTTCAAGGAAAGACAATCCACACCAATGCTATCCTTGACTCCGGAGCATGCAGTTGTTTTATCGATGCCACCTTTGCCAACTTGCAAGGCCTACCTCTCCGAGAGAAGACCCAGGGACTTTCTGTCTTCTTGGCCGATGGATCACGTATCAAATCAGGTCAAGTGACCCAAGAGACCTTGCCCCTGCCTGCCACCATCTTGTCCCAGCACCAAGAACTGTTGATACTGGATGTAATTTCTTCTCCTCTCTTCCCAGTGATTTTGGGCATACCATGGCTCCAAGCCCACAACCCTTGCATTAACTGGTCAACGGGACAAGTAAAATTCCAGTCCCCTTATTGCCTTCAGCACTGCCTACCTGAGCCCGCTGGGGCACCCTCTGCTCTGTGTTGCCTGAACTCCGATCAGGACTTGTGCCGGGCCGTGCCCAAGACTTACCACGACTTCCTCGACGTGTTCAGTAAACGAGGGGCAGACTCCCTGCCGCCCCATCGTCCATATGACTGTCCTATCGAGATTCTTCCAGGTGCCGAAATCCCATTCGGTCGCATCTTTCCCTTATCCGAAAAGGAGCAGGAGGCCCTGAAGGCATACATCGCGGAGAACCTCGAAAAAGGGTTTATCCGTCACTCCACTTCCCCAGCAGGCGCGGGGATATTCTTTGTTACCAAAAAGGACCAAACACTCAGGCCTTGTGTGGACTACCGTGAGTTGAATAAGGTGACAGTCAAGAACCGATACCCCTTGCCGTTGATACCGGAGCTCTTCCAGAAATTACGAACGGCAACTATCTTCTCCAAGTTGGATCTAAGGGGTGCCTACAACCTGGTCCGTATCAGGTCCGGGGATGAATGGAAAACGGCCTTCCGGACCCGCTTTGGTCACTATGAATATCTAGTCATGCCGTTCGGCCTCTGCAATGCCCCTGCCACCTTTCAGCACCTGATCAATGATGTCTTTAGAGACTTTTTGGACATTTTTGTAATAGTATACCTCAATGACATTTTAATTTTTTCCAATTCTCTTGAACAGCACCAGGGGCATGTGGGCAGAGTGCTACTTCGTCTCCGGCAGCATGGCCTATATGCTAAAGCAGAAAAGTGCCTGTTTGAACAGCAAGAGATCCAGTTTCTGGGACTTGAGATTTCCCCAGCAGGGATCAGGATGGATCCCCAGAAGGTAACCGCTGTATTAGACTGGCCGGCACCATCGGACAAGAAGGGCATTCAGCGCTTTATAGGATTCGCGAATTTCTATAGAAAATTTATTAAGGGATTCTCTACCATCGTCAACCCTATTAGCCAACTGACAAAGCAGGGTACACGCTTTCAGTGGGGCCCCGAGGCCCAGGAAGCTTTTGAAAAACTTAAAAGACTATTCACCTCTGCCCCCATCCTCAGTCACCCCAACCCTGCCCTCCCATACATTCTGGAGGTCGACGCTTCTGAAGTAGCGCTGGGAGCGGTGGTATCTCAGCGTCAAGGCAGCAAGGATTTGATGCACCCGGTAGGGTTCTTCTCCCGAAAACTAACTCCCGCAGAGAGGAATTACGACGTTGGAGATCGGGAACTCCTGGCCATCAAGGCAGCCCTGGAGGAATGGAGGTACCTGTTGGAGGGCGCAAGTCATCCGGTATTGGTGTATACCGACCACAAAAACCTCGAGTATCTACGGACAGCCAAGCGACTGAAGCCTCGACAAGCCCGTTGGGCCTTGTTTTTTTCTAGATTTTGTTTTCATATCACCTACCGCCCAGGATCCAAAAACGTGAAACCAGACGCGCTCTTGCACATGTTCGACAATCCAAGAGACACAGCAGCTCCAGACACCATCCTGTCATCCGGCAACTTTCTACTTGTACAACCGGATTTGCTCTCACAGATCAAGGAGGCATCTGCAAATGACCCAGCAACCCCAGGGGCTCCCCTGACTCCCAGAGACGGTCTCTTTTGGAAAGGAAGCCAAGTTTTTGTCCCGGAATCTGTTCGGACCAAGGTCCTGAATCTTTGCCATGACCACCCTCTGGCAGGACATTTTGGAGTCCGCAAGACTATCGATCTGGTGCAACGCACCTTTTGGTGGCCAAGTCTGAGGAAAGACTGCAAGGAGTACGTCAACGCCTGCCCTGTCTGTACCCGGAGCAAGACCTCAAGAAGCCGAGCTTGGGGCCTCCTTAAGCCTCTTCCCGTACCCGATCGTCCCTGGAGGATGATCACCATGGACTTTATAGTTGAACTTCCATGCTCAGAAGGATGCACAGCTATTTTTGTAGTCGTAGACCGGCTGTCTAAAATGGCCCACTTCCTGCCCCTTAAGGGAACCCCGTCCGCTTCTGAAACAGCCCGTGTCTTTATCAGGGAGATAATTAGGTTGCATGGGGTCCCTGCCAGCATAGTCTCCGATAGGGGGGTTCAGTTTACGTCCCGTTTCTGGAGGGCTTTGTGTAAATCCCTAAAGATTGAGTTGGCGCTGTCCTCGGCCTATCATCCTCAAACAAATGGACAGACAGAACGCACAAATCAGACCTTGGAGCAGTACATTAGGTGCTTCACGTCCTTTGTGCAGGACGATTGGGTGTCCCTACTACCCTTAGCCGAGTTTTCATACAACAACGCCAACCACTCAGCCACAGGTCAGTCCCCTTTTTTCTCCAACTATGGCTTCCACTTATCCTTTCTCCCTGACTTTCTTCCAGAATCTCCGGTTCCAGCGGTGCAGGATACAGTGACCTTCCTCAACCACAACAACCAGATCCTCCAAGAGACGATAACCAAGGCCCAGGTGGACTGCAAGAGGTTCTTTGACCGGAAAAGAAGGGGAGAACTGGACCTCCAGATTGGAGATCAGGTATGGCTATCTACTATTAACTTGAAGTTACCTTGCCCTTCCAAGAAACTCGCTCTCAAGTTTCTGGGACCCTTCTCTGTGAAAAGGAGGATCAACCAGGTATCCTATGAACTGTCGTTGCCCACCTCAATGAAGATACACCCGGTGTTTCATGTGGCCCTGTTGAAACCCGCTGTACCCGATCCCTTTCCTGATAGGGGAGCTGGACCCCCTGGTCCTGTTCTTGTCGAGGCGGTGAAGAATACGAGGTGGAGGCCATTATTGATTGTAGGAGGCGGCAAGGCAGACACAGTTCTTGGTTAAATGGAAGGGGTACGGGGCTGAGGACAATTCCTGGGAACCCGATAGTAACCTTCATGCCAGAAGACTGATCCGTGCCTTCTTTTCCGCCCACCCAGAGAAGAGAAGTCTTTTGGGCACCCGGAGGTTGCCCCTTGTGGGGGGGCAATGTCAGGGTCCTGGCCGCTCCGTGCGACCCAGATTGCCTCTACGCAGGCAAACAGTCACTCCCGTGCCCTCCAGGCATCAGCGCGGGCGTTGGCGCGCGCCGCGGGCGCGTGCACGCGCGCGACCGGCCCGCGGGCGCGCTCCCGTGCGCTAATAGCGGGGGCGCGCGCCCGTGCGCGTGCACGGGCGCGTCTAGCGCTGTTTGGCGCCAGTGCCCCTATTTAAGGATCAGAGCTGCAGCCCTGCGGTGCTGTTCGTCTGCAGCTCTGACCTGAGTTTCCAGTGTAAACCTGCCTGTACCTATCTGTGATCCTTGGAACCCGACCCGGCCTGTCTGACCCTGTTGACCTCTCTGCTCCTTGACCCCGGCTTGCCTGACTCTGCTTAAGGACTTACCACCTGTTGCCGAACCTCTGCCTGCCACTTGACCATCCTCCTGCCTGCCGTTTAATGCCTATCTGCCTTCCCTGTGACCCGGCCTGTCTGACTACCTCTGCCGTCCGAGTGTGCCTCTCTCCCGCACAGGATCTGCCTCCGCTGCTGCTGCTCCAGAGACTACCTCTCTCTTCGGTCATCCGACCCCAAGCCTGCTGTGCCATCACCTGCAGTTCCTGCCATCTAAAGACCAGCACCAGCATCCTGCTTCATCCTGCACCAGCTGACTCACCGGACGGACACTCCTACTCCGCTGTGCTCACGGGTCCCCTGTCTCCATTCCAGTGGACCCTGAACCAGAGCCGTAAGAGAGGTTCCCTTCCGTCAAGCCAGGCTCGCCACCAGGTACCTAACAGTTGGTCTGCAGCGCCACAACAGTATGTGATAGGTCTCCTAGTAGCTATGTATTTGCTGTTATCAAAATAATAAAACTTATTGAACAGAAAAAAAAAATGCTCCGAATAAAAAAAAAAAAAAGATTTTATTCATTTTTTAATAACTTCACCATGCTTTGTACCAGAAACATATTTTTTTTTTTATAAAGTGGACAATTTGCAGCATTAAATTTGCATTTTGATGAGTTAAATGCTACCTTAGTTCCCAGAAGGAAGAACAAATTATGTTAATCATAATGTTAATGAAAACCAGACTCTGTTTTATCATGTTCATTATACTATGAACGCGCACTATGTAACTATGTTCATTATGACTAAATCACACTGACAACACCTACCACCAACCCTCCCCATTCCTCTTTTCATGGACCAAAAGGTGACAACCCTAGGACCGGCTGTTAGTGGCAGTCATTATTGAGCTGGACAGTATGTATGCAAATATAAAGCAACTGGGACAGGCTAGGTTTTATTTTTATTTTTTCTGTGGTCTTGCTCCTATGTTTAAAGTTGGTTGAGACCAGTGTGAAACCTCAGCTGTCCCCCATTTTGGGACTGTCTTCTCCAAAATACAGCTAAAGAAAATAAAGCAATATTAAGACTCAATATACAGTATCTCAAAAGAATTTACACTTTGCTATAATGCGGCCACCCCCACCCCAAAGCACCTTGTCCCCATGTTGATGAGGACAAGGGCCTCTTCCCGACAACCCTGGCCGTTGGTTGTCGGAGTCTGCGGGCGGGGGGCTTATCGGAATCCGGGAGCCCCCTTTAATAAGGGGGCCCCCAGATCCCGGCCCCCCACCCTATGTGAATGAGTATGGGGTACGATGTACCCCTACCCATTCACCTAAGGTGTAAAAGTGTAAATAAAAAAAAACACACAATTTTTTTTAAATATTTTATTGCACTGCTCCGGGAGTCTTCTTCCGTCTTTGGGGGTCTTCTCGCCGGTCTTCTCGTCTGCTCTTTTACCTAGCTCTTTCACGAGCGGAGGAGCCCGTCTTTCTTCGTCGTCGCCGCCGCTGTCGTCTGGGGGTCTCGTTCCGCCTTCGGGGTCTTCCGGGTCTCTTCTGTTCTTGCCACTGTCGCTGCCTTCTGCGCCATCTTCTTCTTCTTCCTCCTCTTCTTCTTCTTCTTCTTCCGATGTTGACTCATCGCTCTCTCTGGCCGGAATGGCAGAGACGCGCTGTGTTGTGACTTATATAGGGACAAGGGGGAGGGGTCACATGCTCATGTCACATGGTGACCCCGCCCCCTATGATGTCACAGTCCCGGAGGATGCTGGGACTGTGAGCTTGCACAAGAAAGCTTTAGTATTTTTTACTTTAATAAAAGGGGCTGTTACTTGACAGTAGTCAATGGGGGTTGGGGAGTAGGATAGTTGGCAAGCATTCAGCATAGGTGAGTCCTACTTAAAAAATCACTAGGAAGTCAAAATAGGCTCTTTGCAAAGGGCTTCCATTTGGACCCAGATGCTGTCTATACCTATGGCCTGCAAGCTGTTATTTTCTAGTATATGGAGTTTTGGAATTTATATCCCAGAACTGCGCATAGAACTCTGTGCTCCAGCCAGTCAGTTAATGTATTCCTCTTCTTATTGTGGACATTTACTATTCAGCAGCATGGAGAAGTGTTTACTCTTCTCTCCGATCGGAGCTGAGCCAGACATTTCTATCACTAGAGTCCTCAAGCACATTGACTGCTTATGTCATATGGTTGAGCAGTCTGGCGTAGCTAGAGTTTCCACAGATGTATTCCTTAAAATTGATTTTAACTTTTTATTTTTTCAATTTGCCTATGCCCATCACATTAATAGGCTGGATCCGCTGACCTGGAAAGTCTTGACACTTTTCTAAAGCTGCATTGTGACTTTATAAATTCTAGGCTTGTGTTGTATCACATTTCACATTCAGCAATAATAATAGTACGGAATATCCTTATTGTATCCAACATATATTTGGCGTTCATTTCACTTGGAGGGGGAATTTCATTTTTTGCTCATGTATGCAGCAATTTTTTTTTCTTTTGGTTAGAGTGAGGAAGTGTTATAACTTGTGGCTGTTTTTAATTGCTGCTGGGGTTCTAATTGGAAAATGTTCACTTATGTCCTCTTCTGTCACCTGTCAGGTGTTTGAGATGTGTGAGTAATCTCCCCTATGGAAGCAAAGACAACAGTAAAAACTCAGCAGAAGTTCAAAACCTACTTTACTCTAAAACAAGAACGAAAATAATAGCTGGATGTGAGCTTTAAAGGGAACCTTTACTTAAAAAGTAAAGATTTGCAATCGTATAGATAATATTTAAAAATAATAATGTTTCCTACACAGTATCGTAAAATATAATTTTTTTGCAATTTCGACAGATTAATATTTTCTAAGCAGTACCTTAAAAAAGCTCTCTCAAACTCTTCCTGAAAAATACCAGTTCACTTCCTTATGTAGCGATACCCCCAGTTAAGAGGGCCGCTGATTTGTTTTGGGTCCCTGAGTGCAGCTCCACCAACCCCCGGCAATTTGCTCTACCCGCTCTGGCACAGTTAGTCAAGGGGTATGTATCTATGCACATACAAATATCACTTATACTCTAAGTGTAAGGGGTATGAATTCACAAGCAGACTGCTGAGATAAGAATAACTGGCTTTACTTTGGCAGTAAGGAAAAGAAACAGTAACATGCATTTAAACATATGACTTACAATACTTTAGCAGGTCCCTGCAATATGCACTGTAACATGTACACACATATGTATCAAACTAGCAATGGGGAACGGAGCGCCAAATGTAGCGACCGTCTGCTATGCACCCCTGAGGTGCAATAAATCTATCTGCGCCTACCTAACGGACCAGGCCTGATCCCTAGTAATAGAGCTCAGTCCTTGTACAAGTACAGTGTTCTTCACTGGCAATAGATCTGTAGAGGTGGTGCACATGTAGCTTTAAATGGTGTATTTGTAATCCACAGAAAGTAACATTTGCTGCTCTGAGGTAAATTGTGCCTTGGCAGTTCAATAGGCATAAACGTGTGTATCAATGCAGGATGAGCCTTTCGGCTCTCTCACCAATCCTTGGGTACCGTCCTCAGCTCCGGTCCCTCTAATGGCGGCGTCCGGTCTCCTCGTCACAGCCCCTGCGCTCCGGTCCTCAGCTCCGACCGACCGACTGTAGGGAAGAGTCTCCGCTCCGCTGCTGCTGACTCTGAGGGATGAGAGTCTCTCTCCAGCTGCTGCAAGGCCCAGGCTTCAGGCCTTCAGCAGTCCCGGTCCGCACAGGTGTCTCCTCAGGAACAAGTCTCCGCGTCACCAGCTCAGTCAGAAGAGGGAGACCAGTCACAGGAGGCAGCCCAGTCAGAAGTGGCATCAGAAGAGGTGGCATCAGAAGAGAAAGAGGCGGTCTCTCCTCCTCCTTTTTATAACCTCCCCCAGCAGCCTCTTGGGCGGAAACAAGCAGCCCGGGAGCCTGGGGGATTATGGGGAATGTAGTCTTTTCCCCTAAAAGGGGTACGACCCCGCTACACTTAAAAGGTGACTGACTAGACACAAATGTTTTGTAGCCTAATAGCTGTAAATATGCAATGTGAGATCATCCTAGGCACTGCTGCCTTGTAACTGCTAGTCTCACAATATTTGAAGTGAGATTAGGTAATGTCATTACTGCGCTGCTCACTGTTCTAGCTGGAGAGGGAGCTGTACATGAGGAGCTACAGTGCAAGAATCTCCCTGCTCTTACTTTGTTTGTGTATGTGTTTACTCCACTGCTTCTTGATCAATACCTCTCTAGTCATCAGGTCACCAGCGATCAGGAGCAGGGGCGGACTGACCATTCGGCCACTCGGGCACTGCCCGAGGGCCCAGGGCCACAAAGGGGCCCCATCAGGGTTGCCAGCCTCAGTAAAACCAGGAACAGTATGTAAAAATCTGTGTTTTTTTTACATCTGTCTCTGAAATGTCCCTTATTGACATCATTTTGGTCTAAAAATACAGAGTTTATAGATGCCCCACCTCTCCAGTACCTTCTCAGCCAATAGAAACATGTCTGTGTATACTGTGTGATTGTATACTGTGAGTGTGTATACTGTGTGGCCCCATAATCTCTAATTGCCTGGGGGCCCCATAATCTCCTATTGCCCGGGGGCCCCATGAGTTGTCAGTCCGCCCCTGATCAGAAGGGTAGTGAGGGAGCAGCTCTGGAAATCAGAGCTGTTACTAGTAGCCAATGGAAGAGGAATAGAAAACAGCATGGACCAAGAGGGTTCAAGCTGTGGAATGAGAAAGAGAAGAAGTATTAGAAAGAAAAAGAGAAAGAGAAGAAGAAGTATTAGACAGAGAAAGAGAAGAAGAAGTATGAGAAAGAGAAAGAGAAGAAGAAGTATGAGAAAGAGAAAGAGAAGAAGAAGTATGAGAAAGAGAAGAAAAAAATATTAGACAGAGAAATAGAAAGGGAAGAAGAAGTATGAGAAAGAGAAAGACTGAGGGGTGGTGGGGTGGGCAGGAAGATCTGTGGGGTTTAGTAAAGCAGAGAACTGTCTTGGTAATAACAAGGTAATTTGAAGGTTTTTTTCAATTTTTCTCCACCTTGTCAATATCTGATGGATCCCATTATTCTTTGATTATAACCCTTCCATTTTCTCTAACCCTTGTCTCTTTTCTGTTGTGCATTGTATTCACACAGTACAAAATTGTAACAGGACTTCAACAACACATCATGGTTTATATTTTGACCAGCATATTAACCACTTCAGCCCTGGCAGCCAAAGGACCAGGCCCCTTTTTGCGTTTCGGCACTGCGTCGCTTTAACTGACAATTGCGCGGTCATGCGACGTGGCTCCCAAACAAAATTGGCGTCCTTTTTTCCCCACAAATAGAGCTCTCTTTTGGTGGTATTTGATCGCCCCTGCGGTTTTTATTTTTTGCGCTATAAACAAAAATAGAGCGACAATTTTGAAAACAATGCAATATTTTTTGCTTTTTGCTATAATAAATATCCCCAAAAAATATATAAAAAAACATTTTTTTTCCTCAGTTTAGGCCGATATGTATTCTTCTACATATTTTTGGTAAAAAAATCGCAATTAGCGATTATTGATTGGTTTGCGCAAAAGTTATAGCGTTTACAAAATAGGGGATAGTTTTTATAGCATTTTTATTAATATTTTTTTTTTTACTAGTAATGGTGGCGATCAGCGATTTTTATTGTGACTGCGACATTATGGCGGACACATCGGACATTTTTGACACATTTTAGGGACCATTGTCATTTATACAGCAATCAATGCCATTTAAATGCATTGATTCCTGTATAAATGACACTTGTAGTGAAGGAGTTAACCACTAGGGGGAGGGGAGGGGTTATGGGCTGTGACGTGTGTTGTGTTTTTTACATTAGGGGGCGGGGCTGACATCTGACGTCATTGATCGGCTTTCCCGATGACCGGGAACAGCCAATCAATGACAGGCAGAGTAGGAAGCGCAGGGAGAGGTTTGTTTACACAAACCTCTCCCCGTTCTTCAGCTCCGTAACCCGATCGCGGGACACCAGCGGCGATCGGCGGGCAGGCATTTAAAGGATCACGTACAGGTACATGATTTTGCCTGCCCGTGCCATTCTGCTGACGTATATATGCAGTGGGCGGTCGGGAAGCGGTTAAACTATTTTCCTTGTCATAAAGAGTTGGGGAGCAGAGACCCCCAAAAACAGCAGCATATACTCTTCCTAACTTCTTTGCTCTTTATAAAACACCAGTGCTGTAGGGCAATCTCTAAACTCTGCTGTCAGCATACATAGATCACGAGGTAATAAAATAAGGAGATTAAAGTCTCTACTACCCATCCAATGTTATTAAAAAAGAGCTTTTAAACAGCAGTAACATTGTCTGCTAATCAATTAAGTAGGGTAATTAAAAAGAATGGGTAGTGCACCACTTTGTGTATAACCACTTGCAGATTCATGTTAATGGACAATTATTAGAACTCTCAGCATTAGGGATGGGCCCGGTGCTCGATGCGAACCCACGTTCGCATCGAGCACCGGGCGTTCGCTCGCTCGGCGAGCCCAGAACTATTTTGGCCGCTCGCATCACGTTCGTGTGATGCGAGCGGCCCCGCAATGCATTGCGGCCGGCGCGGCCGGCGCAGTGCATTGCTGGCTGATGATTGGCCAAGCATGCACTGTGACCCCGCATGCTTGGCCAATCACAGCCCCGGAAACTCGAAGAGCCATAATTGGCTACAGGCAGGACGCCTGTAGCCAATTACAGCTCAGGGGCTGTAGTACACGCCCCCCCCCTATAAAAGGCCGCCACGCCGTCTGCGCCGGTCACATGCTGTTCCGGCGCAGATTAAGCAGGCTGATTCTGTGACACTCTGCTGGATTTAGTTAGGTAGAGAGATTCACTTACAGAGATTGAGTTAGATAGATTCAGTTACAAAGATTGATTGAGAAAGAGGGACTTGTAGTGTGTTCGTGGCAGGCAGGCAGAGCTCCTATATTTTGTTACCAGAAGCACCTATAGGACTTGTAGTGTGTTCGTGGCAGGCAGGCAGAGCTCCTATATTTTGTTACCAGAAGCACCTATAGGACTTGTAGTGTGTTCGTGGCAGGCAGGCAGAGCTCCTATATTTTGTTCCCAGAAGCACCTATAGGACTTGTAGTGTGTTCGTGGCAGGCAGGCAGAGCTCCTATATTTTGTTCCCAGAAGCACCTATAGGACTTGTAGTGTGTTAGTCCCATCACACACACAGAGCTATATTTTGTTCCCAGAAGCACCTATAGGACTTGAAGTGTGTTAGTCCCATCACACACACAGAGCTATATTTTGTTCCCAGAAGCACCTATAGGACTTGAAGTGTGTTAGTCCCATCACACACACAGAGCTATATTTTCTTCCCAGAAGCACCTATAGGACTTGAAGTGTGTTAGTCCCATCACACACACAGAGCTATATTTTGTTCCCAGAGGCACCTATAGGACTTGAAGTGTGTTAGTCCCATCACACACACAGAGCTATATTTTGTTCCCAGAAGCACCTATAGGACTTGAAGTGTGTTAGTCCCATCACACACACAGAGCTATATTTTGTTCCCAGAAGCACCTATAGGACTTGAAGTGTGTTAGTCCCATCACACACACAGAGCTATATTTTGTTCCCAGAAGCACCTATAGGACTTGAAGTGTGTTAGTCCCATCACACACACAGAGCTATATTTTGTTCCCAGAAGCACCTATAGGACTTGAAGTGTGTTAGTCCCATCACACACACAGAGCTATATTTTGTTCCCAGAAGCACCTATAGGACTTGAAGTGTGTTAGTCCCATCACACACACAGAGCTATATTTTGTTCCCAGAAGCACCTATAGGACTTGAAGTGTGTTAGTCCCATCACACAGACCTTTATTTCTTCCCAGAAGCACCTATAGGACTTGAAGTGTGTTAGTCCCATCACACACACAGAGCTATTTTGTTCCCAGAAGCACCTATAGGACTTGAAGTGTGTTAGTCCCATCACACACACAGAGCTATATTTTGTTCCAGAAGCACCTATAGGACTTGAAGTGTGTTAGTCCCATCACACACACAGAGCTATATTTTGTTCCCAGAAGCACCTATAGGACTTGAAGTGTGTTAGTCCCATCACACACACAGAGCTATATTTTGTTCCCAGAAGCACCTATAGGACTTGAAGTGTGTTAGTCCCATCACACACACAGAGCTATATTTTGTTCCCAGAAGCACCTATAGGACTTGAAGTGTGTTAGTCCCATCACACACACACAGAGCTATATTTTGTTCCCAGAAGCACCTATAGGACTTGAAGTGTGTTAGTCCCATCACACACACAGAGCTATATTTTGTTCCCAGAAGCACCTATAGGACTTGAAGTGTGTTAGTCCCATCACACACACAGAGCTATATTTTGTTCCCAGAAGCACCTATAGGACTTGAAGTGTGTTAGTCCCATCACACACACAGAGCTATATTTTGTTCCCAGAAGCACCTATAGGACTTGAAGTGTGTTAGTCCCATCACACACACAGAGCTATATTTTGTTCCCAGAAGCACCTATAGGACTTGAAGTGTGTTAGTCCCATCACACACACAGAGCTATATTTTGTTCCCAGAAGCACCTATAGGACTTGAAGTGTGTTAGTCCCATCACACACACAGAGCTATATTTTGTTCCCAGAAGCACCTATAGGACTTGAAGTGTGTTAGTCCCATCACACACACAGAGCTATATTTTGTTCCCAGAAGCACCTATAGGACTTGAAGTGTGTTAGTCCCATCACACAGAGCTTTATTTTGTTCCCAGAAGCACCTATAGGACTTGAAGTGTGTTAGTCCCATCACACACACAGAGCTATATTTTGTTCCCAGAAGCACCTATAGGACTTGAAGTGTGTTAGTCCCATCACACACACAGAGCTATATTTTGTTCCCAGAAGCACCTATAGGACTTGAAGTGTGTTAGTCCCATCACACAGACAGAGCTATATTTCCTTCCCAGAAGCACCTATAGGACTTGAAGTGTGTTGGTCCCATCACACACACAGAGCTATATTTTGTTCCCAGAAGCACCTATAGGACTTGAAGTGTGTTAGTCCCATCACACACACAGAGCTATATTTTCTTCCCAGAAGCACCTATAGGACTTGAAGTGTGTTAGTCCCATCACACACACAGAGCTATATTTTTGTTCCCAGAAGCACCTATAGGACTTGAAGTGTGTTAGTCCCATCACACAGACCTTTATTTCCTTCCCAGAAGCACCTATAGGACTTGAAGTGTGTTAGTCCCATCACACACACAGAGCTATATTTTGTTCCCAGAAGCACCTATAGGACTTGAAGTGTGTTAGTCCCATCACACAGACCTTTATTTCCTTCCCAGAAGCACCTATAGGACTTGAAGTGTGTTAGTCCCATCACACACACAGAGCTATATTTTGTTCCCAGAAGCACCTATAGGACTTGAAGTGTGTTAGTCCCATCACACACACAGAGCTATATTTTGTTCCCAGAAGCACCTATAGGACTTGAAGTGTGTTAGTCCCATCACACACACAGAGCTATATTTTGTTCCCAGAAGCACCTATAGGACTTGAAGTGTGTTAGTCCCATCACACAGACCTTTATTTCCTTACCAGAAGCACCTATAGGACTTGAAGTGTTTGTCCCATCACACAGAGCTATATTTTGTTCCCAGAAGCACTATAGGACTTGAAGTGTGTTAGTCCCATCACACACACAGAGCTATATTTTCTTCCCAGAAGCACCTATAGGACTTGAAGTGTGTTAGTCCCATCACACACACAGAGCTATATTTTGTTCCCAGAAGCACCTATAGGACTTGAAGTGTGTTAGTCCCACCACACACACAGAGCTATATTTTGTTCCCAGAAGCACCTATAGGACTTGAAGTGTGTTAGTCCCATCACACACACAGAGCTATATTTTGTTCCCAGAAGCACCTATAGGACTTGAAGTGTGTTAGTCCCATCACACAGACCTTTATTTCCTTCCCAGAAGCACCTATAGGACTTGAAGTGTGTTAGTCCCATCACACACACAGAGCTATATTTTGTTCCAGAAGCACCTATAGGACTTGAAGTGTGTTAGTCCCATCACACACAGAGATCCTATATTTTGTTTCCCAGAAGCAACTATAGGACTTGAAGTGTGTTAGTCCCATCACACAGACCTTTATTTTCTTCCCAGAAGCACCTATAGGACTTGAAGTGTGTTAGTCCCATCACACAGAGCTCCTCTATTTTCTTTGCAGAAGCACCCATAGGACTTCTAGTGTGTTAGTGGCATCACACAGAGCTCCTATATATTCTTCTCAGCAGCACCCACAGGACTTCTAGTGTGTTAGTGGCATCACACAGAGCTCCTCTATTTTCTTTGCAGAAGCACCCACAGGACTTCTAGTGTGTTAGTGGCATCACACAGAGCTCCTCTATTTTCTTTGCAGAAGCACCCATAGGACTTCTAGTGTGTTAGTGGCATCACACAGAGCTCCTATATATTCTTCTCAGCAGCACCCACAGGACTTCTAGTGTGTTAGTGGCATCACACAGAGCTCCTCTATTTTCTTTGCAGAAGCACCCATAGGACTTCTAGTGTGTTAGTGGCATCACACAGAGCTCCTATATATTCTTCTCAGCAGCACCCACAGGACTTCTAGTGTGTTAGTGGCATCACACAGAGCTCCTCTATTTTCTTTGCAGAAGCACCCATAGGACTTCTAGTGTGTTAGTGGCATCACACAGAGCTCCTATATATTCTTCTCAGCAGCACCCACAGGACTACCGACTACAATGGCTGGAAGACCGCCAAGGGGAGGCAGAGCGTGCAGAGCCAAGAACACAGGGCAGGCAGGCTCTGTTTCTAGTGGACGTGGCCGTGGACGTGGACGTGGTCGTGCATCGTCATCAGCACGTGGCCATGGGACACGCGCGTCTTTGTTTTCGGCAGCTGGACATGTGGAGCCGCATCATGCTGAAGGCTTGGTAGAATGGATGACCAAGCCCTCCTCATCCTCCTCATCCTCTCTCACCCAGGCTCAGGGTACTGACAGAGCATCATCAGCCACCCCTTCCCTAGACCCACCATGTCCTCCTGAGGAGTCCCCCGAACTCTTTGAGCACAGTGTTGGGTACATGCTCCAGGAGGATGCCCAACGATTCGAAGGCTCGGATGACGATACCCAGCTTGAGGAATCTGGCAGTACTGTTCCACCAGCTGCAGCTTACTGCCAGGTTTGCTCTAGTGGTGAAGAGGGAGGGGATGATGAGGTCACTGACTCCACGTGGGTGCCTCAAGGGAGAGAGGATGAGGAGGAGGACGAGGAGGAGGAGGATGCGGCGTCACATGTCCAACGAGGCAGGATGCCCCCTGGAGGCCAGGTAGAGGCCAGCACAGCAACTGTACAACACCGCAGAGCTCCGCCTGTGCAGGGCGCTGCCTCTGCACGTTATCAGAAAAGTTCTTTGGTGTGGGCCTTTTTTGAGACGAGTGCAGCAGATCGCACCACTGCTATTTGCAATATTTGTCTCAAGCGTATCTCGCGTGGCCAAAACATCAGCCGCTTGGGCACGACAAGCATGACCAGACATATGGCGACCTGCCATGCAGCTCGTTGGCAGGCACACATAAAAGACCCACACCAAAGAACTAAGCGGACCTCTCCTTGCTCCTCCTCAGCTGGGATCTCCATCCCCACTACACCTTCAGTCCTCTCTGAAAGCTGCTCTGAGAGGACTGAAGGTGTAGAATTAGGTGTGTCACAACCAAGTACTTGCAGTACACCGACGTCCGATTGCAGCAGGCAAATTTCCCTGCCCCAGCTGCTGGACCGTAGAAAGAAGTACACTCCCAGCCATCCACATGCCCAGCGGTTGAATGCTAGCCTTGCTAAATTGCTAGCACTTCAACTGCTGCCTTTTCAGTTGGTAGACTCGGCCCCCTTCCGTGAGTTTGTTCAATGTGCGGTTCCTCAGTGGCAGGTTCCCAAACGCCACTTTTTCTCGCGGAAGGCGATTCCGTCTCTCTACCGGCATGTGGAGGGCAATGTCCATGCCTCGCTGGACAGGGCGGTCAGCGGTAAGGTGCATATTACCGCTGACTCATGGTCCAGCAGGCATGGACAGGGACGGTACCTTTCTTTCACGGCCCATTGGGTCACTCTATTGGCAGCTGGGAGGGATGCAGGACAAGGTGCAGTAGTGTTGGAGGTTGTTCCGCCACCACGCCTCCAAAACGCGACTACTGCTACTGGTTGTGACACACCTCTCTCCTCCACCCCCCCTCCTCTTCTTCTTCCTCCAGTGCTCTGTCCTTGGAACCAGCGGTGCTCCGTAGGCGTACAAGGGGCTACGCAAGTACGCAGGCAAAAAGATGCCATGCCGTGCTTGCGCTGGTGTGTTTGGGGACAGGAGCCACACTGGGCCAGAGGTTCTGGCAGCTCTGCAGGGGCAGGCCGAGAGGTGGTTGACGCCACGTCAGCTTAAGCCAGGAATGGTCGTTTCTGACAATGGCACCAACCTCCTCTCCGCCCTGCGACAGGGGCAGCTCACCCATGTGCCCTGCATGGCTCACGTCCTCAACCTGGTGGTGCAGCGGTTCTTGGGCAGGTTCCCAGGCTTACAGGATGTCCTGAGGCAGGCCAGGAAAGTCTGTGTGCATTTCCGCCGATCTTATAATGCCAGTGCTCGGCTGACTGAGCTGCAAAAGGAGCTGAACCTGCCCAAGAACCGCCTAATATGTGACATGCCCACCAGGTGGAACTCAACGTTGGCCATGCTGCAGCGACTGCACACGCAGCAGAGGGCCATCAATGAGTACCTTTGCGACTACGGCACCAGGACAGGGTCAGGGGAGCTTGGTTTTTTTTCCCCACGTCAGTGGAGCATGATCAGGGATGCATGCACTGTCCTCTCACCATTTGAGGAGGCCACGAGGATGGTGAGCAGTGACAGTGCATGCATCAGTGACACTGTCCCTCTTGTCCACCTGTTGGAGCATACGCTGCGTGGGATAATGGACAGGGCACTTGAGGCAGAACAGAGGCAGGAAGAGGAGGACTTCCTTGCCTCTCAAGGCCCCCTTTATCCGGACAGTGTTCCTTCTGTCCCACCCATCACACAGGAAGAGGATGAGGAGGAGGAGGAGGAGGAGGATTGTGTGAGCATGGAGGTGGAGCCTGGCACTCAGCATCAGCAGCAGCAGTCTTTTAGGGATGATGTACAGTCCCAACAAACCAGTGGACTTGTACGTGGCTGGGAGGAGGTGGCTGGCGATCATGTCATCCTCAGTGACCCAGAAGACTCCGGACCGAATGCCTCAGCTAACCTACGCTGCATGGCCTCCCTGATCCTGCAAAGCCTGCGGAAGGATCCTCGTGTTCTTCGGATCAAGGAGAGGGACCATTACTGGCTGGCCACTCTCCTTGATCCGCGGTACAAGGGTAAGGTTGCGGACCTTATCTTGCCGTCGCAGAGGGAGCAGAGGATGAGACATCTCAGGGAGGCCTTGCAGAAAGGTCTGTGCAACGCGTTCCCAGAAACTGGGAGGCTACAAACTCCTGGTCCTGGGCGACGAGTTGCTGAGGCTTCGGTCAGTGGCAGAAGGAGCGGTGGGGAAGGTGGACGTCTGACCGATGCGTTCAGACAATTTTTTAGTCCGCAGCCCAAGGTATGATCGGTTCCAGCAACCATCGCCAGCGTCTGATATACATGGTGCAGGAATACCTTGGGGCAAGGTCAGACTTGGACACCTTTCCCACCGAAAATCCTCTGGCTTACTGGGTCCTGAGGATGGATCACTGGCCAGAGCTTGCACAGTATGCAATTGAGCTACTGGCCTGTCCTGCCTCCAGCGTTCTTTCCGAACGCACATTCAGTGCTGCTGGAGGATTTGTGACTGATCATAGGGTGCGCCTGTCCACCGCCTCGGTTGATCGACTGACATTCATCAAAATGAATCAGTCTTGGATCACCACCAGCTACCAGGCACCTGAGGCGGATATAACCGAATAATTTTTAATGTCACATCCCTTCAAGACTGCCTATGCTGATGCTGAGTGACTGTCCTCTTATGTTCACTGACTATCCTCTTCCTCCTCCTCAATGATCCATGCCACCACACCAGTGCCTAAGGCACAATTTTTCAGCCCCTGTTTAACAGGGGCGTGTACTTCCAATTTTTAAAAAAAATGCTTCGCAACACGTGTGACTGCTGTGCTCCAAGTACAGTCTCTGTGAGGGGTTGCAGTGTTGTGGCACCAGCACCAGTGCCTAAGGCACAATTTTTCAGCCCCTGTTTAACAGGGGTGGGTACTTACAATTTTTTTTAAAAATGCTTCGCAACACGTGTGACTGCTGTGCTCCAAGTACAGTATCTGTGAGGGCCGGGTTGCAGTGTTGTGGCACCAGCACCAGTGCCTAAGGCACAATTTTTCAGCCCCTGTTTAACAGGGGCGGGTACTTACAATTTTTTAAAAAAATGCTTCGCAACACGTGTGACTGCTGTGCTCCAAGTACAGTATCTGTGAGGGCCGGGTTGCAGTGTTGTGGCACCAGCACCAGTGCCTAAGGCACAATTTTTCAGCCCCTGTTTAACAGGGGCGGGTACTTACAATTTTTTTAAAAAATGCTTCGCAACACGTGTGACTGCTGTGCTCCAAGTACAGTATCTGTGAGGGGTTGCAGTGTTGTGGCACCAGCACCAGTGCCTAAGGCACAATTTTTCAGCCCCTGTTTAACAGGGGCGGGTACTTACAATTTTTTAAAAAAATGCTTCGCAACACGTGTGACTGCTGTGCTCCAAGTACAGTATCTGTGAGGGCCGGGTTGCAGTGTTGTGGCACCAGCACCAGTGCCTAAGGCACAATTTTTCAGCCCCTGTTTAACAGGGGCGTGTACTTCCAATTTTTTAAAAAAATGCTTCGCAACACGTGTGACTGCTGTGCTCCAAGTACAGTCTCTGTGAGGGGTTGCAGTGTTGTGGCACCAGCACCAGTGCCTAAGGCACAATTTTTCAGCCCCTGTTTAACAGGGGCGGGTAATTACAAATCTTGATCTAATAGTTCACAGCAGGGCCCATTCCTGCGCCCACCAAGAGTAACTATGAGGGCCTGCAGTCTTGTGGCAACACCGTCCACCACCACCGCCAAAGGCCCAATTTTTCTGCCCTGTTCATCAGGTGCTTGCAATTACAAATCTTGATCTAATAACTCACAACAGGGCCCATTCCTGCGCCCACCAAGAGTAACTGTGAGGGCCTACAGTCTTGTGGCAACACCGTCCACCACCACCGCCAAAGGCCCAATTTTTCTGCCCTGTTCATCAGGTGCTTGCAATTACAAATCTTGATCTAATAACTCACAGCAGGGCCCATTCCTGCGCCCACCAAGAGTAACTATGAGGGCCTACAGTCTTGTGGCAACACCGTCCACCACCACCGCCAAAGGCCCAATTTTTCTGCCCTGTTCATCAGGTGCTTGCAATTACAAATCTTGATCTAATAACTCACAGCAGGGCCCATTCCTGCGCCCACCAAGAGTAACTGTGAGAGCTTACAGTCTTGTGGCAACACCGTCCACCACCACCACCACCCCCAATTTTTCTGCCCTGTTCAACAGGTGCATGCAATTACAAATCTTGATCTATTAACTCATAGCAGGGCCCATTCCTGTGCCCACCAGTCTTGTGGCTACACCAACATCTAATAGGGCAAATTTCTGCAGAGTATATACGCCAGGCCCCTACTTTCAAACATCCAACTTACAAACGACTCCTACTTGCAAATGGAAAGAGAAAACAGGAAGTGAGAGGAAATCTACCCCTAGGAAGGGAAATTCTATCCTGTTAGATTTAATTTGGGAAAAAGGTATCTCCTCTCTACTGATACTTTATCACCAATCCTTGTTTCAATTAAAACCCCACTTTTCCAAAAACATTTGTCATTGGGACGGAAAGTGAGGTGACATGTTCTGAACAGATGTGCAAAGACAGCAAATGTTACAGGGGTGATAACCCCTCCCTATGTTCTCCAAAAAGCTTAAAAATAGATTTTTTTTGGGATGGAGCTACACTTCATAATGTACCTGTTCAGATTCTACTTAAGAACAAACCTAAAGCCGCAAGTGGTTTTAAATGGCTTCTTTTTTTCCTTTACAAATGTCATTTTGTGCAAGGACAGTTCTAAACACGGGAAACACATGCCACTTCACAGGCATACTTTAGACACCCCCCAGGTACCATATTTAAAGGAAAATTTCACTTTTTTTTTTTCACTTTATGCATCATTAAAATGACTGCTCCCGAAAAAACGTTAGTTTTTAAAAGTTCTTTTTGCATTGATATATGTCCCCTGGGGCAGGACCCGGGTCCCCAAACCTGTTTTATGACATTAACATGCATATTGGCCGTTGTAATTAGCACTTTTGATTTCGAATGTTCGCGTCCATTATAACGTATAGGGTTCGAAAATTCGCGCGAACTTTCGGTCCGTTCGAAGGTTCTGGTTCGAACCGAACCCGGGGGTGTTCGGCTCATCCCTACTCAGCATGTACCAGCAACCCGTCCACTGATTATCTTCCGGATATTTACTATGTTACCTTAAGGCTGGAAAGGATAGGACAAATAATGCCTTTTTTTTTTTTTTTAAAGGAACATGATCATTAATTATTTCAACACACTGTACAGTTAAAAGTCCAAAAGTTTGAATTTGTCTCTTGTTTCTTTGGAGTCGCCACTTTATTATGTTCTGCCACCTCTTGTTTACTTAAACGTTGATTTTTGTCATAGAGTGATAGAAATTGATAAGCAAAAGGGAAATAAATCACAATCCATTTCCTTTTTTTAAAGCCAACAAAAACATACAATTATATTGCGCAGTTTGAGTTTCCAACTGCTTAAAAGTGCCCTCAAGGATCACAGTCTTGTGCTGCGAAATGCGTATGTGTACACTGTAGGCTTTCAAATATACGAATATTAAACTTCTGTGCTGCCAAACTCAAGCTAAACTTATCTAATATCCATGCTCAAGTTGACACAAACAAAGACTTTAAATGTGTTCACACATCAAACCAAGAAAGACACCTTATAATATTAATGTTGCATTGCCTAAAAATGTGCTTATGAATTAAAACGCACAGTGATATTATTTAACACCTACAAGGCTGCGCTACTATAACAAATCAAACAGTGGTAGATGATCAAATTATATTATTATCTATGACATCAAAACTCCTTCCAGTCATGTGAAAGTTACAGTATCTCACAAAAGTGAGTACACCCCTCCCATTTCTGTAAATATTTTATTATATCTTTTTATGTGACAACACTGAAGAAATTACACTTTGCTCCAAGTAGTGAGTGTACAGCTTGTATAACAGTGTAAATATGCTGTCCCCTCAAAATAACTCAACACACAGTCATTAATGTCAAAACCACTGGCAACAAAAGTGAGTACACCCCCAAGTGAAATTGGGCCCAATTATCCATTTTCCCTCCCCGTGGTCATGTGACTCATTAGTGTTACAAGGTCTCAGATGTGAATGGGGAGCAGGTGTGTTAAATTTGGTGTTATCGCTCTCACTCTCTCATACTGGTCACTGGAAGTTCAA
The DNA here is from genome assembly GCA_028564925.1 of Lithobates sylvaticus. Lineage (NCBI taxonomy): Eukaryota > Metazoa > Chordata > Amphibia > Anura > Ranidae > Lithobates > Lithobates sylvaticus. The sequence continues at coordinate 239,750,208 of CM053031.1, read as the reverse complement.
CATGGCAATGACCTCTCTGAGGATCTGAAAAAATAATTGTTGCTCTACATAAAGCTAAATAAGCCAAGGCTATAAGAAGATTGCCAAGACCCTGAAACTGAGCTGCAGCACAGTGGTCAAGACCATACAGCGGTTTAACAGGACAGGTTCCACTCAGAACAGGCCTCCCCGAAGTCAACAAAAGAAGTTGAGTGCACGTGCTTAGTGTCATATCCAGAGGTTGTCTTTGGGAAATAGACACATGAGTGCTGCCAGCATTGCCAGACTAAGGACATCGATTACTGGAACCATGTCCTGTGGTCTGATGAGACCAAGATACACTTATTTAGTTCAGATAGTGTCAAGCATGTGTGGCAGCAACCAGGTGAGGAGTACAAAGACAAGTGTGTCTTGCCTACAGTCAAGCATGGCGGTGGGAATGTCATAGTCTGGGGCTGCACGAATGCTGCTGGCACTAGGGAGCTACAGTTCATTGAGGGAACCATGAATGCCAACATGTACTGTGACATACTGAAGTAGAGAATGATCCCCTCCCTTTGGAGACTGGGCCGTAGGGCAGTATTCCAACATGATATGGACCCCAAACACACCACCAAGATGACAACTGCCTTGCTAAAGAAGCTGAGGGTAAAGGTGATGGACTGGCCAAACAGACCTAAACCCTACTGAGCATCTGGGGGCATCCTCAAACGGAAGGTGGAGGAGCGCAAGGTCTCTAACATCCACCAGATCCGTGATGTCTTTATGGGGGATTGGAAGAGGACTCCAGTGGCAACCTGTGAAGCGCTGGTGAACTCCATGCCCAAGAGGGTTAAGGCAGTGCTGGAAAATAATGGTGGCCACACAAAATATGGACACTTTGGGCCCAATTTGGACATTTTCACTTAGGGGTGTACTCGCTTTTGTTGCCAGCAGTTTAGACATTTTTAGCTGTGTGTTGAGTTATTATGAGGGGGCAGAAAATGTATACAAGCTGTACACTACATTGTAGCAAAGTGTAATTTCTTCAGTGTTGTCACATGACAAGATGTAATAAAATATTTACAAAAATATGAGGGGTGTACTCACTTTTGTGAGATACTGTATATCCAGGTTTGTGATCCCATAACTCCAGTGCTGCAAGCAAACAACACACATGCTCCACCACTGTGGTGACCTACATAACACTGGTCACATGCACATACTCCTAAGCCTGAGAGTCACCAGTATACTCAGGGCTGGAGAGGAGTGAAACTGGCAGCACTGCGGGGAAAGGGGCACACAGGGGTCCCAGACAGCAGGGAGTGCGGTACTAGAACTGATCTCCCTGCAGCACAGATGGAGGGAGAAAAGAAAAGCTGAAGCTGGCAGTACTACACAAGAGTCACAAGTGTCAGCAATAAGGCAGTACTGCTGGCCCTTCTGCTCGGCAGGGGCCCAGACACCCGCATTTGAACTGAGGCATGGGCCCAGTACAGGAGGGCTGGCTGTACTGCCTTATCAGCGGTCCTGAGTATACTTGGTCTCTTCAGCAGATGAAATTGTGCCATCCACCACTCCAACCAAAAAAAAAAAAAATGGGATGTTCCCTTTTAAGAGCGCTGCACTCCACCTGCAGCTGCACATGTTCTCACAAAACATATGGAGAACCACCATAGTGCAGTGTTTAAACACTATCACTTTATATTTTATTACAATATTAGGCACTTACACAATCAGAGGTCATTCTAGCATCAAAAACAGTGTTGGTACTTTAGAGATCACTCTCAGCGCTGCACTTCTATTTTCCGCAATTACATTACCCAGCTCCACCCAATGTGTTGTGTCATCAAATCACATGACTTCATCAGGGTATCATAAACCTAGATATAACTTTTACATGATTGAAATTAGTTTTGATGTCATAGATACCTATAAGTTTATTATCCACCACTGTTTGATTTGTTATAGTAGCACCGTCTTTTTGATGTTAAAGCATGTATCACTAATATTATCACTGTGTATTTTAATTCATAAGCATGTTTTTAACCACTTTCAGACCGGACCAATTTGCAGCCAAAGGACCAGGCCCCTTTTTGCGATTCGGCACTGCGTCGCTTTAACTGACAATTGCGCGGTCGTGCGACGTGGCTCCCAAACAAAATTGAGGTCCTTTTTTTCCCACAAATAGAGCTTTCTTTTGGTGGTATTTGATCGCCCCTGCGGTTTTTATTTTTTGCGCTATAAACAAAAATAGAGCGCCAATTTTGAAAAAAATGCATTATTTTTTGCTATAATAAATATCCCCAAAAAATATATAAAAAAAAACATTTTTTTTTTTTTCCTCAGTTTAGGCCGATACGTATTCTTCTACATATTTTTGGTAAAAAAAAAATCGCAATAAGCGATTATTGATCGGTTTGCGCAGAAGTTATAGCGTTTACAAGATAGGGGATAGTTTTATAGCATTTTTATTAATAATTTTTTTTTTATTAGTAATGGCGGAGATCTGCGATTTTTTTTTTGTGACTGCGACATTATGGCGGACACATCGGACATTTTTGACACATTTTTGGGACCATTGTAATTTTTACAGCAATTAATGCTATTTAAATGCATTGATTCCTGTATAAATGACACTTGCAGTGAAGGGGTTAACCACAAGGGGGCAGTGTAGGGGTTAAGTAGGCCTAGGGGTGTGTTTCTTACTGTGGGGGGGCGTGGCTGTCAGCTAGTGAATGCTGATCTCTGCTCCAATCACAGGGAGCAGAGATCGGCGTCACTAGTTGCTAGGCAGAACGGGGAGATGCTGTTTATCTCGGCATCTCCCCGTTCAGCCGTCCCGTGAGACGATCGCGGATGTCCCCGCGGCGATCGAGTCCGCGGGGACCGCGATCGGACTCACGGGGGTCCCGACCGGCGCGGGAGCTCCCGATGGCACGGACAGGCAGAAAGGAGGGACTTATATATACGCCCTCCTGCCTGTCCGTGCCATTCTGTCGACGTACATCTGTGTGCGCTGGTCGGCAAGTGGTTAAGCAGCACAAGACTAAGGCCTTCAAATGCCATGTTGTATTGCCAGGAAGCAAGAAATAATTACAACTGGACCTCAACTGAACATAGCAGCAACACTGCCAGAATTTGATGATTGTGACCACTTAGATTACAAAGAAAAGCATGTCCGATGGTTTACCACTTTATTTCAAGCTTGAAAAAATAAAATAAAATGGGTTTTTCATGAGGTAAAATTCAGGACTGTGTGACGTGTCTCTACATAACCATGGACCTAAAGCAATTATAAAAAAAGTGAGGTAACCACCATGCAGTGTTGGTTGTGGAAGACATTTAACATGACTATTTTTTTTTTTTTTTTCCAACACAATTTTCAGTACCTACAAGTAATTCCCCCCCGAAAAAGATGCTGGTGAAATGAATCTTATTTCTCCCTCTAAAGAGCGCACACAGCTAGGCACACAGCACTTCTGACACTCTCCCACTGGCTCAAGAATCAGTCTAGAGGTTTTATTTAGGTGTTTTTTTATTAGACAGCGATGAAGCTGGGTAGGGGTAGGGAACATGGGATACTCCCAAATTGTGAAACTTGAACAACTTTGAGGACTGCTTAACTTCTGGCTGCTGTGCACAACTCCTGACGGTCTTGAACACCTTCGGTTGGACTGCACAACTCGTGACTGTATTGCACAACTTCTTGGCTGTACTGCACAACAATGTCCCACAGGATCTCCAGCTGCCTGTGACCTGGGTGCCTCCCAGAATCCCAAAACACTACACTATCGGTTCACTCCCACAGCTTCCTCTTGGCTCCCACCCACAAGCTCTCTTCTGATCCCACTGGATCCTTGGGCTGGCTCTGCGAGTAGGAAACCCAGCTAAGCCTAGGGACCTTGGTGTCTTCACACTGGCTTTCTCCCCAGACTTCTGCCCAAGGGGACAGGGCCCATCAACAGGCGTCTCCTCCTGCAGATCTGGAATCAGGAACACTACCCAGCACACACACACACAAACACACCCCTTCTGCTCAGGCCTCAGGCTATTTATGAGTTCTACCTTCCCCTTTTGGCACATCTCCCCAGGGATTGGCTGGAGTGCCATACAAATTTAGGCTGCCTGTCCTGCTGTCCACGTACTATGTTTCTAGAGGCCTGTAGAAGACAGGGAGAAGTAGCAGAACAACAACCTTTAAAACACTAAGCAGCCCTAAGCAATCAAACCCTGTGCCACTGTTTACAGAGGAGCTAAACTAAACTTGCCTAACCCGGGAAGGGAGAATCAGTCCTGCTTGGTTAGAACTCATTGGAGAACCCGGGAAGGGAGAATCAGTCCTGCTTGGTTAGAACTCATTGGAGAAGTAATAACTGCCCTAATAGAGCACATTGATTTAAATACTGGAACTCTATCAATGAGGGAATCTACCATAATAGTTATACCAAAAGAAAATAAAGATCCACTTGATCCCTCCTCATACAGACCCATTTCTTTACTCAACTTAGATGCCAAAATCTTGGCAAAGGTCTTGGCGGCTAGACTAAATAAAGTGGTAGATGGGCTCGTCCACTATGACCAATCAGGGTTTATTCCTGGCAGGACTGCTAGCATAAATATCAGACGAGTTTATTTAAATCTACAAATACCATCCGACGAGGATGGACAAAGAGCCAATCCTCTCTTTAGATGCCGCCAAAGCCTTTGACACTCTAGAATGGGGATATCTGTGGAGGGTGTTGAGAGAGTATCAGATAGGACCAACCTTTATCAAATGGGTAAAAATGATGTATAGATTCCCAGAGGCCAGGGTAAGAGTCAACAACGAACACTCTGCCAGGTTACGATTGCTAAGGGGGACGAGGCAGGGGTGCCCTTTGTCCCCACTCCTCTTCGCCCTTGCGATCAAGCTTTTGGCTATATCCCTTAGATCCTGTACAGAGATTAAAGGCTATAGAAGAGGGGCAGAGGAGGAAAAAGTAATTCAATTTGCAGTTGATCTTCTTATACTCCTATGGGGATGTTCAGAACTCTTTAAAACAAACAATGTGCAAAATCAGAAAATTTGGCAAATTTTCTGGACTAAAGATCAACTGGGATAAATCTACCTTATTACCAGTGGATCCCCTCGATAGCCAGTTACCCCAAGAAGCTATATGGTTGCAAATAGTAACTCAAATGAATTATCTAGGTGTATCCATCTCCAAGGACCCTAAACAATATATAGTGAATAATCTATCCCTATTATTAGTTACATTTAGAGAGAAAATTAAAATTTGGGAAAGGTTCCCCCTGTCTACAGCGGGTCGATGCAATCTAGTTAAAATTATTTTTTTACCACAACTTTTGTACATCTTATCCAACTCTCCAATATGGATTTACAAAAAATGGTTTTCTAAGATCGATACTATATTTAGGGAACTAGTATGGAAGGGAGGGGTGGCACGTATCAGTTTAAAGATTTTGCAACTTCCAAATAATGAAGGGGGAGTCGCATTTCCACACTCGTTTAACTATTTTTTAGCGGCTCAGCTTCAATATATAAGAGGAGGTGGAATAGGGGGAGCTCTCCTTCAGGACTTTTTAAAAAGACAGATGGTTGAAGCTTTAGAGGCAGGGATGGTTATGCGGGGAATCCCTACCCTAGAATTAATGACTAAAGTATGGGAAGCGGCTAAGGGAATTCTGGGATATAGAGGTGTTACAGAATACTCACCGTTATGGAAAAATAGTAACTTGAGAGAGGTACAAAAAAATAGGGCAGATTAGCGAATGGGAAAGACGAGATATAAAATATATATATCAGCTTTATCAAAATGGGCAACTAAAATCTTTTCATGAGCTAAGGGAGGAATTTGCAATACCGAAGAAATCTTTTTTTAGATACTTGCAGACACGCACTGACAGTGCAATTTGAGGACACGGCAATAGAATGGTGCAAGATACCGATACTACAGAGAATAATGCGAGCAGAGTCAACGGAAGGACTAATCTCAGGTACCTACTTAAACCTACATAAATATAGTCGGGGCAATCAACATACTACATACTACCCCCTCTAGAGATAAATGGGAAATAGATGTTGGAAACATAACAGCTACCCAATGGGACAGGATCCTGGAGTTAGCACCATGGGTTTCTCTCTCCCCACCCCAAAAGGTGTCACACTTGTTTCTCCTCTATAGAGCTTATTTTACCCCAAAAAAACTTTTTCTTTTTGGACAGAGACAAGGTGCCTCTTGCCCTAGATGTGGAAGGACAGAGGGGGATATGATCCATATGTTCTGGAGATGCCCCAAGCTATTTCGCTACTGGATGGAGGTGGTGGAAATAATTGTACAGGTCTTTGAAGTCCCTATAGAGATAGAACCTAGGGTGTGTGTATTGGGGTGGATAGAGGGTAAAGGTAGGCCAAAGGATATTAACCTGGCAATTCTTAGATGTCTATTCCAAGCTAGGAAACTTATTGCCCAGAGATGGCAGTCCTCCACCCCCCCCCCCCCCCCCATCCAGTAGGGAATGGGAACAAAATATGAATATTACGATCTTAAAGGAAAAAAACATTATATATTAGGCAGGGTTGTGCTATGAAATTTGAAAAAATATGGAAAATGTGGTGTGAGAAAAAGAAAATTGATTTACTATAGTAGAGATTACAAATGAGATAAACTGAAACAAGGAGATAAGCTGTAACAAGACTGGTGGTGTGAATGATTAGGGTGTGAGAGTGAATGGATGTGTGAACTATGGTAAATATGGAAGGGTTATCTCATAGATTAGGAGGAATAGATCCCTTCCTGTGCTTTTCTCTCCTTTTTTTCAAAGGCTAAATGTAAGAATGTGATGTTTGTTTTGTAAAGTTGAAAAATAAAATAAGCACAACAGAAACTACTCAAATCCCCTGATCAAAAGTTTACATACCCTGGTGATTTTGGCCTGATAACATACACACAAGCTGACACAAAGGGGTTTGAATGGCTATTAAAAGGTAGGGATGAGCCGAACACACCCGGGTTCGGTTCGAACCAGAACCTTCGAACGGACCGAAAGTTCGCGCGAATTTTCGAACCCTATACGTTATAATGGACGCGAACGTTCGAAATCAAAAGTGCTAATTACAACGGCCAATATGCATGTTAATGTCATAAAACAGGTTTGGGGACCGGGTCCTGCCCCAGGGGACATATATCAATGCAAAAAGAACTTTTAAAAACTAACGTTTTTTCGGGAGCAGTCATTTTAATGATGCATAAAGTGAAAAAAAAAAGTGAAATTTTCCTTTAAATATGGTACCTGGGGGGGTGTCTAAAGTATGCCTGTGAAGTGGCATGTGTTTCCGTGTTTAGAACTGTCCTTGCACAAAATGACATTTGTAAAGGAAAAAAAAGAAGCCATTTAAAAACCACTTGCGGCTTTAGGTTTGTTCTTAAGTAGAATCTGAACAGGTACATTATGAAGTGTAGCTCCATCCCAAAAAAATCTATTTTTAAGCTTTTTGGAGAACATAGGGAGGGTTATCACCCCTGTAACATTTGCTGTCTTTGCACATCTGTTCAGAACATGTCACCTCACTTTCCGTCCCAATGACAAATGTTTTTGGAAAAGTGGGGTTTTAATTGAAACAAGGGTTGGTGATAAAGTATCAGTAGAGAGGAGATACCTTTTTCCCAAATTAAATCTAACAGGATAGAATTTCCCTTCCTAGGGGTAGATTTCCTCTCACTTCCTGTTTTCTCTTTCCATTTGCAAGTAGGAGTCGTTTGTAAGTTGGATGTTTGAAAGTAGGGGCCTGGCGTATATACTCTGCAGAAATTTGCCCTATTAGATGTTGGTGTAGCCACAAGACTGGTGGGCACAGGAATGGGCCCTGCTATGAGTTAATAGATCAAGATTTGTAATTGCAAGCACCTGTTGAACAGGGCAGAAAAATTGGGGGGTGGTGGTGGTGGTGGACGGTGTTGCCACAAGACTGTAAGCTCTCACAGTTACTCTTGGTGGGCGCAGGAATGGGCCCTGTTGTGAGTTATTAGATCAAGATTTGTAATTGCAAGCACCTGATGAACAGGGCAGAAAAATTGGGCCTTTGGCGGTGGTGGTGGACGGTGTTGCCACAAGACTGCAGGCCCTCATAGTTACTCTTGGTGGGCGCAGGAATGGGCCCTGCTGTGAACTATTAGATCAAGATTTGTAATTACCCGCCCCTGTTAAAACAGGGGCTGAAAAATTGTGCCTTAGGCACTGGTGCTGGTGCCACAACACTGCAACCCGGCCCTCACAGATACTGTACTTGGAGCACAGTAGTCACACGTGTTGCGAAGCATGTTTTTAAAAAATTGTAAGTACCGGCCCCTGTTAAACAGGGGCTGAAAAATTGTGCCTTAGGCACTGGTGCTGGTGCCACAACACTGCAACCCGGCCCTCACAGATACTGTACTTGGAGCACAGCAGTCACACGTGTTGCGAAGCATGTTTTTAAAAAATTGTAAGTACCCGCCCCTGTTAAACAGGGGCTGAAAAATTGTGCCTTAGGCACTGGTGCTGGTGCCACAACACTGCAACCCGGCCCTCACAGATACTGTACTTGGAGCACAGCAGTCACACGTGTTGCGAAGCATTTTTTAAAAATTGTAAGTACCCGCCCCTGTTAAACAGGGGCTGAAAAATTGTGCCTTAGGCACTGGTGCTGGTGCCACAACACTGCAACCCCTCACAGAGACTGTACTTGGAGCACAGCAGTCACACGTGTTGCGAAGCATTTTTTTTAAAAAATTGGAAGTACCCGCCCCTGTTAAACAGGGGCAGAAAAATTGTGCCTTAGGCACTGGTGCTGGTGCCACAACACTGCAACCCGGCCCTCACAGATACTGTACTTGGAGCACAGCAGTCACACGTGTTGCGAAGCATTTTTTTAAAAAATTGTAAGTACCCGCCCCTGTTAAACAGGGGCTGAAAAAATTGTGCCTTAGGCACTGGTGCTGGTGCCACAACACTGCAACCCGGCCCTCACAGATACTGTACTTGGAGCACAGCAGTCACACGTGTTGCGAAGCATTTTTTTTAAAAATTGTAAGTACCCGCCCCTGTTAAACAGGGGCTGAAAAATTGTGCCTTAGGCACTGGTGCTGGTGCCACAACACTGCAACCCGGCCCTCACAGATACTGTACTTGGAGCACAGCAGTCACACGTGTTGCGAAGCATTTTTTAAAAAAATTGTAAGTACCCGCCCCTGTTAAACAGGGGCTGAAAAATTGTGCCTTAGGCACTGGTGCTGGTGCCACAACACTGCAACCCCTCACAGAGACTGTACTTGGAGCACAGCAGTCACACGTGTTGCGAAGCATTTTTTTAAAAAATTGGAAGTACACGCCCCTGTTAAACAGGGGGCTGAAAAATTGTGCCTTAGGCACTGGTGTGGTGGCATGGATCATTGAGGAGGAGGAAGAGGATAGTCAGTGAACATAAGAGGACAGTCACTCAGCATCAGCATAGGCAGTCTTGAAGGGATGTGACATTAAAATTATTCGGTTATATCCGCCTCAGGTGCCTGGTAGCTGGTGGTGATCCAAGACTGATTCATTTTGATGAATGTCAGTCGATCAACCGAGGCGGTGGACAGGCGCACCCTATGATCAGTCACAAATCCTCCAGCAGCACTGAATGTGCGTTCGGAAAGAACGCTGGAGGCAGGACAGGCCAGTAGCTCAATTGCATACTGTGCAAGCTCTGGCCAGTGATCCATCTCAGGACCCAGTAAGCCAGAGGATTTTCGGTGGGAAAAGGTGTCCAAGTCTGACCTTGCCCCAAGGTATTCCTGCACCATGTATATCAGACGCTGGCGATGGTTGCTGGAACCGATCATACCTTGGGGCTGCGGACTAAAAAATTGTCTGAACGCATCGGTCAGACGTCCACCTTCCCCACCGCTCCTTCTGCCACTGACCGAAGCCTCAGCAACTCGTCGCCCAGGACCAGGAGTTTGTAGCCTCCCAGTTTCTGGGAACGCGTTGCACAGACCTTTCTGCAAGGCTCCCTGAGATGTCTCATCCTCTGCTCCCTCTGCGACGGCAAGATAAGGTCCGCAACCTTACCCTTGTACCGCGGATCAAGGAGAGTGGCCAGCCAGTAATGGTCCCTCTCCTTGATCCGAAGAACACGAGGATCCTTCCGCAGGCTTTGCAGGATCAGGGAGGCATGCAGCGTAGGTTAGCTGAGGCATTCGGTCCGGAGTCTTCTGGGTCACTGAGGATGACATGATCGCCAGCCACCTCCTCCCAGCCACGTACAAGTCCACTGGCTTGTTGGGACTGTACATCATCCCTAAAAGGCTGCTGCTGATGCTGAGTGCCAGGCTCCACCTCCATGCTCACACAATCCTCCTCCTCCTCCTCCTCCACCTCCTCATCCTCTTCCTGTGTGATGGGTGGGACAGAAGGAACACTGTCCGGATAAAGGGGGCCTTGAGAGGCAAGGAAGTCCTCCTCTTCCTGCCTCTGTTCTGCCTCAAGTGCCCTGTCCATTATCCCACGCGTATGCTCCAACAGGTGGACAAGAGGACAGTGTCACTGATGCATGCACTGTCACTGCTCACCATCCTCGTGGCCTCCTCAAATGGTGAGAGGACAGTGCATGCATCCCTGATCATGCTCCACTGACGTGGGGAAAAAAAACCAAGCTCCCCTGACCCTGTCCTGGTGCCGTAGTCGCAAAGGTACTCATTGATGGCCCTCTGCTGCGTGTGCAGTCGCTGCAGCATGGCCAACGTGAGTTCCACCTGGTGGGCATGTCAGATATTAGGCGGTTCTTGGGCAGGTTCAGCTCCTTTTGCAGCTCAGTCAGCCGAGCACTGGCATTATAAGATCGGCGGAAATGCACACAGACTTTCCTGGCCTGCCTCAGGACATCCTGTAAGCCTGGGAACCTGCCCAAGAACCGCTGCACCACCAGGTTGAGGACGTGAGCCATGCAGGGCACATGGGGTGAGCTGCCCCTGTCGCAGGGCGGAGAGGAGGTTGGTGCCATTGTCAGAAACGACCATTCCTGGCTTAAGCTGACGTGGCGTCAACCACCTCTCGGCCTGCCCCTGCAGAGCTGCCAGAACCTCTGGCCCAGTGTGGCTCCTGTCCCCAAACACACCAGCGCAAGCACGGCATGGCATCTTTTTGCCTGCGTACTTGCGTAGCCCCTTGTACGCCTATGGAGCACCGCTGGTTCCAAGGACAGAGCACTGGAGGAAGAAGAAGAGGAGGGGGTGGAGGAGAGAGGTGTGTCACAACCAGTAGCAGTAGTCGCGTTTTGGAGGCGTGGTGGCGGAACAACCTCCAACACTACTGCACCTTGTCCTGCTCCCTCCCAGCTGCCAATAGAGTGACCCAATGGGCCGTGAAAGAAAGGTACCGTCCCTGTCCATGCCTGCTGGACCATGAGTCATTGCCCTCCACATGCCGGTAGAGAGACGGAATCGCCTTTCCGCGAGAAAAGTGGCGTTTGGGAACCTGCCACTGAGAAACCGCACATGAACAAACTACGGATAGGGGGCCGAAGAGTTCTACCAACTGAAAAGGCTGCAGTCCTCCTCCTCACTCCTCCTCCTCATCCTCTTACCAAATGTGTGCTGCAACTCGTCTCAAAAAAAAAGGCCCACACAAAGAACTTTTCTGATAACGTGCAGAGGCAGCGCCCTGCACTGATGGCTGTGTGGGGCCTCCAGGGGGCATCCTGAAGTTGGACATGTGACACATCCTCACTGTCTCTCCTTGAGGCACCCACGGAGTGACTCAATCCCCTCCCTCTTCACCACATAGAGCAAACCTGGCAGTAAGCTGCAGCTGAGGAGGCCTCAAGGAAGTCCGAGCCTTAGAATCGTCATTCCTGCCTCAGAGAGGACATGGTGTTCTTTTGCACACGACAGGCCACGTTGTATAAAAAAAAAAAAAAAAAATAACTAATGCCAACGAGCTGCATGGCAGGTCGCCATATAAAGTATAAAAAAAAAAATAGCAGTGGTGCGATCTGCTGCACTCGTCTCAAAAAAGGCCCACACAAAAGAACTTTTTCTGATAACGTGCAGAGGCAGCGCCCTGCACAGGCGGAGCTTCTGCGGTGTTGTACAGTTGCTGTGCTGGCCTCTACCTGGCCTCCCAGGGGGCATCCTGCCTCGTTGGACGTTGTGACGCCGCATCCTCCTCCTCCTCGTCCTCCTCACCTCATCCTCTCTCCCTTGAGGCACCCACGTGGAGTCAGTGACCTCATCAATCCCCTCCCTCTTCACCACTAGAGCAAACCTGGCAATTAAGCTGAGCTGGTGGAACAGTACTGCCAGATTCCTCAAGCTGGGTATCGTCATCCGAGCCTTCGAATCGTTGGGCATCCTCCTGGGAGCATGTACCCAACACTGTGCTCAAAGAGTTCGGGGGGCTCCTCAGGAGGACATGGTCTTAAATTAGGAAGTCCTATAGGTGCTTCTGGGAACAAAATATAGCTCTGTGTGTGTGATGGGACTAACACACTTCAAGTCCTATAGGTGCTTCTGGGACTAACACACTTCAAATAGGTGCTTCTGGGAACAAAATATAGCTCTGTGTGTGTGATGGACTAACACACTTCAAGTCTATAGGTGCTTCTGGGACTTAAATATAGGAGCTCTGTGTGTGGTGGGACTAACACACTACAAGTCCTATAGGTGCCTCTGGGAACAAAATATAGCTCTGTGTTGTGTGATGGGACTAACACACTTCAAGTCCTATAGGTGCTTCTGGGAACAAAATATAGCTCTGTGTGTGTGATGGGACTAACACACATTCAAGTCCTATAGGTTCTTCTGGGAACAAAATATAGCTCTGTGTGTGTGATGGACTAACACACTTCAAGTCCTATAGGAGGGTGCTACATACAAGCCAGCAATAAATCCTGTAATTGGTAGCACAACACAGATACAGTTGTGCTCATATGTTTACCCTGGCATAATTTATGATTTCTTGGCCATTTTTCAGAGAATGTGAATAACAAAAACTTTTTTCACTCATGGTTAATGTTTGGCTGTAGCCATTTATTATCAATCAACTGTGTTTACTATTTTTAAATCATAAGCACAACAGAAACTACTCAAATGCCCCTGATCAAAAGTTTACATACCCTGGGGATTTTGGCCTGATAACATGCACACAAGTTGACACAAAGGGGTTTGAATGGCTATTAAAGGTTACCATCCCCACCTGTGATCTGTTTGTTTGTAATTAGTGTGTGTGTATAAAAAGGTCAATGAGTTTCTGGACTCCTGACAGATCCTTGCATCTTTCATCCAGTGCTGCACTGACATTTCTGGATTCTGCGTCATGGGGAAAGCAAAAGAATTGTCAAAATCTGTGGGAAAAGGTAGTTGAACTATATAAAACAGGAAATGGGTAGCAAAAAAGATATCCAATGAATTGAGAATGCCAATCAGCAGTGTTCAAACTGTAATCAAGAAGTGGAAAATAAGGGGTTCTGTTGAAACCAAACCACGGTCAGGTAGACCAACTAAGATTTCAGCCACAACTGCCAGGAAAATTGTTTGGCATGCAAATAAAAACCCACAAACTACTTCAGGGGAAATACAGGACTCTCCGAAAACATGTGGTGTGACTGTTTCAAGATGCACAATAAAAGGAGGCACTTGAAGAAAGATAGGCTGCATGGTCGAGTCCCCAGAAGAAAGCCATTACTACGCAAATGCCACAAAGTATCCCTCTTAATACGCTAAACAGCACAGAGACAAGCCTCAAACCTTCTGGCACAAAGTCATTTGGAGTGATGAGACCAAAATTTTGCTTTTTGGCCACAACCATAAACGCTTCATTTGGAGAGGAGTCAACAAGGCCTATGATGAAAGGTACACCATTTCTACTGTGAAACACGGAGGTGGATTGCTGATGTATTGGGGATGTGTGAGCTACAAAGGCCCAGGAAATTTGGTCAAAATTGATGGCAAGATGAATGCAGTATGTTATCAAAAAATACTGGAGAAACATTTGCATCAACCAGGACGCTGCGCATGGGACGTATTTGGACATTCCAACATGACAATGATACAAAATTCAAACACAAGGCCAAGTCGACCTGTCTTGGCTACAGCAGAATAAAGTGAAGGTTCTGAAATGGCCATCTCAGTCTCATGACCTCAATATCATTTCGTCACTCTGGGGAGATCTCAAACGTGCAGTTCATGCAAGACAGCCCAAGAATTTACAGGAACTGGGAGGCTTTTTGCCAAGAGGAATGGGCAGCTTTACCATCTGAGAAGATAAAGAGCCTCATCCACAAATACCACAAAAGAGTTCAAGCTGTCATTAATGTAAAAGGGCAAAAAGTATTAAGAACTGGGGTATGTAAACTTTTTATCAGGGTCATTTGTTTAGTTTCTGTTGTGATTATGATTTAAAAAGCGTAAACACAGTTGATTGATAATAAATGGCTTCAGCCAAACGCTAACCATGAGTGAAAGAAAAGTTTTTGTGTTATCATTCATATTCTCTGAAATACGGCCAAGAAATCATAAATTCTGCCAGGGTATGTTAACTTATGAGCACAACTGTATGTTAACCAGCAACTGTACTCAACTGGATGAAAAGGAAAGTGGGGTGGTTTGGAGAAAGTGGGCTTCAGCAACCAGCAGCATATGTTCCCTCATATTGAGAAGATATTACTTGCCTTAGCAGTTGCTTGGGTTCTTCAATCTAGCTTCAGAATGTAAGGTGATAGGGATGCAATGAACAGAGAAATGTTGCAGAGCGCCTAGAGAAAGCCATAGAGAAAGCTGCACCTGGCTTATGCTTAACATTAGGCAAGGCATGGTTAAATACAGCTTCAGCCTGCTTTTTGTTATGTACTGCACACATGGAAGTCATTGTACCCACAAGATACTTCTTAATCACTGTGCCACAGGTCTCACACACACATAAACCTCAAGACAAAATATGTTAAAAAACGACATTAAACTCTTCTATTACACATGCTTTTCTGCACACAGAATGCAGACATTGAGCCAACACTTTATCTGATCATAGCTTAAAAATATGTATTAAAACAATTTGGAACTACATAAAATTCAAACAACTATTAAGATAATCAACAAATCAATACTTTTTTAATAAGTATTGTGGCAGGTCAAGCCTGTGAACTGTTAGAAGTGGTGGTCTGGACCAGTTTTTCTGGGAAGCA
This sequence comes from Lithobates sylvaticus, assembly GCA_028564925.1. NCBI lineage: Eukaryota > Metazoa > Chordata > Amphibia > Anura > Ranidae > Lithobates > Lithobates sylvaticus. The sequence goes on along the minus strand of CM053031.1, from coordinate 239,735,051 downwards.
AGCACACTGATGATGCAGGTGTCTGCTGCATTCATGTTTGAGCCAGAGTTAGAGGTCATTGGCCCAACCCTGCCCACGAGGTCAGTGTGTGAAGGGAGCTGTGAGGTGCACGTCGCACCATACTGTCCAGGTCAGGACAGACAAAGGCCTGAGCCTGTGAGGATGCAGCAGTTGGGAGCTACAGGAGAAACAGTCAAGCTGACAAAGGTACAGTGTTTTGTGCACAAGCACTGGGACTGTGTGTTTGGTGATCTGGAGGACCAAGGCATGAGGCCTGAGCAGTGAATCTGCAAAGAGAGCCATGAGGTTGAATTTTTGGTTTTGCTGCATTTATGGTGAGAACCCCCTGCATGAAAAACTATTCAGGTGTGAACTTTTTGCTTTGTTTTAAATAAAAGTGGGCAGAAAAAGCCCTGAAATGGAGTAAACTCACTGTTTGGCGCTACCAATGAGCTACAAATTCCCCAACTTGTACAACATATGGTATATATTGCAGTGATTGAGGATTATGTACTGTATATTACAACAGAGGCCAGTGGTCAGGAGAATGTAAAATATCTATGTGAATCTGATGATTTGCCCTACATGGACATTGTTATATTTTGCTTGTTTTTTTTTTGATTTTCCATTCTCTGATGTCTTCAGGCCAGTCATGTGACGAGGTGGGTCCTCTTCCTTTTTGCTCATCTTCTGATGGTGGGTGGTTCTGAATACACTGGAGGTGCACGGCCCTGTGGGATCATGACGCCCAGCATTCACATGCTTTCCTCATTCTTGCTATTAAAGCCCCCTAAAAAAAAAAAAAAAATTTAAAAGTCAGCAGCTACAAATACTGCAGCTGCTGAATTTTAATAATCAGACACTTACAGTACCTGTCCCAGGGTCCAGCGATGCAGGGGAACGAAGCCCCCCCTCGTTCCCTGCTCCGCTCGTGGCGCCGGCATTCTTACTGTGGGCATCCGTCTGTGGCTTCACAGCCGGGCACCCACTGCGCATGCGCGAGCGGTGCGCCGATCGCCGTGATATGCCACGCAGTCATCTGGGACACGTGACAGGTCCCAGATGACTGTGCGGCGCTGAGGGGTAGTGATGTCAGTGCCCCGGGCACTAAAGGAGGCAGACTACGAGGGACCCCCTAGCAACAGGCATTTAGAGGTGAGTAAATTATAATTTTTTTTTATTTTTTTATCATTTTTAAGCTATTTTTTTTTTTTGGTGGAAACACCACTTTAAGTGACAAGGGGTGTCATTTAACATGGAAGATAAGGACATCTGGTGGCAGAGAAGGACTGCCATGCTTAAAAGGTAGGTATTGGAGCCAGAACTGCTGACAAAAATAAAACAAACCTTCAAAGACAAAAAATGTATTAATTCAAAGTCGAGCTTTAACCCTTTGTTTGCATTCTCACCACTACACCACACTGGAGTCTTCTGTGCCAAACTTTCCTGCACCAAAAATATTGATGGTTATATATGTATAGTATATAGTGATTTTTTTATGCTGGACCAAAAACTCCTTTAATAAGCCAGTATGTCTAACCGACGGAACCAGTTTAATCCCAGAGAAAGTGCACTCTAATGTTGTGTGCTGTGGCTTATACGTGCTATTAAAACACTTCTCTGCTATATTAGACAAAATGATATCTGCATATTGTGGATGCCTTTGATTGCTTAATATTTTCTCATTTATGTTTTTTTTTTTTTTTCCCTCTTCTATCGGTATGAATTAAAATCCCCAACGTAAACAGTTCATTTCAAGCAATTGCATCACATTTGCATCTATATTAATTCTATGTTATTGCAGGGCTGGCATTAGCTTCTGGTGATTATCCATGCAACAACACCCATTTTACTTAATCATTGATGTGCGCAGGCTAAGCCGTGTACCAGTAATGACACGCATTGGGAGTTCATTAAAAAAAACAATGTAGAAAAGATGTGAACAGTCTCTATTTTGCTGGCAGACATAATTTTTTTTACAGAATGTTATAACTGGGTTGACCAGTCCTTGCTCAGCTTGTGGAAGTCCTTACAACTCTACATCAGGTCTCTGATCTTCAACGCCAACAGCTATCGGAGGGTCTTTTTGTAAGAATGGTGTGGAATCCGACTGCCCAGTCAAATCCAAATGAAAAAGATGGACTGGTTCAAGTCAGGAATACCAAAAAAGACACATTCTACAGAGATAATCTAATGCATGGTGCAGAGAAATAAAACAGCAGTACAAGGCACAATGTTGTCTGGGATGACTAAAGCTGAACTACAGGCTGACAGCTAAATTCAAAACTGAAAGTACACTGTATATAGGAGCTATTTCACCTGACAAAAGATTTGTTTTTCTGTCCATCCAGTTCTGAGATTTACACTGTTTTGACAAATGGTGACATCACCTTTCTCTACTGCAGTTAAAAATAATTTGTCACAGAATCTGCCCATTCTAGAAAGATGACACATTCTCCTAAAGAGGACTGGGACAGTGGAAACCATGGAAAATGTAGCGCTACCCCCGTAGGGGCCGCTGGTGAATGTAGTCGTCTCCCACCCTTCACAGCCAGGCACACAGATTTTTCACTCACTCCAAAGTCAAGAAACGGTCCTTGCAGCTTTGTTTGTTTGTTTTTTTATTAGTGGAATTTAACTTGGATAGGGAAGGGGTGACCTAGGATACCCATTTGATCAGGAACTATACCTATATACACTGCAGTATATACAAACACTTTCCTCTTCTACCTCCTGCACAATCTTGATTGCAGCACAACAACTCCCAGGGCCAGCTAGCAAGGATTTTAGATCCAACACAGACTCTGAAAGAATCTTGTAAAAAAGCTCCCCTAATATTTACACTTCATTGTGCTACTATTGAAACCTAAGGCTAGAATACTCCTTTAAATATATTATTGCTGTAGTCTTAGAGAAAGAGTATTGCCGCGTACACATGATCGGACATTCCGACAACAAATCCCATGTTTTTTCTCTCTTCGCCTTTCAGGACAGCACCTTGGAGAGAGCGCAGCTCCGCCTTTACCCAGGAAACACTGCGTGACAACGCCCCTTTTTAAGATCAGCTGCTTCCACCATGCCTTCAGTTTTAGTGTTTCCTCCGCCATGGTGGAACACTGCTGGGGAACCAGGGGTGCTGCGCTCTCTTTAAGGAAAAAACGAGGGTTTTGGCAGTGCCTCATGCTTACGTTCGCAAAGACCAGCCCAGCACCTTCCCGAACGATGGGTTAGGTGTTCCGGTGTTCCCTTCCTTCGTCGGCTCACAGGAGTAATGGACTGCCGGAGGTTGATCGCCCGTGCGTTCGGGGGGCCGCGGTTGTGCTCAGAAACGAGCGTTCCATGCCAGGCCTCAGCATGGCGGCGCCGAATCCCGGACGGCGGGGGACGCCAGTTTCGGTGGGTGGAGGCCTCCGGCAGGGCGTAGCAGCAATTGGTTCCAGCTGCTGGAACGCAGGAGGAAGGGGCAGGTCCTCTGGCCGGGACTTCCGTTTGTTTGGCACGGTCGGAAAGCCATTCAAAGCGCGCGGACGGCGGCTGCTACGATCGAAATGGAGGACGAATCTTCAGCAGCTATGGCGGATGCAGGCGCCCAGGCTCCCGGCCAGTCCCAGGTAGGAGAGGTACAGAGGGACCTCTTTCCTTTACATCACTGGGTGTTTTTTGTTCATGTATTAAGTTAAACCTGCAGCTGTCTGCTTTGGTGTAAAGGTCCATTAGCAGTTCAGCAGGGATTGAGACTCTGGGCACTTAGGGTGTTTGGCGTTGGGGTCTATTTGTTGTACTCTTTAGTGGCTGCAGTTAAAGAGGACCTGCGGGTTCTTTTATTTCTGTCGTGTCAGAAAGCTACTGCTAAGTCAGAGAGAACTTCAAGAAAATGCCCCTCATGTAAAAATCCTTTAAGGGACTCTTGGCCTAAACCCCTGTGCAGATCTTGCATTGCGGGTTTAGTGAAGGAGGAGTCCTCACAGGGGTGCAAGGAACTCCTGTCTTCAGTGAGAAAAGAAATAGCAGAGGCCCTAGGGACAGTACGCTCCCTTGTGAAAAAACGTGGTCAGAGTTCCAGCCAAGAACAGAGTTCTCAATCCAGTCTCCCTCCGTCCACTTCTGTGCAAGTTGAAAGTGAGTCTGAGGAAGAAAGGGAAAGTATTCCTCCCTCAACGTTTGATTATGATGTTGAGGAAGAGGATGTAGAAGCCAAGGCTTCTAGATATAAACTGTCACTTGAGGAAGTTGATGATTTACTCAAGGCAATTTATACTACACTGGAGATCCAGGAAGAAAAAATTCAGCTGTCAGTACATGACAAAATGTACCAGGGGCTGGAGGAGGTCAAGCATAGTCTTTCCTGTACACAAAGTGTTAACAGACTCCATTAAAGGAGTGGAAGGACAGAGAATGGACAGTCCTTCGCTAAAGCCCTTAAAAGGAGGTTCCCTTTTGAGGAGAAGGGGAGTGTGTTTGGATAGATACTGCCTTCCCTCAAGTGTACAGAAAGACGGGCTTAGCCTTTGAGGATAGGGGAATTCTCAAAGTCGCTATGGACAAAAAAGCAGATGGGCTACTGAAGAAAGCATGGACTCTTCTTTAGCCAATCTGAAACCTGCAATGGCAGCCACAGTGGTGGCCAGAAATTTGGAATGCTGGTCAAACCAACTCAAAAATCAGGTGGTGGCAGGTACCTCCAGGAAAGAATTATTAGAGTCCTTCCCTTCTCTATTAAAAGCCGTCAAATTTATGACTGATGCCTAGGCAGAGTCCATCAAAATGTCTGCCAGGTCATCAGCACTGGTCAATTCCGCAAGGAGAGCCCTCTGGCTTAAAACCTGGTCAGGGGGTTCAGCCTCTAAAGCGAAACTGTGTGAAATTCCCTTTTCAGGGGATTTGTTGTTTGGTCCAGAATTAGAAGGCTGTACTTGATAGGACAGCAGACAAAAAGGAAGCTTTTCCTCAGAAAAAGGACCAAACAAAGAAAATTGGAATCCTCAGAGAGGAAATGACCAGCTCCCAGTAGGCGGGAGGCTTCAGGACTTCTGGTTTAGTTGGGAAGAAACAACAAGAAGTCCATTTGTTCTAGGGATAATCCAGCAGGGTTACCATCTAGAGTTTTTAGAAGACCCCCCAAATCGGTTCTTCATAACAAACTTGCCGAGGGATCAGGAGAAGGCTCTGGTTATGAAGTCCCTTCTTCAAGAGCTGATGCAACAGAATGTCATCTCTCAGGTCCCAGAGGGGCAAGAAGGAAAAGGGGTTTTAGTCCCATATATTCTGGGTAAAGAAACCATCGGGAAAATTCTGCCTGATCCTCAACTTAAAGCTGTTGAATCGGTCCATAAAGTACAAAAAATTCAGGATGGACACGATTTTTTCGGTGAAGAACTTGCTGACCCCCAGGTGTCACATGGCCTCCATCGATTGGAGAGATGCATAGCTCCATATCCCAATAGCACCCTAGTCCCAGAAATTTCTGCGCCTAGCAGTCAATCTGGGAAAGGGGGAGATCTGGCATCTACAGTTCAGAGCCCTGCCATTCCGTCTCTCCTTCTCACCCAGAGTATTCACGAAAGTGATGGCAGAAGCATTGGAACCCCTGAAACTGAAAGGGATCCCAATAGTGCTCTACTTGGGCTATCTGCTATTTTTCGCCGACTCAAAAAGTCAGGTGGAAGTCAATCTTCAAGTGACTCAAGCACATATAAGAGGCTTGGGTTGGCTTCTCAATATTCAGAAGTCCAACGGAAAGCCTGCCCAAAGAGTAAGGTTTCTGGGGTACGAAATAGACTCACTGGATTGGAAGATGGGTCTACCCCAAGAAAGAATAGAAACAGCTCTGAAGGCACTTCAGTCCAATTCAAGGTTCTCAGTATGGCAAGCCATGTCGGCTCTGGGTCTACTGACAGCGGCAATCCCCGCAGTACAGCGGGCCAGACTGCATGCTCGTCCGCTGCAGGCGGACATGTTGACAAATTGGTCTTTCCAGAAATCTCTGGAGGGAAAGTTCGTCATAGGGGTAAGAGCAAAAAGATGACTCTGGTGATGGAGGAACCAGAGAAACATCTCAAAAGGTCTCCACTGGTCCTTCCCAGTAACCCAAAGGCTGACTACAGATGCCAGCGCAGGGGGGGGAGCCCACCTGGAAGAACAAACTATTCCAGGGGGGTTGGTCCAAGCCAGAAGCGAGTAGGTCATTAAACTGGAGAGAGTTTAAGGCTATTTCATCTGAGTCTTCTGTCCTTCCAGGAACTTCTAAGAAGTCAGCATGTCCAGATTTGGTCGGACAATATGACTGCAGTGTTATACCTAACAAAACAGGGTGGCACAAAAAGCAGAACTTTGTTGGAGTTAACCTGCCAAATACTGAGATGGGCAGAGAACAATTTGGTCTCCCTATCGGCAGTTCCATTTAAAAGGGACGGAAAACGCCTTGGCAGGTCTCCTCAGCAGGAGAAAAATTAAGAGCAGCAGAGTGGTCTCTGAATCAGGATCTATTCGAGACAATAGCCAAGAGGTGGGGTTGTCCTCAGGTGGACCTGGTGACGAAACAAGAAAATGCAAAAATACCAGTGTTCTTCTCCCCCCAGAGAACAGATCAAGCTCTGGGGATAGATGCTCTGGCCCACAGATGGGGTTTCTATCTGTCCTACGCTTTTCCCCCATTTTCACTGATTCCAAGGGTATTAGCCAAATTCAGACTGAAATCCACGGAACTAATTCTGACAGCTCCTTATTGGCCAAAGAGACCATGGTTTGCAACCCTAATGAACCTCTCAGTAAAACCTCCTTGGAAGTTACCTAACAGGTCAGATCTACTGAGTCAGGGCAAGTTTTTTCATCCAGATCAAACGTTTCTCAACCCGGCAGCTTGGTTTCTGAAGAACAAATCCTAAGACAAAAAAACTCATCTCTATCCTTCTTGCAAGTAGGAAGAAGGTGACAGACATTTATTTTAAGGTCTGGAAAGTATATAATACATGGTGTTCCAGAAAGGACTTTTAGTTTGTCTAGTACAATTTCAGTTATAGAATTCCCTCAAGAAGGATTGGAGAAAGGCCTAGTAGCTAGTACGCTCAAGACGCAGGTAGCGGCTTTATTAGGTTTTTTGAAAGAACCCTGGTAAGGGAGCCCCTGATAATTCGTTTTTTCAGAGCTATGGCTAAAGTAAAGCCTAGATCTGTGGTTATTTTTTCCAAATGGGATTTATCTTTGGTTCTTCAAGGGCTAACAAAGCTTCCGTTTGAACCCATAGAAGGATCATCACTTAAGTTTTTAACGTTTAAAACTGTGTTGTTGGTGGCAGTAACATCAGCCTGTAGAGGCAGCGAGTTACAAGCTCTATCAATTAAGGAGCCCTTCATGAGATGCTTACCAGATAGGGTAGTTCTAAAAACAGATCCAGCCTTTCTACTGAAGGTGAGCCCTGCATTTTCACCGGGCACAGGAGTTTATTCTCCCTACATTTTGCCCCTCACCGTCGGGGCCAGGAGAAGAAGCCTTCCATACCCTGGATGTCAGGAGAGATCTTCTTAAGTATCTGGAGATAACAAGGGACTTTAGAAAATCATCCTCACCCTTTGTTCTGATGGAGGGCGCTCACAAGGGATGTAAAGCTTCCAAAAACATCCTTGGAGGATGGCTAAAGCAAGTTATTAAAGGAGCATACGCCTCTCTAGGTTTGGAGCCTCCAGAAGGAATCTTGCCCCATTCGACCAGAGCAGTAGCGGCATCATGGACAGAAAAGGCCGGAGCATCGCCTGAGCAAATTTGTAAGGCTGCCATATGGTCCAGTTTCTCAAACTTTTATAAAGCATTGCCGCATGGATCTGCTCTCAGCCTCAGACCAATCCTTCGGGAGAAAGGTTTTGCAGGCAGTGGTCCCACCCTGAAGTAAGTTTCTTGATTATCCTCTCCAAGGTGCTGTCCTGAAAGGCGAAGAGAGAAAACCTTAGTTAGACTTACCGGTGACGGTATTTCTACGAGCCTTTCAGGACAGCAGCCTACTTCCCTCCCTAGGTTATGATGTATAATGTATAATTATAGGGCATGGTAACTGTCTGCTTATATTTTCCAGCATGTCGGAGGATTTCTCGATAACAACTGAAGGCATGGTGGAAGCAGCTGATCTTAAAAAGGGGCGTTGTCACGCAGTGTTTCCTGGGTAAAGGCGGAGCTGCGCTCTCTCCAAGGTGCTGTCCTGAAAGGCTCGTAGAAATACCGTCACCGGTAAGTCTAACTAAGGTTTTTTCCGACGGATGTTGGCTCAAACTTGTCTTGCATACACACGGTCACACAAAGTTGGTCGGAAAATTCCAAACATCAAGAACACGGTGATGTAGGACGAGCCGAGAAAAATTAAGCTCAATAGCCAGTGCTGTTCTTGTGCTTGATTCCGAGCATTCTTGGCACTTTGTACGTTGGAATTGTGTACACACAATCGGAATTTGCGCAAACAGATTTTGTTGTCGGAAAATTTGAGAACCAGATCTCAAATTTTGTGCAATGGAAATTCCGATGGAAACTGTCTGATGGAGCTTACACACGGTCGGAATTTCCGACAACAAGCTCCGATCACACATTTTCTGTCGGAAAGTCCGACTGTGTGTAGGGGGGCATAAGTCTTGTCTTAACCGTAAGCTAGAGTCTGTTAAATAACTGTCTGTACATTGTCGGGCGAGATATGTCATGAATAATATGTATATACATGATGGAGGTGTTTAGCCTGGCCTGGATTTGTAAATGACCCATGGGTGGACGGGCCCGGTTATATCTTGATTGTATACTATAAAATGCTGTACCTGGACAAATAAACTGGGCAGTGTATGAATTCTCATGATCTCTGTTGGGTCATTATATTTATTGCTCCCCGCGCAGTCTGAGTATGGTGGAACGGAGAAATTCCGGCACATAAGGAAATGTAATTAGACAGTAATAAAGGTGATAGCTAGTAATAGAGGCAAGGGAGAACAGAGGGTCCTTCAGACTCAGCTGGATCTTAGCAGAATGCCCTTTGCAGGCAGAGACTGTGGGCCCCATGGTGTAGAAAAAAAGTATTTGTAGCTAGCTGTCATATCTGTGGCTACTGCTCCCAGTACCACCTCTTCAGGCACTGCCAGCCCTCCTGGCTGCAGCTGCCCCTTTCCACTGCCTGTGCCACCACAGTCCTCCTGACTGGCTCTGCACCCATCCCAGACTGCTCCATCCCAGTTCTCTCAGGCGTGCCTCCCAGTCCTCCTGACTGTTTGTCACTCACTAGCCCTCTTGGCTGTTCCTGTTCCTCCTGGAGACTTGCCTGGCAGTGTTCTCCCGCTGTCTTCTCCTTGCTCCTGGCCAAAGCACCTCCATGTGTCTTGAGAAGGACCTGTCTGCACCTGAGGCCCAGGACCCAAGGTCACCCCCCCAGACTGGGAAGCTCCCTCCAAGGCCACAACAGCTTTACACTCCATCTCCATCTTCCACCCAAACTCTCCTCCTCAGCTGGGCAGACCCAGAGTATTTAAGGGGGCCTGCCCCCTGCCAACCCAAGGTGGGGGATTGGTCAGGGCCCTTATAATATTCCAGGCAGTGCCACCTTACTTCCCCTCCCATTCTTCTAGAAGGTTCCAGTACATTATAGAAGTAGGGGGAGGTCTCAGTGATGCTGCCTGTGAGTCATCCAGCTCTCCCTGGATCTCTGCCCAACCCAGGAAAAAACACAGACAGGCTTGGTTGCCAACCAAGCCTGTACAAATTTACCTACACAAAAAAAAAAAAACACACACTATCTCTATACTTCTAGCACACTAGAGTGTGCTACAAAAAAAAAAAAAAAAACACAAGCAAAGGGCTAGGAACTAGTTATCAGTATTGCTGGAGGTTTCCCTTTTACCTATTACTGACTTTCCACCCCTTGTTCTGGACTGTGTCTCTGTGTGGAGGCAGTCACCTTGTTAAAGGTAGGGCTTTCCCTAATTGTGTCATAACTGCCCCTAGTGATTAGTGGGGTAATATTCAAGAAGTAATTTGAGAGGTGGGGGAACCATAGATCCACGCAGTGAATGCAACAGAAGCAGTGAGATCCTTGCACTGCAGGTCCTCGGGTACAGCTTCCCCTCTAGCATTGAGAACAGTAAACTACAAAGATGTGGCATAATCAGATTGCAATCTATATCTCACAAAACAATCTGTCAGAGGCACAATGCCTTAGATATCATGCTGCAGATATACAGCAATGAGGTTCAAATCACAGCAAGTGCATTGCTATTTTTTGGGAGTAATTAAAAAAAATTACTTTAATAGGCCACTCCATCCAATGGAACGCACCTTTGCTGACTCCCATAGTGGTTCATTTGTTGGAGCCATCAGAAAATCATAGTAGTTCGGGTATGGGGAGCATCTGACCTTCTACCCATGAAGCATTGCTCAAGTAGTCTGGAGTGGCCAATTGCCAGGCCTGAACAGGGAGGGGAGAAAGTTAACCTTGTGCACGCTCCTACAAAGCTGAATAAAAAAAGAAAACAAAACCTTTATACCTTATGTAATCCAATTGATGGTCTATTACATCAGCAAGCTAAAGGAAAACGTTTCTCAAAAATAGCCATAGCAGCATAAATACTTTTGGAGGGAACTGACCGATCGGGAGGGAGCCAGAACACCGACCCCCCTCGATACTGGAGGACCTGTCACCTTTGCCAGGTACCATGTTTGTTGACTGGCTGCTATATATTCCCACAAAGCTATGGTTACCTGTGGCAATTATTCTCTTCCTCTGACTTTCTCACTGAGTTAACCCTTTTGTGGTGGCCTCTCTCTTCCACCCCCTGTGTGCTTTACAGGCCCTGTTCTTCTGATACATTATGTACCACCATGCACCCCTCTGAATAACTTCAAACCAGGCTTAAAACAGCTCAAATGTTTTACTGAAGCTCCCATTGTGCAAAGATCACAAATTTCTCCTAACTATCTATCTTGAGCTGCCCAGGCATACCTTTGCAGTTAGAGATCCATACTTGGTAAAGTCTTTGCAGGTGACTCCCCTAAAGCCCCATACACACGGTCGGACTTTTTCATGGATTCTGTCCGATCGGACAATGTTGTTGAAAAATCAGACCGTGTGTATACACCATCGGACAGTGTACGTCGGATTGTCCGCCGGACAAAGTCTTATCTCCTGCTGGAAAGATTTGCCGACAACACGGTCCGATCACACCAAATCCGATCGTGTGTACGGTTGTCCGACGGACAAAGTGCTACGCATGCTCAGAAGAAATTCTGTGACGGAAGCGCTCGGTCAGGTAAAACTACCTTTCCTAATCGACACAGCACATTCGTCATGCTGCAATGTTAAAATGTCTTTAATGCAGCGCATTCTCTTTTTCTTTACAATGCAACAAGAATGACATGTTTTAGCTGCTCCTATTCACCCGCACTTCTCACAAACTTAGTTCTTTATTACTTTTCAGCATTTATACACTACATGTTTATTTTTACTCAGATCGTAAAAGAATCTTTGTTATATTTTTAGCATGATTTGTCTTTTTTGTTTTTTTTCAGAATACATATTTAAAGGAGAATTTTTTTTTTTTTTTTTTTGGAGGGGGGTTGTGTGTCTCAACTTAGCAAAACCACATTATTAACATTTGTATTTCTTGCTTAAATTTACTAGGAGTTTGTTGGTTGTTGGTGCCCCTTGTTAATTCTACTTTAGGATTAGTGAAATGTACCTGCCTACTCAAAGCAAAACTGTCATTGTAGAAAAGTAAAACACAATAGTCAATGATTATTTCAAATCAAAAAAAACTTTATTTAGGTCTCAGCAACAAACCAAAGAGGAACGCAGCCATGGTGAAACTTGGGGAATTTGCAAAGCCTTGGACCCCCACGGCAACCATCATTTTTCAAGCGTAGAAAATTGGGGGGCCTGAGGAGTACGTATATTAAGGGGAGTGCAATCTGGTCCTGAAGTCCAAAGCATCCGGAACTGCAGCAGATGCCATCTAGGTCCCCAGGCTCTGGTACTACGAGAGGCTCCATCTTCTCTCAGACCAGACTGAATCCAGGTCGTCACTCTCAGGTCTTCCTTCCACGCTTCCTTGCACGCTGTGGCTGTCGTGCTGGTGGGGTGGCAGAAGGAGGAGGAGGAGGAGGAGGAGGCGGAGCATGGTAACTATGGCAAACATGTGTGACTGGGGTCATCTCCCCAGCCCTACCCTTATTTAGGACATGGAGGATGAGCCCCTCACACATGTTGCGTTGCCTCACCTCCATACCCATCATCTTCGTGACAACCACGGAGCCAAAGGTCTCCTCGTCGGTGGGTGTGGCATGTAGGGAGTCTGAAGCCTCTCTGATCATCCGGAGCGCTGACTCTGCCGCATAACCCCCCCTTCTCGCCCTTCTGTACGGAAGGCGGAGGAGAGGGATTTGGGAGTCAGTCAGGCTCCGAGGCCTAGCCCCCTCTTGGCTGCCACTAACCCCTGCCTCCTCCTGACTGCCACCTTCCACAGCCACCTCCTGGCTGAGGTCCTCCTGTGTATGAAAAAGGGACATAGTTTCAGGTATTTGTTCATCAAACACACACAATTCTCATCTAGTGACTGTTGCAAAATGTTTACAAATAGAAAACCATACAATTCTCAGCCCTGCAGTTTAGATTGTGGCCCCAACTGTCTCCAACACTACTGTCAGTTGATATGTCAAACACGTTAGGAACTAAGCAAATGGGGATCCTGAATTAAGTGAACATCATTCATTATTCACATAAATGGTAACAAAACTACTATACCTGGAACAAGCTGGGCTCCTCCACCTCTTCCAGACTGGAAGGCCCAGGTTGCTCCTCGGAAGCCTCATCAGGGGTGGCCTGCGCGCAAGGAAGCGTGGAAGGAGGAGTCGAGAGTGGCTCCGTGACATCAGCCTGGTCTTTGAGAAAATGTAGACTCTGATAGTACCAGAGCTTGGGCACATAGACCTCATCTGCTGCAGTTGCAGTTTCTTCCGACTTCACAACCTTCTTGCGCTCCCTGATATACGCACTCCTCAGGCTGCCAATTTTCTTTCTTATATCATCAACAGTTGCCGCGGGGAACCTTGGCTTGACAAATTCCACAAGTTCCAGCAGGGCTGCGTACCTCTTTGGTTTGATGCTATAATGGGGGTGTTTAGCCTGCCATAAAATGGGAAATTCCCTGTATTTGGCAATGAAGAGGGGGAGAAAACTCATGTCGTTGAATCCCTTCATAATCTCTGCAAGACACAACACCACACAAAACACTATAAATTATGTCAGGCTAAACTCTTCTAATCTTCTCCATAAAGAAGCCTCAAGTTCGAATCAGTCTAGGCTAGTTATGTACTAACGTCAAATTGTACCTTCGTTTCTAGCGATCGTCTCGTGCGTGAGCTTTCTCTCCCCTCGTCTCCCAGATCGTGGCTACGACACAGGCGTGTGACGTTTTATATACAGTGCGCATGCGTCAAACTCCGCCCGCCCCTGACGAACTTTCTTGTCTATTCCCCACCCATTCTTTTTACGGCGCAGTGGGGAGAGCACATGGCGGGGACACAGCAGGTGCGCCACAAATCTCCCACCAACGAGGAGGACGAGGAAAGTCCAGAGGCAGAAACGTCCCGATCCCGGAGCCTGAAATTCAAGGCCTCCAATATGTAATTTGGAGAAATGTTGGAGATGGTGGACATATTAAAGAGGAGCGACTATGATGGGAAGTATGGGCCTTACCTCAACCCCAATGTCCGCAAGGCCAAGATCATGTCTAAAGTTGTGAGGAGGCTGTACAATAATTTTGGGGTACAACGATCCAAGGAGCAACTGAGGAAACGCTGGTCAGACCTGAAACTGAGGGAGGCCGATCAGTACAGAAAGATCAAGCGAATTCTTCAAAAAAGTAAGTAGTTGTGTTTTGTGTTTGATTTCTTGCTTGCATACTGCTCCATGTGGTTTGATTTTTACAAAGTTGTACATTCCAAAATGGCCACTTTCATGTTCGTCTGTGCATTCGATCGTACTCAGCCTCGATCTTTCTGCCACTGTCATGGTCGTGTGTGTGTCCATTCGATCGTACGCAACCTCGATCGTTCGGCCACTTATAATACGATGTTTGGTGTTTTTTTTGGGGAAAGGAAGTTTGTTCTCACTAGAAATGTCATCAAGAATGTAAAGCCAATTTATTCAATGTAAAGGAGAGGTCACCCAGTAGCTGTTTACCCATCTGGACTCTAGAGCACTAGTGCTGGGACACCCAAACCCCCTTTTTATTAGGCTTTTCCACACATGTGCTCCAGTGGATACTAGAGGGGGGTCTCCATCACACAAACTTCTACCAAAAAGCTAGTAAGTTTAGCACCTTTACAAAGTGACTACATTCATGTAGTTGGCACTTGTAACTGGCCAAACAAAAATAGTGTCCGTCACTTTCAAGCAATGTTTGTCATTTCCTATTTCTGCCCTCAATAGATTGTGTTGCTAAATCTTCCTTTTGTACATTCTCATAGGGGAGCGAAAACTTGGGCCGTCTGAGGAAACCCCAAAACCAACACCTCCCAAAAAAGGTGAAAGAGCAGAAGCAGAGGAGGAGGAGGAGGAAGGAGAGATCATCGAACTTGGAGAAATTGTCACCACAACAGGTGAGTGTGGGAGAACACAGCTACTGGTAAGCTAATCAATGTATGGCTGCCTCATTTCCAACACCCGATTTTTGTTTGTTTGTGGTTTTTAGGTGACGTGGATGTTGTGGAAGAAAAATCGCACTTTACCACAGAGAGTGCCCACGTACTCATCGGGGAGATAATGGTCTGCAATAGAGATCTAGATTACATAAAGCAAAACATCAATGATGTTCAACAAAAATTGAAGAACATAATTGATGTTTTAGGAAAAATATGAAAACGCACCAAGTAATACACATTTGTGCCAGCTTCTGAACACATTTGCAACTTAAGAACTGTGTGAAATTTGGAACATGCACACATTGTGTCCACATGTGCTAGCTCCCATCATGGTGGATGAATGCCAACGTTTTTTTGAGGGTGCAACCACTTTACGAACTACGAAAGTGGTTTTGGTGAAGGGGTTGCACCCCCAAAAAACGTCCATTCATCCCCATGATGGAAAATGGCACTTTTGAAGCTTCTAGGCATGTGTTTTAACATCTAATGACCATTTTCAGACCCAAATTGTGTGCATGTTCTAAATTTCCACTTTCCAGGGGTGACCCCCCCATGTGATGAAGGCAAGATCAAACACACTTTGAACATATAGTCATGTCTGATCTTGTCTTCACTTTACAAAGTTGAACTTTCCAAGTTCATAGGTTCTGTTTTGCTCCATGCCTGGTTTTACCAATTGCGTAATGTTTGTAAACAATGTTGTAAATAACCAAGATGTTGTCAGTTTGGGCGTGAAGATTGTAAACGCACTTGTGAATGTTTTCCAAGTAAACTTTTTTATTTTTCTAAATGTGTGGCTTCCTTATTTAAAAAAACACAATGCATTATGTATGTCAAATGTAAAGGATATGGGGGGCAATGGGTGTTATTTACTAAAGGCAAGTCCACTTTGCACTGCAAGTTTCTTTTCCAGGGCACTTTTTCACTGCACTTGTAGAGCATAGTGGATTTGACTAAGGTAAATGACACCCACAGTGCTTTGTACGAAAACACGGAGCACAGCATTTTTGAGAATACACACATGTCTGACCTGGTGATGAAAAGGAGTATTTTGGGTGTCAGTTATGCACTACAAACCTTCTCTAGACCAAAGATTAGGTATCAAACACACAACATGAGAATAATCTTTTTGGGAAGAAGAGACTGTTACCTCCTTTTGTCCAGAAAGTGCATTCCCACTGTCGAAGGCAAAGGGAAAAAATTTCAAGGTAAAATAAGCTAAAATGAATAGAGAAATGACCAGAAATCATAGGTTGTTTGAAATATCAGATTTATTAAAAAATGCCTCTCACACATCGTCAGGCAGAGCAATGGCCCCCCTACCCACAAAGTACTCCATATATTGCTCGCGGACCGCGTGGGCATTTAGAGGGGGCAAGGCTGGACGTGCCACTTGAAGGGCTGTGAGGTCCGCATTTGGAGGGCCCTCCACATCTGGGCCAACGGGCACCACATAGTTCCTGTTATGTCTTTTGAGGAAGTTGTGCAATATGCAACAGGCAAGAACTATGTGGTTCAGTTTGTATTCCGCCAAGTTAATTGCCGTCAAGAACAGGCGGAAGCGGCTGGCCAGGATGCCAAAAGTGTTCTCCACAACTCTTCTGGCTCTGGACAGCCTGTAGTTGAAGACCCTCTGGTCTGGGGTGAGGGTCCTCATCGGGAACGGCCTCATCAGATGGGGAGTCAACGCAAACGCTTCATCTGCGACAAAGACGAAGGGGAGTCCTTCTGCATTCTCCTCTGGAGGTGGCAAGCACAGACTGCCACTTTGGAGACGCCAGTAGAACTCCGTGTGCGCAATGGCACCACCATCCGAGATCCGGCCGTTCATCCCCACGTCCACATACATAAATTCATATGTTGCCGACACCACAGCCAAAATCACTACACTATTAAACCCTTTATAATTATAATAGTGGGACCCCGAGTTGGGCGGTGGGACGATGCGGACGTGTTTCCCATCAATTGCCCCTCCGCAGTTAGGAAAGTCCCAACGGCTGGCAAAGTGGGAGGCCACAGTCTGCCATTCCTGTGGCGTGGAAGGGAACTGTGGAGTGAAACAAGAAAAAATAATTAGTCACTTTGCACATAAACATTGCAAGCAGATTAGACAATCAACATCTTGGAACAAGAGCATTGTATAAAATTGGAGGCTGGAAAGTATTTGCAGAGAAAAGTAGAGGGTCCCCTTCACAGATTACTCACCCCCCATCAATCCCCACACTTCTGATGGGCCATTGGCAATAACTAGGGTTTTGGGGTGGGGGGGGTTGTTGGACAGGTAACCCTCTGCACTTCATTGATTGGCAAATGGCTCAATAATGTGTGCTAGTTTGGCCAGACCCTCTGTACTTAACACTATTGGCAGCCCCCAGGAAAGCTAAACTAACATTTCAAACCCCCCCCCCCCCCAAAAAAAAAAGGAAAGCACATTGTGACATTATGAAATTTCCAAGCAAGCTAATAGGAGAGAAAGAACACAAAAAATTAGGAAATGGCAAGTATGGAGGCAGCCCCTTGCACTACATGCTTTGCACAATTCATCCCTAAAGATGCCCACTATAAAGAGGTAGGTATATAGTGTGTATTGACCTTGGGAAAGCCAGCAGATAGAGGATTGGTATCATCTGACAGAGCAGTTGGGGGAGGGGGTTCCTAATGAGTTTGCCCCCCCCCCCCCACCAAAAACAATAAAAAAAAGGGGCTCTACATGAAGTAAACCACACAGCAAACATTTGTACATATTTTAGGGGTTGTTTGTGGGCAAAAAATACTATGCAGCAGACAAAATACATTGCTAAAGTGACTAGGCCATAGGTGTCTATTGGGGCAGAAGAGCATGCTGGGGAGGTAAGTGAAGGGAAAAATGCATGCATGAAGGAGAAAAGGGGCACAGCATATTAGAACATATTGCAATCATGGTAATTAGGGAAGGAGGTCAAAAATAGAAGACATTAGCAAACAGAGCATACATAGAATGGAATAGTAAAGTATAAATGTTACCTTAATATAGTCCTCCTGCAGGACCTCGATGATGGCAGAACAGGTCTCTGGAATAATGAGTCCCAGGGCCTGGGGAGAGATACCTGAAGAGAACTTCAAATCCTGAAGACTTCTCCCTGTCGCCAAGTACCTCAACGTGGCAACAAGCCTCTGCTCCGGAGTAATGGCTTGTCTCATGCAGGTATCCTGCCGGCTGATAAAGGGGGTCAGCAAAGCCAAAAGACGGTGAAAATCGGGGTCCGTCATCCGGAGAAAGTTCCTGAAATCATCAGGATTATTCTCCCGGATCTCACGAAGCAAAGGCATGTGCGAGAATTGGTCACGCTGAAGCAACCAATTCTTGGTCCACATACTCCTCGTCACTCTGTTCATGGACGGGTCTTGGGTCAAAGCTAAAAGCCCGACACCAATTCCGCGTACAGCACGAACTCGGCGACGAGTACGCACGGGAAACATCGCTCACAAGGTCACAAAAGGTCGGCTGGTCAGAACGGACAAACAGAAAGCACCGATAAACAGCAAGGCCTGAAAGAACGAAATGAATACCAGAAACAAGCAGACAATAAGCAGTGCAAATCAAAGCGTCCTATATCAAGATATAGGCCGCAATGACCAACAAATGCGAACTGACTACACGCACTAATAAACAGATACGCACGACAAGCACAAACTGAAGAGCAGTAACGATCTGAGTCAGAAAACTGAGAAGCGCGAATCTTAAGTCACCAAACTTCGACTAACTCGCGATAAACACGGGATCAGCAGAAGGAGCCCAACGGGTGCCTGACGTGGTGCTGAACTTCCCTTTTCTAATCTCGTGGACGACGACTTACGTCACAACGTTCTTGCAGACCGGATATTCCGACAACGTAGTCCGACCGTGTGTACGCAACACCAACATCGGACAAAGTACGACGGACAGGATCCGACCGACCTGGTCCGCGGATTGTCCGACCGTGTGTATGGGGCTTTAGGGTGGTAGTCAAGCATTGCACTGGGCTACATCTTCTCCTTAAACTGGACCTTCTCGCTTCCCATGTGGCCTCGCTGGCTGCCCCCGATCCTGGCCTTCCCCATATTTATATACAGACCAAGGTGGAGGGCAGAACCCAAAAAGCCCAGGAAAACACAGATCCCATGTCAACCCTCTGCCTACCTAAGCTGTCTAAAACTAAATAAACAGCTCACCAGTTGTAGGCACCTGCCTACAGGCTGATCAAAAAAAAAAAAAAACAAATGGATTTCCCCACCCTGATAGTGGAGACTCTCTGCTACCGGAATATACTGACCAGTTGCTGCATCTGCTAATCAAGAAATGTCTTCTAACAGGGCCATTTAACAGAAGTTAACCATTAAATCAACTTCTATCAAACTGGAGCAGCCACATATGGATGAAATTCTGCCTGGCCCTGTTAAACCAGTGGAATTTCAATCCATCTTTGGCTAGCATTACCCTCTGTAATTGTTCTGGGAAAGACTGTTGCCAAAAGAGAAATGGTGAGAAATCCAAGAGTTTTCACCAAAACAAGTGATAAAATGTAAATCCTCCAATAGTGACTGCTGTACCAGTACTAAACTACCTAAAAGGGGAATTCTGCTTACTTTAAAAGATTTCCTCATACTTCTTGCTTCCTCTCTTGAACAGGGGACATTTTCTCAATAGAATTCAGCCACCAAACAATAAAGTGACAGGGGTTTTAACCCTTATTTCTTGAGCCATAACTTTCAGGCGTGTTAGGTCCCTGGTCCCCCACTGTGTTGTGGTTCCCTTTGCTGGCTCCTACATCACTACTGTGTCCCCGCAGAGCTATAGTGATGTAGTTGCTGGCAGATGGAACCACAGTGCACAGAGATGCAGGTATCTCACACTCTCAGAAATAAGTTTGAGGCTGAAGATTCTTCAGGAATCAGGAGTTGCAGTTGTTAATAAGAGTGAAGTCACCTCCTGTCAGCCTAGCAATAACTCTTCTATTTCAAAGTGTCTTTTTTAAAATACTTTTTCTAGCGACAGATAAAGACTATCACATTTTTCTGCAATATCAGACTCCTGTTCTATAGTCTAAAAATCTCATAACTTACTGACGTGTATCAGGCCCCACCATCTATCAAGGGCTCAGATGATGTGCAGAAGTCTCAAGAATAAGGATGACCCACATGCTTATATTTCTTTGGATATGGGGTACCTACCAACATGTCATGCAGACTGGGGAGGGAGTATGCAATTTCATCTCTCCAACTGTGGCTCAGTTGGACAGCCTGTCAATCTTCTAGATCCAAATCACGCTATCCTTCTTTCCTCCGTTATCCTTCTTTTTGATCCGACTTTTGTACAAATGTAGCATTTAAAGCTGAACTCTGGGCACAAACGTTTAAATTCACATATGCATTCCTCAAATGCCACAATGGATAGAACTCCACTTTGTGTGCACCCAATGGCTTTGCAATTTCCAGATAATACCTTGTAAAAAAAACATGGAATAGAAATTTGGAGGTCTGGTCCCCAACCAGGACAAGAGCTAGCGGACTATCACGGTACGTATCAGAGAAAATATGTAAATAATTGTTTATACAAGTATATAAAAATATACATGATTTAATGAAAAAATAACAATATTGGATACTCTTAATCATTTTTTATTCATTCACTCTCCTATATAGATACTGGCTCATTGTCTATATATAGACCTCCCCCAGTCGCAGTGGAAGGCACTGCTGGGCGCCTTGTATGCTCTGTTGGTACCAGAGTGGGGTAACAAGCTGCATTTACTATAGTTGTGATAATTTTTTCCCCTTTTCTCTTATTAATGTTATAATACATGGTTGTTTAATAATTTTTCATATTGCATGTTTATTGTAATATTTCTCTTGCAGATATATGTTCTGTATTTCTTGAAGAAGCTATTGATTAGCAAAACTAGTCGAAATACCCCACCGCATATACCTATTTTTATTGTGTAAATTGTTATTTTTTCAATAAATCATGTATATTTTTATATACTTGTATAAACAATTATTTACATATTTTCTCTGATGCGTACCATGATAGTCCACTAGCTCTTGTCCCTCTGGTTGTCCTGGTTGGGGACCAGACCTCCAAATTTCTATTCCATATATTTTCGGATGATGGTACTTTGAATTTTTCACCTAGCGAGGCCATAAACTTTTCTTCTTGTAAAAAAACAATCACATCAACACTGTGCTGTACATGCCTGTGCAGAAAATGGAGCTGTGGGAAGGACCCAGTAGGTTCCACCCACTACAGGTTGTCCATAGAAAATCTACAAGAGGAACAGATACAAGACCAGTCACCCTACACAAAAAAGCAACAGTGACCGGTCTTCATTGCAGAAAACTGCACCAAGGAAGCTTTTTTTTTATGTCGGATTAGTGCAAAGATCTGAAAGAAATACACAAAACACACCAAGATTCAAATAAGAATACAAATCTCTTAATAAGACACTATTTCCTATCTCAGACTTAAGCTTGCAAACCTTAACAATGAACTTTTCTTGTTTACAATCACTTTAACAGACCAAAAAGGAGCAAACGGTCACCTTGTAAAACAACCCATTCAGTTTAAAATAGAAATGAAAGGCAAAACCTGTTTGATATTTATATATATATATATATATTGTTCCAAAGAGTTGATGCACTTAGAAATTGTTGCGTTATTCCATCAAATCTTTAGGAAAAGATTACAAAGCAAGTAGAGTCATTGAAGACAAAATCGTTACAATCATCTGTTCAGACAACGATTACGTTTCAGGCTGATTTGTTCACGTCCTTCCTTAGATCAGTCAGAACAAATCTGAAGATTTTCACAACAATCATCTACTTTATATATGTTTCACAAGCATTGTGACACATGGAATCAATATGGTTAATTACTCTCAGCTTCTATACAATCAATGTTACAAAATGTCGATCTTATACCATAGACACAAAGATTGACTCATCGCACGGCTGATAATCTCAATATCTCCTTGTCATCCTGTAATTTATCCTATTATCCAATTTAGAAAACAGATAAATAAATCTCCATAAATCAAAAAATGTATATATATGTCAGATACATCAATATAGACATAAAAATAAAAAAATATTTAAATAATCAGACATGTATATATACATTTTTTGATTTATGTAGATTTATTTATCTGTTTTCTAAATTGGATAATAGGATGAATTACAGGATGACAAGGAGATATTGAGATTATCAGCCGTGCGATGAGTCAATATTTGTGTCTATATTATAAGATCGACATTTTGTAACATTGATTGGATAGAAGCTGAGAGTAATTAACCATATTGATTACATGTGTCACAATGCTTGTAAAACATATATAAAGTAGATGATTGTTGTGAAAATCTTCAGATGTGTTCTGACTGATCTAAGGAAGGACGCAAACAAACCAGCCCGAAACGTAATCGTTGTCTGAACAGATGATTGTAACGATTTTGTTTTCAATGACTCTACTTGCTTTGTAATCTTTTCCTAAAGATTTGATGGAATAACGCAACAATTTTTAAGTGCAGCAAATCTTTGGAACTTTAATTTTATATACAAGGTCGGTGGGAGGACCTGTTTGATGGCACTGATTCGAAAGCTGGGTGCGGTTCTCCTCTACACTTCAAATATATATTATATATATATATATATATATATATATATATATATATATATATATATATATATATATATATATATATATATAATATATATACACACACACACACACACACACACAGTATCTCACAAAAGTGAGTACACCCCTCACATTTTTCAGAGCCAAGCATGACTCTTTCATCAGGCACGTGAAAATTCACCGATTGGTGGATGGCTTGTTAAATACTTTATGTTCTGCACTGCACTTTGTCACTTGCCTGAGAAAGGGGCCCTGCGTGGCTCCGAAACATTGCCTTTGTTAATATGCTGTGACTACTGAATAAAGCTTTGGATCCATGAAGAATCCTTGGTGTGCTGGTGACATACCTTCAGCTAGGTCTACGGTTTCCAGTCAATGGTCGCTGCAGCACCCACTGATACCTAACAGCTACTTCCAGGAACATGTGCATTGGGAATATTTCAATTATACTCTGATGGCAAGGGGGCACTCTAATGGGGGACACCTAATATAAAGGGGCACTCTTATTGGGAGGCAGCACTCTGATGGGAACTCCTAGTGGTAAAGGGGCACTCTGATGGCAAGGGAACACTCTGATGGGACACCAGCTGATATGAGGTCACTCTGATTGGGCACTTGATGGTAAGGAGGCACTCTGATGGAGACATCTGATGGTAGGGGTTCACACTGATGGGAAGGGGGCACTCTGATGGTAGAAGGACATCTGAGTGGGGCACTCTGATGTAAGAGGGCACTCTGATGGTAAGGGGGCACTCTGATAGGGACACCTGATGGTGGTGCGGCACTCTGATGGGGACACTCGATGGTAGAGGGACACTCTGACGGGGCACCTGATGTAAGGTGGTTCACTCTGATGGGGACCCCTGATGGGAAGGGGGCACTCTGATGGTAGGAGGACATCTGAGTTGGGCACTCTGTTGTAAGAGGGCACTCTGATGGTAAGGGGGCACTGATGGTGACACCTGATAGCGGTGTGGCACTCTGATGGGGACACTCAAAGGAGGGGCACCTGATGTAAGGCAGCACTATGATGGTATGTGCACACCTGATAAGAGTGTGCTTTTATTGGGCACCTGATGGTAAATGGCTACTCTGTATTGGGCACCTGATGGTAAGAGGAATCTTATGGGGAAAAATTATGGTAAGGGTGTACTCTGTTGGGGACTTAAAATGGACAATACAAGTTTATTGAAACACTAAGAAAAATTGTACATTGCTTATATCTGGTAGACATAAAATTACATATACTAGGATCTGAGTTATATTAACATGGGATCCAGAACATTTTACTGATCTGACTTCCTTGAATTTGAATTTAATACCACTGATCTAAATTATTAGATCTGTTTTTCTTAATAGCAAATATAAAGAAAAAGTGGTGGTAGAAAAATACACTTGTGGGTTCAACCCATCAATTTCTGTGTGTTAATTCCTTATGGTTCAGCAACTGGAGACATGACAAGACATGTCCTTCTTCTTTTGGGCTAAGGTGTTCTTCTATCACATCTCAAAAATTTTGGAGGTATGCTATTGCCATGGGCGTCCGCAGCATAGGGCAAGGGGGGGCAATTGCCCCCCCCCCCCTGGAATTGTAAGAAGGTGTTGAAGACAAATGCCCTGTGTTGCAATGGCCAGTGCGGCCACCGTGGCCTTCTTTTCGGAGTCTGCTGGCCTGGGGCTACTCTCTTTTCCGACTTATCACAGATACAGAAATCCATCCCTCCCTCCCTCACCCCCCGGCCCAATCATCGTATTGGCTCTGCCGCTCGGGCCTCTGCTCGACATCTCGGCTGTTCCGTGATTGGCTGCCTGGCCTGTGTATGTACGCCGCTATGCAGATCCGGCCGGCGCCAGCTCCTCCCATAGGTGTGTGCAATCAGTCAGTGGCCGAGAATACGCTGCCAGTGCCTGGGCCTATCGTATCACAGGAGGAAATCCCGAAGAACCACAGGTAACAGCAGTGCCAGTTAGGAGGAGAATTTAGATACATACATATATATATATATATATATATATATATATATATATATATTGCTTGGAAAGTTGGACAGCTAAGCTATTGCTGGGAAAGATATTTGTGTTATATAATCTTCTTCACTTTGTATGGAAGTTACTCAGTCTCAGGCATACCATGCCCATATAAATATAGCCTAGAGAATTTACATCTTTCTATATTGCAATGTATTGCAATAAATCTGTTGTGGCCATATTTTGATCTTGATGAAAACAACCTATACTGTATTGCCATATAGAAAGATGTACATTCTCTATGCAATATTTATATGGGCATGGTATGCCTGAGAGTAACTTCCATACAAAGTGAAGCTGAATTATCTCAAGAGCCATTTCACACTGCCATCTGGCCGCGTTATCGGTAAAGCGCTGCTAGTTTTAGCCGCACTTTACCATCATTTTACCCACGTTTTTCGGACGCTAGCGGGGAGCTTTTAACCCCCGCTAGCGGTCGAAGAAAGGGTTAAATGCGACTGTGCATCGCCGCTGCCGAAACGCCCATCCCGCCCCCCCCCCTGAAAAAAGTTCTGCGGACGCCCATGGCTATTTCTAAAATAAATCAAACAGTTCAGTAAAGTTCCTGTAACAGAAGACATCACCTGATGGGTAGCTTAAGCAATAACAATGCCTTCCTTTTTGCAATATAAAAGCTTACGTGTCCTAGGTGCAAATGTTTCATAAGGAAGAAAAACAAGGATGGTCACGGCCTCATACTCTCCTCTCGGTGAGTCAAGTGATAATATCACACACTGTGATTTGTGGTATTTCATTTGGCACTTTATGTTTGTGTTATCCATTAAGCTAAATAAGTCCCTAAGTATTATACTATATGCTCAAATGATATAGACGCACTTCTATACACGATGTATAGCAAACAGTAAGTCGATAGTATTACACTATAACAAAACCTAGATCTTAGTTTAATATAATAATGTCTTATTGAATGTGTAAATTTACTGTTCTGGTTCAGTTATAAATATCCCCTTTCTTTTTGTTCTCTAGCAGCGATTGCAATGTGAAAATGTAGCAGAACAATGTCTGGAGAGAAACCCTAAGTATATGTGTAGTATGAGATGCAGAAAATAACCTTGAGTCTGGCTGTGTCCCCGCATGCGGTTCTCTAGGGGAATCAGAGCTGGAAGGTGGGATGAATTGAGAATGTGGATAGATCTCAGCTTTATTCCAGTGGCCCCATGTTATTTGTATGCGAAGGATGGAAAGAACAACATGCCATATCTATAGAGTTAGGTCTTGTCTAAATGAAATAAAGAAGCACAGTTAAAGAAAAGCTGTAACATGGAGGTTTAAAGTAAAATAACACTGCAAATAAAAAACAGACACCCATTCAGTGTCAGGCTGTGCCTTTGAAAAGCATGCCCGCTGCCCGAGGTTCTGCTAGAGTACCCCCACTCCCCTAAAAGAAAAAAAGAAAGAAACTTTTTGATATCAGGCAGATAGGACAATCTCATCATCCACCGTAGTGATCAAACCTTGGGCGGCCTATTACCATGCCTGTGCACTGTCATATGAGGGGCAACATTTACACAAAATCTTTAGGGGGCTCCAGCAGCATACTGTAGTGTTGGGCAGATTCTTCAAAGTACAATTTCAATTCCCCTGCCCTTTTACCAGAACGCCTATCCACAATAAGTAAAAAATAAATAAAAATCACTGACACAAAGATGTGTCCTTTGCCAACATACTTTGTACTAAGGTGTTCTTCTATCACATCTCAAAAAAAGTTGGGATCAGTGGTGGCCGGTGGGTGGAAAATAAACAACAACCCCCCCTGGTGGCGCAGCGGCAATGAAACAGAACCCCGTCCTCCTTGGACAGTCCATCGCTTACCCGCTCGTCTGGCGGGGCTGTGATGTCCTCTCCTTGAGTGCGGGCAGCGGCCACGACGGCTCCGATGTTCCCTCCTCCAGCTTCTTACGCCGCGCGTCTCCTCTTCCGCCAAAGCGATAGGCATCCAGTAGGATCACCTGATGCTTTGGCCAATTGGAAAACAGGTCTCACAGACCTGCCTCCTGATTGGTGGGGAGGAACTTTAGTGTGATAATAGCGAAAATTCATTTGCTTATCGTCACACAACTGGGTGGGCTTGGAGCGCAGAGCATTGCGACCCTTTTTTGAAGTCTATTAGAGCCTCTGGCTCTAATCAGGAGCTTAAAAAAAAAAAAACACCCCGCCACATAGTAATCCATCCAGCACTACTGATATGTAGATCAGGGAACTGGATGCATGGATGGGGAGGCGGCACCCGTGCACCCTCTATGGATGGGCAGCCACTGGTTGGGAGGTATTCTATTAATTAAATCAATACTCAGTTCAGCAAATTTTCCGGCACTGTGTTTTGGTGTGAACCAGCCCTTACTATTTTCTTTTTTATATCAGCACTATTCCAGCTTTGGCAGCACATTATTGCTCAATACTGACTTTCTGTTACAAGAGTAGACCATGCCTGTGCAATGTGTGTCGGCAATGCCATTGGTAGTTTCAACCAAGGGTGCATGTGACAGGGTGACAATGTGTGAGCAAAGTTGGGAGACAGTTGTCACCCTTTATCAGGAAGTGCCTGTACAAGGATATTCATGGCAGTATGACCTAGTACTATTTTAATGTAAGCTTCATATTTAAAAATATTGATAATTACATTTAAAACTTTATTAATATATTAATGTGAACAGAATGTAGAGGCAAAACTTGTTTTTGTTTTGTCTAGGCTGGGGAAGGGTAAAACCCTCTGCCAAGTTGTAATCACATTTTGTGTACCTGGTGGGGAGATACATTTCTTTCTTTGTACTGGTGACCATTGACAGAAAATGGGGGAAAATCTAACATTTTAGAGTCCCTAGAAAAAGATGAGGGGAAATCTTCCAATGTGGACAAATGTTCTGGTGACCACAGTCTAAGATGAGAATTACCCTCACAATAGGGAAATGTTCTCTCACCTCCTGTTTTGTCACCTCCTGTTTTGTCTCCAAGATAGGAAACAGTGAACTTTCCCCAACAGAACAAACACAAAAAATTGCTTAATAGGGGCTCTAACCCTTCCCTACTCTGTCCAAAGAGTTTTGAATATATTCCGTATAGTGGAACCTCGGTTTGCGAGTAACACGGTTAACGAGCGTTTCGCAAAACGAGCACTGTATTTCTAAAAATCCTAACTCGGTTTGCGAGTGTTGTCTCGCAAAACGAGCAGGATTCAGGCCAAAAGCGGTGTGCAGTACCACTTTTGGACTGAGGTGGGGGGTGCCGGAGCCGAACATCGCTGATTGTCGGCGTTTGGAAATGCACGGAAAGGCCTGAGCACACTACGGCTGAACTCGGCAAACCTCAGAAAGGTATTGTATCCCATTGAAGTCAATGCGGAACAAATTATTTTCGTTTCCATTGACTTCAATGGGAAAACTCGCTTTGATATGCAAGTACTATGGATTACGAGCATACTCCTGGAACGGATTATGCTAGTAATCCAAGTTACCACTGTATATATTGTGAGCTGCGGAATGGTAGCAGGTAGAAAAGCTCCCTGAGGTGAGTGCACTTTCAGACACAGATACCAGTTCAATGGAGTAGAAGCAAACAGTGGGTGTTTTTATTGGTAAACAGAAGTGCTGTACATTGAGGTAAACAGAAAAACAGTTCAAAAACTTACAAATCAAAATACTAGCCATGTCCCAGCACTAACTACACAAATCACAACCCTGACTATCAGGCTATGGAAGCCTAGGGCTTGTCAGCCTCCACATACACAGCTTGTTTGCTTTGCACCAACCTTGCAGCTCTAACAGACCCAACCTGGTCTGTTCTCCAGAACCTGAGCACTGACTGCAGGTTCCAGGTGAGTCTAAATTGCCACTGGGGAGGGGAGTTAGGCCCCTTTCAGACGAGGCGGACTCCGCTTGCACGGAGCCCGCCTCTGTCCGTCGGCTCAGCGGGAGATCTGTCCGTTGATCTCCGCTGAGCCGGCGGATAACAAGCCTCTCTCCGCTCACTGAGCGGGGAGGGGCTTGCGAGCGCCGCTGATCTCTATGGAGAGATCGGATGAAAACGGACAGTGTGTCCGTTTTCACCCGATCTCACCCGATCCGATCCGCCAGCGACGGATCTGGACGTGTGGCCATACGTCTGCTTTTGGCGGATCGGACCGGATCGGATGTCAGCGGACATGTCTCCGCTGACATCCGACGCTCCATAGAGTAACATGGAGCGCCCGTTCAGATCCGCCGTCAAAACTGACAGGCGGATCTGAACGGGCCGTCCGTGTGAAAGGGGCCTAAAACCCAAACTAGACCGAGGATCAGAGATTCCTAAATGTGAATGAGAGGAGCCTGGGAGATGTGTAAACCCTAAACAGGACTTTCTCCCTCTGAGACACTCTTCTGACTGCAACATATATACACTATATTACCAAAAGTATTGGGATGCCTGCCTTTACACACACATGAACTTTAATGGCATCCCAGTCTTACTCCGTAGGGTTCAATATTGAGTTGGCCCATACTTTGTAGCTATAACAACTTCAACTGTTCTGGGAAGGCTGTCCACAAGGTTTAGGAGTGTGTCTATGGGAATGTTTGACCATTCTTCCATAAGCGCATTTGTGAGGCCAGGTACTGATGTTGAATACTTTTTCAAGGCACTGTATATGCAGTATGGCATGCTTGTTATACTCACTGTGGAACCTAAGGGGTAATCCTCTGCATTGTGTATAAAGGCTGTGTGATCCTGTCACTCTAATCCTCCTCTTCTTTAACCACTTCAGCCCCGGACCAATTGGCAGCCAAAGGACCAGGCCCCTTTTTGCAATTCGGCACTGCGTCGCTTTAACTAACAATTGCGCGGTCATGCGACGTGGCTCCAAAACAAAATTGGCGTCCTTTTTTTCCCACAAATAGAGCTTTCTTTTGGTGGTATTTGATCGCCCCTGCGGTTTTTATTTTTTGCGCTATAAAACAAAAATAGAGCGACAATTTTGAAAAAAATGCAATATTTTTTACTTTTTGCTATAATAAATATCCCCAAAAAATATATAAAAAAACATTTTTTTTCCTCAGTTTAGGCCGATACGTATTCTTCTACATATTTTTGGTAAAAAAAATCGCAATTAGCGATTATTGATTAGTTTGCGCAAAAGTTATAGCGTTTACAAAATAGGGGATAGTTTTATAGCATTTTTATTAATATTTTTTTTTTATTAGTAATGGCGGCGATCAGCGATTTTTATTGTGACTGCGACATTATGGCGGACACATCGGACATTTTTGACACATTTTTGGGACATTTATCATTTATCTAGAAATCAGTGCTATTTAAATAGCACTGATTCCTATGTAAATGACAGTTGTAGTTAGGGGGTTAACCACTAGGGGGCGGGGAGGAGTCAGTGTGACGTGTTCTGTTTTTTTTTACAGTAGGGGGGCGTGGCTGTACGTCTGACGTCATTGATCGGCGTTCCCGATGACAGGGAACCGCCGATCACTGACAGTCAGTGTAGGAAGCGCGGGGAGAGGTTTGTTTACATAGACCTCTCCCCGTTCTTCCACTCCGTAACCCGATCGCGGGATACCAGCGGCGATCGGGTCCGCTGGTCCCGCGGCCGTGGTCACAGAGCTCCCGACCGGGTCGCGCGCGCGCGCGCCCCCCGGGCAGGCAAATTAAAGGGGACGTACAGGTACGTGCTTTTGCCTGCCCGTGCCATTCTGTTGACGTATATCTACAGGAGGCGGTCGGGAAGCAGTTAACTGACTCTAACCCATCTCCTGATAGAACAGAGCATTACGAGTCAGGATGCACATGCTCAGTTTGGTGTGTAGTATTGCTAGAGTTTTTTTTTTTTTTTTTGCTTGGGAGAGTGCATGTGATCAGCACAGGGCCAATCAGCACTGCCCAGACAGAGGGTCAGGGGAACATTTTAATTTCTCCTACAAGCTTTATTCAGACAGTGATACAAGTCACAAGACTGCTATATACTGCTGATGAGAAAAGGTATTTAGCAGTTTATATTTACTAAAACTACTGCATTTCCCTGTTCTGTGTACTGTGGGAGACCAGATATAGTGAATGCAGGGTCCTGGGTTTAGTAACAATTTAAGACCACATAGATGAGTTTTTGCTAAAAAAAAAAAAACGTTTTAATCAGCATGGATTCATGAAAGACAGAAATGTCAGACAAATCTGATTTCTTTTTATGAATGGGAAGTAAAACCTTGGACAGAGGGGTGGCTGTGCACATAGTATACTTGGATTTTGCAAAAGCGTTTGATACAGTTCCCCACACACAGCTAATGTGTGAGATAAAGACTACAGGCTTGGATAAATCAGTTTGTAAATGTATAGAAAACTGGCTAAAAGACAGAATTCAGAGAGTAGTGGTTAACGATTCTTACTCTGAAAGGTCTAAGGTTATCAGTGGTGTACCCCAAGGTTCAGTGCTGGGATCCTTGCTTTTTAACCACTTGCCGACCGCCGTACACACATATATGTCGGAAAAAATTGCTCGTACAGGCAAATGGGCATACTTGCACGTCCCTTTGAATTTGCCGCCTTGTGGAGTGTGCCCATGGGTCCTGCAACCTCGATGTTCACCGGCGGTCCACGATCATGAGACGGAGAGGCAGAACGGGGAGATTCCTATGTAAACAAGGCATTTCCCTGTTCTGCCTAGTGACATGACAGGGATCTACTGCTCCCTGTCATCCGGAGCAGTGATCGCTGTCATGTCAGTGGTAGCCCATCCCTCCCACAGTTAGCATCACTCCCTAGGACACACTTAACCCCTTGATTGCCCCCTAGTGTTTAACCTCTTCCCTGCCAGTGTCATGTATACAGTAATCAGTGGCTATTTATAGCACTGATCGCTGTATAAATGACAATGGTCCCAAAATAGTGTCAAAAGTGTCTGATGTATCCGCCATAATGTCGCAGTCCCGATAAAAATTGCAGATCCCCGACATTACTAGTAAAAACATAAAAATAAAAATGCCATAAATCTATCCCCTATTTTGTAGACGCTATAACTTTTGCGCAAACCAATTAATATACGCTTATTGCAATTTTTTTTTAACAAAAATATGTAGAAGAATATATATTGGCCTAAACTGAGGAAAACTATTTTTTTATATATATTTTTTCGGGATAATTATTATAGCAAAAAGTAAAAAGATATTGCTTTTTTTTTTTTAAATAGTTTTTTTTGCTTATAGTGCAAAAAATGAAAACTGCAGAGGTGATCAAATACCACGAAAAGAAATTTGTGGTAAAAAAAGGACATCAATTTTGTTTGGGTACAACGTCGCATGACCGCGCAATTGTCAGCTAAAGCAATGCAGTGCCTATTTGCAAAAAATGCTCTGGTCAGGTAGTGGTTAAATCCTTCCGGGGCTGAAGTGGTTAATATATTTATAAATGATATTGGGTCTGGGATTAAAAGTACCATTTCAGTCTTTACAGATGACACCAAACTATGCAGTAGAATAACGTTCTTACAGGATATCTCCAATTGGCAAGCCGACCTCAATGAACTGTTCAATTGGGCAACTATGTGGCAGATGAGGTTTAATGTTGATAAATGTAAAGGTATGCATTTGGGGGCTAAAAATATGCAGGCATCATACACATAGGTGTGCGCAGCCCATTGCATTAGGGTGTGCACCCCGAAGTTTAAACACACATGCATATATATATATATATATATATATATATATATATATAATATAATCTCAGCAGGGCAATAGACAGTGTCAGTAGAGCAGTGGGTGGTGTCAGTAGGGCAGAGATTGGTGTCAGTAGTTTACCTTTATTATTATTTTTTATTATTACTTACCATTTATTTTTCATTTTTTATCATATTTTTTTACAATCATTTTTTTATTATTTTTTTTACAGTTTTTTAGGAGCCTCATTGGAGGGCTTTAGTGAAATATTAGGGGTCTAAACAGACCCCTGATGTCTCACTTTTGAGACAGAGAAAGGGACTGAGGATAGAGTCTCTCTTTCTCTGCAGCCAAGCAGCAGGGGGAATCTGCTCAGAACAGGGTGATTAGGGTGTGCCCAGGCACACCTGGCACACCCTGTGCACATGCCTATGATCACACAAACTACTAGGGGGAGTACAACTGGGGGAGTCAATGGTGGAGAAGGATCTGGGTGTTGTGGTAGATCATAAGCTTAATAA
Source organism: Lithobates sylvaticus (assembly GCA_028564925.1). Classification (NCBI taxonomy): domain Eukaryota; kingdom Metazoa; phylum Chordata; class Amphibia; order Anura; family Ranidae; genus Lithobates; species Lithobates sylvaticus. Next base: position 239,702,552 of record CM053031.1, on the reverse strand, counting down.
TAGCACGCAATACTAAGCTGCATTTTCCAAAGCAAGCAAACTATTTTCTTGTATTGAGAGGTACGGAGAGAGAGAGAGATATCATTTTACTCCTGTACAGGTCACTAGTGAGACCTCCTCTAGAGTATGCAGTTCAGTTTTGGGCACCAGTTCACAAAAAGAATACAGTATTGGGGAACTGGAGAAAGTGCAGAGAAGAACAACCAGACTAATAAGAGGCATGGAGGAGCTCAGCTATGAGGAAAGATTAGAGAAACTGAATTTATTCTCTCTTTAGAAGAGGAGATTAAGGGGGGATATGATCAACATGTAGAAATACATAAGTGATCCATATAGTGAACTAAGGGTTGAGTTATTCATGTTAAGGTCATCACAGATGACAAGGGGGCTCTCTTTACTTCTGGAGGAAAAGAGATTTAATCTTCAAAGACGGAAAAGCTTCTTCACAGTAAAGCCCCATACACACGCTCGGACAATCCGCGGACCAGGTCAGTCGGACTTTGTCCGACGTACTTTGTCCGATGTTGGCGTTGCGTACACACGGTCGGACAAAGTTGTCGGAATATCCGGTCCGGAAGAACGTCGTGACGTAAGTCGTCGTCCACGAGATTACAAAAGGGAAGTTCAGCACCACGTCAGGCACCCGTTGGGCTCCTTCTGCTGATCCCGTGTTTATCGAGAGTTAGTGGAAGTTTGGTGACTTAAGATTCGCGCTTCTCAGTTTTCTGACTCAGATCGTTACTGCTCTTCAGTTTGTGCTTGTCGTGCGTATCTGTTTATTAGTGCGTGTAGTCAGTTCGCATTTGTTGGTCATTGCGGCCTATATCTTGATATAGGACGCTTTGATTTGCACTGCTTATTGTCTGCTCGTTGCTGGTATTCACTTCGTTCTTTCAGGCCTTGCTGTTTATCGGTGCTTTCTGTTTGTCCGTTCTGACCAGCCGACCTTTTGTGACCTTCTGAGCGATGTTTCCCGTGCGTACTCGTCGCCGAGTTCGTGCTGTACGCGGAATTGGTGTCGGGCTTTTAGCTTTGACCCAAGACCCGTCCATGAACAGAGTGACGAGGAGTATGTGGACCAAGAATTGGTTGCTTCAGCGTGACCAGTTCTCGCACATGCCTTTGCTTCGTGAGATCCGGGAGAATAATCCTGATGATTTCAGGAACTTTCTCAGGATGACGGACCCCGATTTTCACCGTCTTTTGGCTTTGCTGACCCCCTTTATCAGCCGGCAGGATACCTGCATGAGACAAGCCATTACTCCGGAGCAGAGGCTTGTTGCCACGTTGAGGTACTTGGCGACAGGGAGAAGTCTTCAGGATTTGAAGTTCTCTTCAGGTATCTCTCCCCAGGCCCTGGGAATCATTATTCCAGAGACCTGTTCTGCCATCATTCAGGTCCTGCAGGAGGACTATATTAAGGTAACATTTCTACTTTACTATTCCCTTCTATGTATGCTCTGTTTGCTAATGACTTGTATTTTTGACCTCCTTCCCTAATTACCATGATTGCAATATGTTCTAATATGCTGTGCCCCTTTTCTCCTTCATGCATTTTTCCCTTCACTTACCTCCCCAGCATGCTCTTCTGCCCCAATAGACACCTATGGCCTAGTCACTTAAGCAATGTCTTTTGTCTGCTGCATAGTATTGTTTGCCCCAAAACACCCCCTAAAATATGCACAAATGTTTGCTGTGTGGTTTACTTCATGTAGAGCCCCCTTTTTTTGTTCTTTTGGTGGGGGGGGGGGGGGGCAAACTCATTAGGAACCCCCTCCCCCAACTGCTCTGTCAGATGGTACCAATCCTTTATCTGCTGGCTTTCCCAAGGTCCATACACACTATATACCTACCTCTTTATAGTGCGCATCTTTAGGGATGAATTCAGCAAAGCATGTAGTGCAAGGGACTGCCTCCATACATTCCATTTCCTATTTTTTTGTCTTCTTTCCCTCCTATTAGCTTGCTTGGTAATTTAATAATGTCACACTGTGCCTGCCTTTTTTTGGGGGGGGGGGGGGGAAATGTTATTTTTTATTTACTGTGGCCTGCCAATATTGTTAATTACAGAGGGTCTGGCCAAACTAGGCCACATTATTGAGCCATTTGCCAATCAATGAAGTGCAGCGGGTTACCTGTCCACCACCCCCCCCCCCCCCAAAACCATAGTTATTGCCAATGTCCCATCAGAAGTGGGGGGATTGATGGGGGGGTGAGTAATCTGTGAAGGGGAGCCTCTACTTTTCTGTGTAAATACTTTCCAGCCTCCAATTTTATACAATGCTCTTGTTCCAAGATGTTGATTGTCTAATCTGCTTGCAATGTTTAGGTGCAAAGTGACTCATTTTTTTTTTCTTGTTTCACTCCACAGTTCCCTTCCACGCCACAGGAATGGCAGACTGTGGCCTCCCACTTTGCCAGCCGTTGGGACTTTCCTAACTGCGGAGGGGCAATTGATGGGAAACACGTCCGCATCGTCCCACCGCCCAACTCGGGGTCCTACTATTATAATTATAAAGGGTTTAATAGTGTAGTGATGTTGGCGGTGGTGTCGGCAACATACGAGTTTATGTATGTGGACGTGGGGATGAACGGCCGGATATCGGATGGTGGGGCCATTACGCACACGGAGTTCTACTGGCGTCTCCAAAGTGGCAGTCTGTGCTTGCCACCTCCAGAGGAGAATGCCGAAGGACTCCCCTTCGTCTTTGTCGCAGATGAAGCGTTTGCGCTGACTCCCCATGTGATGAGGCCGTTCCCGATGAGGACCCTCACCCCGGACCAGAGGGTCTTCAACTACAGGCTGTCCAGAGCCAGAAGAGTGGTGGAGAACGCTTTTGGCATCCTGGCCAGCCGCTTCCGCCTGTTCCTGACGGCATTTAACTTGGCGGAATACAAACTGAACCACATAGTTCTTGCCTGTTGCATATTGCACAACTTCCTCAAAAGACATAACAGGAACTATGTGGTGCCCGTTGGCCCAGATGTGGAGGGCCCTCCAAATGCGGACCTCACAGCCCTTCGAGTGGCACGTCCAGGCTTGCCCCCTCTCAATGCCCGCGTGGTCCGGGACCAATATATGGAATACTTTGTGGGTAGGGGGGCCATTGCTCTGCCTGACGATGTGTGAGAGGCATTTTTTAATAAATCTGATATTTTAACCAACCTATGATTTCTTGTCATTTCAGTCTTCTTTTTAGCTTATTTTACTTTGTCATTTTTTCCCTTTGCCTTCGACAGTGGTAATGCACTTTCTGGGCAAAAGGAGGTAACAGTCTCTTCTTCCCCAAAAGATTATTCTCATGTGTGTTTGCTACCTAATCTTTGGTCTAGAGAAGGTTTGTCCTGCATAACTGACACCCAAAATACTCCTTTTCAGCACCAGGTCTGACATGTGTGTATTCTCCAAAATGCTGTGCTCCGTGTTTTCGTACAAAGCACTGTGGGTGTCATTTACATAAGTCAAATCCGCTATGCTCTACAAGTGCATTGAAAAAGTTCCCTGGGAAAGGAAATTGCAGTGCAAAGTGGATTTGCCTTTAGTAAATAACACCCATTGCCCCCCATATCCTTTACATTTTACATACATAATGCATTGTTTTATTTAAATAAGGAAGCCACACATTTTGAAAAATAAAAAAGTTTACTTGGAAAACATTCACAAGTGCGTTTACAATCTTCACGCCAAAAACTGACAACATCTTGGTTATTTACAACATTATTTACAAAGATTACGCAATTGGTAAAACCAGGCATGGAGCTAAGCAGAACCTATGAAGTAGGAAAGTTCAACTTTGTAAAGTGAAGACAAGATCAGACATGACTATATGTTCAAAGTGTGTTTGATCTTGCCTTCATCACATGGGGGGGTCACCCCCGAAAAGTGGAAATTTGGAACATGCACACAATTTGGGTCTGAAAATGGTCATTAGATGGGAAAACACATGCCTAGAAGCTTCAAAAGTGCCATTTTCCATCATGGGGATGAATGGACGTTTTTTGGGGGTGCAACCCCTTCACCACAACCACTTTCGTAGTTCGTAAAGTGTTTGCACCCCCAAAAAAAACGTTGCCATTCATCCACCATGGTGGGAGCTAGCACATGTGGACACAATGTGTGCATGTTCCAAATTTCAGACAGTTTTTAAGTTGCAAATGTGTTCATAAGCAGGCACAAATGTGTGTTAATTACTTGGTGCGTTTTCATATTTTTCCTAAAACATCAATGATGTTCTTCAATTTTTGTTGAACATCATTGATGTTTTGCTTTATGTAATCTAGATCTCGATTGCAGACCATTATCTCTCCGATGAGTACGTGGGCACTCTCTGTGGTAAAGTGCGATTTTTCTTCCACAACATCCACGTCACCTAAAAACCACAAACAAACAAAAATGGGGTGTTGGAAATGAGGCAGCCATACATGGATTAGCTTACCAGTAGCTGTGTTCTCCCACACTCACCTGTTGTGGTGACAATTTCTCCAAGTTCGATGATCTCTCCTTCCTCCTCCTCCTCCTCTGCTTCTGCTCTTTCCCCTTTTTTGGGAGGTGTTGGTTTGGGGGTTTCCTCAGACGGCCCAAGTTTTCGCTCCCCTATGAGAATGTCCAAAAGGAAGATTTAGCAACACAAACTATTGAGGGCAGAAATAGGAAATGACAAACATTGCTTGAAAGTGACGGACACTATTTTAGTTTGGCCAGTTACAAATGTCAACTACATGAATGTAGTCACTTTGTAAAGGTGCTAAACTGACTAGCTTTTTGGTAGAAGTTTGTGTGATGGAGACCCCCCTCTAGTATCCACTGGAGCACATGTGTGGAAAAGGCTAATAAAAAGGGGGTTTGGGTGTCCCAGCACTAGTGCTCTCGAGTCCAGATGGGTAAACAGCTACTGGGTGACCTCTCCTTTACATTGAATAAATTGGCTTTACATTCTGGATGACATTTCGAGGGAGAACAAACTTCCTTTCCCCCAAAAAAACACCAAACATCGTATTATAAGTGGCCGCACGATCGAGGTTGCGTACGATCGAATGGACACACACACGACCATGACAGTGGCAGAAAGATCGAGGCTGAGTACGATCGAATGCACAGACGAACATGAAAGTGGCCATTTTGGAATGTACAACTTTGTAAAAATCAAACCACATGGAGCAGTATGCAAGCAAGAAATCAAACACAAAACACAACTACTTACTTTTTTGAAGAATTCTCTTGATCTTTCTGTACTGATCGGCCTCCCTCAGTTTCAGGTCTGACCAGCGTTTCCTCAGTTGCTCCTTGGATCGTTGTACCCCAAAATGATTGTACAGCCTTCTCACAACTTTAGACATGATCTTGGCCTTGCGGACATTGGGGTTGAGGTAAGGCCCATACTTCCCATCATAGTCGCTCCTCTTTAATATGTCCACCATCTCCAACATTTCTCCAAATGACATATTGGAGGCCTTGAATTTCAGGCTCCGGGATCGGGACGTTTCTGCCTCCGGCCTTTCCTCGTCCTCCTCCTCGTTGGGGGGATATTTGGGGCGCACCTGCTGTGTCCCCGCCATGTGCTCTCCCCACTGCGCCGTAAAGAGAAGGGGTGGGGAATAGACGAGAAAGATCGTCAGGGGCGGGCGGAGTTTGACGCATGCGCACTGTATATAAAAACGTCACACGCCTGTGTCGTAGCCACGATCTGGGAGACGAGGGGAGAGAAAGCTCACGCACGAGACGATCGCTACAAACGAAGGTACAATTTGACGTTGGTACATAACTAGCCTAGACTGATTAGAACTTGAGGCTTCTTTATGGAGAAGATTAGGAGAGTTTAGGCTGACATTATTTATATTGTTTTGTGTGGCGTTGTGTCTTGCAGAGGTGATGGAGGCGTTCTACAACGTGAGCTTTCTCCCACACTTCATTGATAAATACCGGCAATTCCCCCTCTTATGGCAGGCAAAACACAGGGATTATAGCAACAGACCAAAGAGGTACGCAGCCCTGCTGAAACTGGTGGCATTTGTAAAGCCTACCCTGCCCATGGCAACCGTCGCAAACTTAAAAGTGAAGATAAACAACATGAAGACTACCTATTTCCGGGAGCGCAATAAGGTCCTGAAGTCACAAGCATCTGGAGCTGCAGCAGCTGATGTCCATGTCCCCACGCTCTGGTACTATGACAGGCTCCACTTTCTCAAAGACCAGGCTACTGTCAGGAAGTCACTCTCGACTCTTCCTTGCACGCGTCCTTCCACGCACGCCACCCCTGATGAGGCTTCCGAGGACCAACCTGGGCCTTCCAGTCAGGAATATGTGCAGGTGCCCAGCTTGTTCCAGGTATAGTAGTTTTGGAACCAGTTTGTTGAATAATGAATGATGTTCAGTTAATTCAGGATCCCCAATTGCTTATTTCCTAACGTGATTGACATATCAACAGACAGTGGTGTGGGAGACATTTTTGGGAAGAATCTAAACTGCAGGGCTGAGAATTGTATGGTTTTGTATTTGAAAACATTTTGCAACAGTCACTAGATGAGAATTGTGTGTGTTTGATGAACAAATAACTGAAACTATGTCCCTTTTTCATACACAGGAAGACCTCAGCCAGGAGGTGGCTGTGGAAGGTGGCAGTCAGGAGGAGGCAGGGGGTAGTGGCAGCCAAGAGGGGGGTAGGCGTAGGAGCCTGACTGTCTCCCAAGTCTCTCCCCTCCGCCTTCCCTACAGAAGGGCGAAAAACATGGGGGAGGTGGGAGAGTCAGCACTCCAGCTGATAAAAGATGCCTCAGCCTCCCTCTATGCCACACCCACCTACGAGGAGGCCTTTGCCTCCTTGGTTACAAGTAAATTTACGGGTATGGAGGCGGGGCAACGCAGCATGTGTGAGGAGGTCATCCTCAAAATACTAAATGAGGGATGGCTGGGGAGATGACTCCCCTCACACATGTTTGCGAGAGTGACCTTGCTCCGCCTCCTCCTCCTCCTTCTGCCACCCCACCAGCACCAGCACCACGGCGTGGAAGGAAGCGTACAAGGAAGACAAGAGAGTGACAACCTGGACTCAGTCTGGTCTGAGAGAAGATGGAGCCTCTCGTAGTACCAGAGCCTGGGGACCTAGATGGCATCTGCTGCAGTTCCGGATGTTTTGGACTTCAGGACCAGATTGCGCTCCCTTATTATTTAGATAGGTAGTCTTCATGCCCCCAATTGTTTAAGTCTGTAAAATGATGGTTGCCATGGGTGTCCAAGGCTTTGCAAATTCCCCAAGTTTCACCATGGCTGCGTTCCTCTTTGGTCTGTTGCTGAGACCTAAATAAAGGTTTTTTTGCTTTGAAATAATCATTGACTATTGTGTTTTACTTTTCTACAATGACAGTTTTTCTTTGAGTAGGCAGGTACATTTCACTAATCCTAAAGTAGAATTAACAAGGGGCACCAACAACCAACAAACTCCTAGTAAATGTAAGCAAGAAATACAAATGTTAATAATGTGGTTTTGCTAAGTTGAGACATACAAACCCCCTCCAAAAAAAAAAAAAACCTCCTTCAAATATGTATTCCCCCAAAAAAAAAAAATCTGGGTAAAAAAATAAGAAAGATTGTATTACGATCTGAGTAAAAATAAACATGTAGTGTATAAATGCTGCAAAGTAATAAAGAAGTAAGTTTGTGAGAAGTGCGGGTGAATAGGAGCAGCTAAAAGATGTCATTCTTGTTGCATTGTAAAGAAAAAGAGAATGCGCTGCATTAAAGACATTTTAACATTGCAGCGTGACGAATGTGCTGTGTCGATTAGGAAAGGTAGTTTTACCTGACCGAGCGCTTCCGTCACAGAATTTCTTCTGAGCATGCGTAGCACTTTGTCCGTCGGACAAGCGTACACACGCTCGGATTTGGTGTGATCGGACCGAGTTGACGGGAAATCTTTCCAGCAGGAGATAAGACTTTGTCCGACGGACAAACCGACGAACACTGTCCGATGGTGCATACACACGGTCTGATTTTTCAACAACCTTGTCCGATCGGACCAAATTGATGAAAAAGTCCGACCGTGTGTATGGGAGAATAAATGTAATGATTGTGGTCATTCCTCATATCTGAGGTCCTCCAGCCTTCTTATGAGCTTTGTTGCCCTTCTGTTGACCAGAACTGGACATGACGCAGCCGGGAAAGAGTTGTGTAAAGTGGTAGAATTATAGTCTTATCTCTTGAGTTGTTACCCTTTTAGGCTGAATTCTATGCATTTTTAGTGCTTTTTTCATTTTGCAGATTTGCAATACAGAACATGGTCCATAGGAGACCATGTTAAATGGACTGTAGTGCAAATCTGCAAAATGCAAAAAGCACTAAAAATGCATAGGTGTGAATCCAGCCTAAATGCATGCTGTTTAATGTCTGCATAAATAATATAGAGGACGGTTTAAATAGCCCAATCAAATGGCAAATTAGGTTTCATGTTGAAAAAAAAGTAATGCACTTGGGGGCTAAAAGTATGAACACAAGTTACTAGGAAGGGACCTTTGGGGGGTCCAAGATGGAAAAAGATCTGGGGTTCTAGTAAATTACAGACTCAACAATGGCATGCAATACCAAGCCAAGTCCCAAGGATTCAGTGATCACAGAGTGTGCCGCCCATACGCTACAGGGGGCACGTGGGCAGTACGAGCACGGAAGGACGTCTATGGACGGCCGCCCAGCAATTTAAGCCCGTGCTGTAGCCGTCTTTCGGCTATGGTGCGGGCTTCAAGCAGACTTCTGGGAAAATCAGATAACCAATCACACAAGCAGTAAATGACATGTGTGGGGAAGTTCTGTACACCAACTGTGTACAGTATAGAGCTCCTCCAGGTTGCCATACTGCATTGAATTTTACAGAAAATTACAGCCCTGCAGATTAATTTTTAATATCATTCCATTTTAATGTGGCTAATGTAGCAATTGTATATGCGATATTATTATTATTTTTTTCATTTGCTATTTTCTTTCCTACAAAAGTGAAATTACCCTTTAAACTTCAACTTTAATAAAAAAAAAAGTTGTCTGTGTTCAGCAACCTATAAAAGCCGCTTTCGCCTTAATAATATCTTTACCTCAACTATCTTCAGTCCCAACCTTCTGCAGCCTTTACATATATTTCTGTAAGTGTTATTATCAGCCATTGTTGAGATGGGCTGACCTGAGTTTGAGGTTTATTGTACCTTTAAATATCAATTTGCTGGCTATCTCAGATCTTCAAGCCTTTTGAAGTCAGTCTGCACATTGCCAGTGATCTGTACTCACACAAACAAGCCGATACTTCGTGGCCTGTCACACCGCTCTCCTGTTCTTTCATGTCCGAAGAGAGGCATTCCTGTCGTTGTTAAGAAGAGAAATGTCCTGCTGTCCCATAAACCGAATTGCCCAATGTTATCTAAACACTATGAAATGATGATACAATAAAGTACAATACAAAGCTTTTGGCTGGAATATGTTTTCTGGCAGATACAAAGGAGAGAATAATTACAGTGTATGTTTCACTCCAGAGAGTAGGCTATAGTGTTTCGGCATCCATCTCACCTCATGGAGGTACAGTGTAAAACCATGCGGAGACTCGGCGCAGCTGTACTGCTACTGTCACTATTTACCGTTATCTATTGTGGGGATTTTTTTCCAGCTGCTCCTTCAGTTGTGAATCAATAAGAGAACTGCTCAGTTTCAAGGCTAGTCTCCACTTCTGTTCAAGTATATCCAAATCCCAAACTTTTTTTTTGTTTTGAATAAAATGAGTGAGGGTTACACCATCTGTCAAGTTCTTACTGCTGAGAAAAATTGGGATAGTGGCGCTGCCAGATAGTCAATATAATAATACATATGTCCATCAGGTTAGTCCTTTTGAGTAGAGAACTCAGTATTGGCAAAAAGGAGGAGGAGAACGGGGGGGGGGGGGGTATATGTTGTTGCAGTCTCCAGAAATCAGGGCCGGCCTCAAAGGGGAAGTTGACAGCAGACTCCATATATTCAAAGAGAGAAGAACATTTTTTTCAAACAAAGGTGCAATATCCACTTATATGAAAATTAGGGAAGTAAAGCACATGTCCATCCACACTGGCATTGACATCAAGCCCCGCACAGCAGCGTTCATACAGCTTTCCCTGTCTGTAAGGAAGAGTGTCCTAAACCTGCAGGACCTCGGCAGACGAGGGTGATCAAAAACGAGGCTTGGATGGTTGCTGGCACTCGGTGGTGAGGGCTGAAAGGGGGGATCGAGCGTGATGACGTCACTGGTGGGTCGTGATGACTGGACACAGGGCATGCTCTTTTTTCAAGCTACTTACTGCTGTCTATGTCCCCATTGGGGAGATTCACCCCTCTACTTATGCTAGTGAACATTGTCACCAAGAAAGAAAGCAAAGTGAAAATCCCAAATTTTTGAGTTGTCCCCAGAACAAGAGGTGAGGAGAATTCTTCTAATGTAGATACCAGTCCAAGGGGGCAACTGTCAAATTTACCTAATTTTAGGAGATTTCCTACAAATTTCTGTTACACCTCTGAGACGGGAAGTGAATGGAAATTTCCCCAATGGTACACAAGCAGCAAAAAAATTACTTGGACAAGGCTTTAATACCTCTATCTAAAACTAAAAAAATAAGTTTTGGCTTTACATACACTTTAACTCTTTTGCAGAGTAATTTTTGCAATTTTTTTTGTACAAGTCTAAAAAATATATTTTTTTAACCTGGAAATGACTAAAACCCCCCAAACATTTTATATTGTCTAAATACAGACACACTGGAAAGTAAAATAGCTGTAGTTCCAATATTTTATGTCACATGATACTTGCACAATGATTTATCAGGAGAATTTTTTAAGTAAAAAAATGCAATAAAGTTCATTTTAGGGCACACAAACGCAATATATTACCCAACGTTTGGTAAAATATGAACAATGAGGATGTGCTGAGTGAGTATATACCCAAAATGTCAAACTTTAAAACTGTGTTTACTCGTAAAATGACAACGAATTTCATCACCCTATGATTTCCAAAGGGGATGCTTTAAAGCCTGTACAGATCAGATGTTCTCTGGTCCATATCCCCTTCACCCAACGACACCTGCCATGTAGATTGTGGGCCTCCAGGTGGGACAGCAGAGCCCAGGAAGCATAGTGGGGGGCACAGTTTTTAGGGCACAGAAAGCGATCAGGTGGCTGTACAACCACCCAATTACTTTCATCAGAAAGCTGGCAGTTGGCTACTGGAGTAGCTGTGTGTAGTTGTGTAAAACTTCCTGCTGCCACCAACACATGACATGTGGCGGTGGCACTACAAGGGTTTAAGCAGTCTTTCTCAACCAGGCTTTTGTGGAACTCTAGGGATCCTTCAGAGGGTGCTAGGGGTTCTTTGAGCATTGCACACTGGTCAATTGATCTCCTGCCTCCACTTATTGATGTAAGAGCATTATTTTTACTTGACATCCAATTTAGGGGTCACTTCTACAATGATCATTAATAAAAAGGTGCACTACACTTATCACCAATGCAAGGGGGAATTTTACCAATGGTTACCAAGGTAACAGTGAGCTACATGGACCACAATTTAAGGGGGCATCCTTCCATTGACCAGTAGTGTAAAGGGATGCAACATTTTCAATATCTGCATTTCTTTTCTGGTCATTATTTGTATCATTTCAGGATTATTGCTGAAAATAATTTTGTTCCATGGAGCAGGGGTGTGTTGTAAAATGATCCCTCCTAGATCGCAAATACTCTTAGGTGCACCATACTTCTGTATTCAAAACTTCCTACAGCTTACTGATCATGCTAATGTACTATAAACTGTAATAAACTCATATTCCGAGATCCAGTAGTTATTTCAAGGGTTCCTTTGAGGTAAAAAGATTGAGAAAAGCTGCTTAAAGTATATTAAAAGCCAAACCATTATTTATACAGTTGGAAAGGAACATCTGTCATTGTTTTTTTTTTCTTGTGGAGAATCCTCTTCACTTCCTGTTGTGTAGGCACAACAGGAAGTGAGAGAAATCTCTCCAAAGTGATGGGAATCCTCACATACAATATACAACTGTCACTGCAGCACCTATCCCCATTGGAAAAAATTCCCCTCTATTCCTGCTGTGGCCACACCCCAAGACTTTAGATTCTCCCTCATTTTTCAGCCAAGGTGACCATGGTCACCAGGACAATTAAAAGGGGAATCTCCCTAATGGGGACACAGACAATAATGGGAACTTGATTAAGACCCTAACCCTTCCCTACCCCAAAACTCAACAAAAAGTTTTATCTTTGGATATACATTAAAGCCCATCTCCAGTAAAACCTTTCATTTAATTGTGGGTAAAATGGGGAAGGATTAGGACCTTCAGGTATTTATAAAAATCCAGAAAATTATTTGATCTGGTACAAAATCAACCCATCAATCTTAACAAAGCTGGCACTTCAACTTTCTAACTGGGCACTCCGATTGCCCCCAAAGTAGTAACAGAGCGGCAAGTGAGGACCAATATTTGCATCAATCCTAAATACCCCCTCCCTGTTTTTTTAATCTACTTCATCATTATTGCAACCGCTGTCTTGGGAAAGTATTTCAAAGTCATCATAAAAGATGACAGGCAATGTAAGCTAATTTGAATTTCATTACCCATGATTCCTAGCTCCAGAGAGAGAAACACATCATGATATGTGATTATGCTAGAAAAGGACACCTGGGATCTATATGAAAATGTCAGAAAATTCTCACAAGTGCTTCTTTTTATCATTACTGTAATCTAACCCTGGGAAGAATCTATTACCTATGTACTCACCATCATGTGGCTGTGTACCATTTTTTTTTTATTTCTAAAGTAGGTTAAAAAAAAAAAAAAAAAAACTAACAATTCCAGCACATTTCTTGTCATGGCTTGACACATATATAAATATATCCATCTGCTGCCAAATTTAGAATAGGTGAGACAAGCTAAACTTAGTGCCAATACAGCCTGTTCTATCAGATTGTGCTGCCAAATTGTAAATTTGATTATTTTGTCACGTCAGCATTTTTATACAGAGTTAAGAACTTACCTACTCAGGGGAAATGTCCTTCTGAAGGTTATTTCATGAAAACAATTTGTTTTTATATTGTTCTTGGTGACACTGGCACCGAAATCTTCCTCTAGTTCCATGCACGCCCACCTTGGAATATTTGCATCTTCCACCTTGAGCTATTCAGTTATTGAAAGACTATATGCAATACATAATACATTGCACCATAGCAGTGTTTCTCAACTCCTGTCCTCAGGGCTCACTAACAGGCCAGGTTTGCAAGATAACTGGAATACATCACAGGTGATATCATTTGCTGCTCAGTGATTGCAGGATTCTAGTCTGCATCTCCTTAAAATCAGGGCTGTTAGTGGGTCCTGAGGACAGGAGTTGAGAACCACTGAACTGCACTATATATTCTCTATATAAGTTACAACCTCCATACTCCTGATGAAGAGGCTTTGTTTGGCAAAACACACGTAGAGTTGTAATATCCCATCGCTGAAGTTTTAATATAGAAATGTTCATCATTTGAATTTTTTAATAAGACATCCAACTGGTTTTAATATAACCAATGAGATACTACTGGGAGGTTATTTGCTGCACCCCACTTTTTAATGTAGCACACACACACACACACAACAAATAGAAAACCTCCATATACACTATCCTATACCGACAGTTGATCCAGAGGAAAAAAAAAACTCCCAATAATGCTAGATTCAGTTTGCTCCAGGAGGGGTGAAAAATTTCTTCCTGATCCAACAGGCAATCAGATATTCCCCGGATCAACTTTACCTATAAATATTAGTATCCAATTATATTATGTACATTTAGGAAAAATATCCAGGTATTCTTTTTGTAAAACAATCTATTGAGCTGGCCAGAACCAGCTCTTGAGGGAGTCTACATTATTCCACATTTTCACAGCTCTTACTGTGAAGAAGCTTTTCCGTCTTTGAAGATTAAATCTCTTTTCCTCCAGAAGTAAAGAGTGCCTCCTTGTCATCTGTGATGACCTTAACATGAATAACTTAACCCTTAGTTCACTATATGGATCACTTATGTATTTCTACATGTTGATCATATCCCCCCTTAATCTCCTCTTCTAAAGAGAGAATAAATTCAGTTTCTCTAATCTTTCCTCATAGCTGAGCTCCTCCATGCCTCTTATTAGTCTGGTTGTTCTTCTCTGCACTTTCTCCAGTTCCCCAATACTGTATTCTTTTTGTGAACTGGTGCCCAAAACTGAACTGCATACTCTAGAGGAGGTCTCACTAGTGACCTGTACAGGAGTAAAATGATATCTCTCTCTCTCTCGCCGTACCTCTCAATACAAGAAAAGATTTAGCTTGCTTTGTAAAATGCAGCTTGGCATTGCATGCTATTATTAAAGTGGATTTAAACCCAATGTCATCCTTTCTAAACTACTGCCATAGGGGTTATCTAGAAGGAAATGCATGCCTCCTGCATGTATCTTTACCTGTCAAATGTCTCCCCTCTGTCTGTTATGAGACCCAGAAAACTGCAGATTCTGTGGGTGGGTCTGTTGTCTGGAGCTCGGTGGGTGGAGTCGTGATGTCAGTAAACTCCCCGCCCACCTCTACACTCCCCTTGTCAATATGCATTTTCTCCTGTGTATTTCTTACACTGAACTTCTGCTATGATCTCTAACATCCAGTGAAAAGACAGGAAAGTAACCTTCAGCATGCCCAATTATGCTGAGGTGTGGAACATCCAATCCTGGCAGAGCAGCAGAATTAAGGAGTGGGAGGGAATTACAAAATAATGCATGTCTTTTAGGCTAGTGCACAAGATATTTAAATCATCTGTCACTCACAGCAAGGGGGAGGATTTGACAAAATGTTTCTCTGTTTGTCAAGATTTATCTCACTGAACAATAAAAGAGAGCAAAAAAAAAAAAACTCTAGCAATACACACCAAACTGAGCATGTGCATCCTAACTCCTAATGCTCTGTTCTATCAGGAGATGGGTTAGAGTCAGTTAAAGAAGAGGAGGATTAGAGTGACAGGATCACACAGCCTTTATACACAATGCAGAGGATTACCCCTTAGGTTCCACAGTGAGTAAAACAAGCATGTCATACTGCATATACAGTGCCTTGAAAAAGTATTCAACATCAGTACCTGGCCTCACAAATGCGCTTATGGAAGAATGGTCAAACATTCCCATAGACACTCTCCTAAACCTTGTGGACCGCCTTCACAGAACAGTTGAAGTTGTTATAGCTACAAAGGGTGGGCCAACTCAATATTGAACCCTAGGGAGTAAGACTGGGATGCCATTAAAGTTCATGTGTGTGTAAAGGCAGGCGTCCCAACACTTTTGGTAATATAGTGTATATATGTTGCAGTCAGCAGAGTGTCTCAGAGGGAGAAAGTCCTGTTTAGGGTTTACACATCTCCCAGGCTCCTCTCATTCACATTTAGGAATCTCTGATTCTCGGTCCAGTTTGGGTTTTACTCCCCTCCCCAGTGGCAATTTAGACTCACCTGGAACCTGCAGTCAGTGCTCAGGTTCTGGAGAACAGACCAGGTTGGGTCTGTTAGAGCTGCAAGGTTGGTGCAAAGCAAACAAGCTGTGTATGTGGAGGCTGACAAGCCCTAGGCTTCCATAGCCTGATAGTCAGGGTTGTGATTTGTGTAGTTAGTGCTGGGACATGGCTAGTATTTTGATTTGTAAGTTTTTGAACTGTTTTTCTGTTTACCTCAATGTACAGCACTTCTGTTTACCAATAAACACACCACTGTTTGATTCCTCTCCATTGAACTGGTATCTGTGTCTGAAAGTGTACTCACCTCAGGGAGCTTTTGTACCTGCTACCATTCCGCAGCTCACAATATATACAGTGGAACCTTGGATTACTAGCATAATCCGTTCTAGGAGTATGCTCGTAATCCAAAGTACTTGCATATCAAAGCGAGTTTTCCCATTGAAGTCAATGGAAACGAAAATAATTTGTTCCGCATGGACCTCAATGGGATGCAATACCGCATGCGGCCAGAGGCGGAGGTGCCGGAGAGCCTCGGAAACAACCGAAAAGGCCCGAGCACACTTCGGCTGACCTCAGGTCTGACCTGAGGTCAGCCGAAGTGTGCTCAGGCCTTTCCGTGCATTTTCAAACGCCGACGATCAGCGCTGTTCAGCTCCGGCGCCCACCCACGCTTTTGGCCTGAATCCTGCTCGTTTTGCGAGACAACACTCGCAAACCGAGTTAGGATTTTTAGAAATACAGTGCTCGTTTTGCGAAACGCTCGTTAACCGTGTTACTCGCAAACCGAGGTTCCACTATACTGAATATATTCAAAACTCTAAATACTTCACGCTAAATACAGCGCTTACTCCTAGCTATGAGTAAGCGCTGTATTTAGCGTGAAACGCGTCAGCTGTGTGCCCCCCCCCCTTCCCTGTTTTGCTGTGTTTTTGGACTTTGATGTGATTCCTGTTTTTAAATAAATCCATTTGATTTTTCATCTTCGTTTGGTGTGCGGCTGTCCAGAGTTCCCCTTGTTACTTTCTAACTACCTTGTTATTAGCCTGCACCTGGAGCTCCACACTAGGAGTAGAAGCATTCGCCTTGAAGGATCCCTCTGGAGCGGTGGTCATCTCTCTCTTAGTTAGTTTACTTAGTCTTAGTTAGAGCCCCTATTAAGCAATTTTTTGTCTTTGTTCTGTTGGGGAAAGTTCACTTTATTTCCTATCTTGGAGACAAAACAGGAGGTGAGAGAACATTTCCCTATCGTGAGGGTAATTCTCATCTTAGACTGTGGTCACCAGAACATTTGTCCACATTGGAAGATTTCCCCTCATCTTTTTCTAGGGACTCTAAAATGTTAGATTTTCCCCCATTTTCTGTCTCAATGGTCACCAATACAAAGAAAGAAATGTATCTCCCCACCAGGTACTAGGGTTGCCACCTTTTCTTCAAGCCAAACCCGAACATTTTAGTGGTGCATGGCAGCACGGCACTGCGCTTGCTTAACTCAACCCATTCACCTGAATGGGGATGCGCTGCAACCGTGTGCAATGCACATGACTACAGCACAGTGGTATGGGTTTTTAGGGGTTAAAAACAGGTGGTGAGGAGGAGGCAACATAACGCTTCTTCGCCACCTGTCAAATACCTTGAAAACATGATCCACTATTGATCACTCTTCAGAGAGCCCTGCGACTCCGTTTACACTTGTCGTTGGGGGGACAGTAAAAATTTTAGGTTGAGCTGTGTTTTAACTGCTACTCAACCATTCCCCTCAAGCTTAAAAGGCAGCAGAGGGGGATGTACACCTACCACAGCCAACATGCTTTGCATTACAGTGCGGCACAACATGTCTGCACTGTTGGGTTCAGCGAGCAGTATTGACTGCCGAATGTGGCCCATTCAAGTGAATGGGGGCTTCCCACATCCATGTGCAATGCATTAAATGGCGGGGCGATGCTGTGGGGTTTAAACAGGTGGTAAGGAGATGATATAACACCTCCTCCCTGCCTGTCAAATGCTCTCTGAAGAGCAATACAAATGTGTATTGCTCTTCAGAGGGCACCACATGTGTAAATGAGCCGTAAGGCTGTTCAGCCATTTTGGTATATTCTGTGGAATCAGCTGGGGGCCAGGGGAAGGAACAGGACTATTTAACCCCTGGGCAGGCAGAGTGACAGGAGTCAGGAGGGGGCAGAGTGACAGAAGAGGGCAGGCAGAGTGACAGGGAGGGGTAAGATGACAGGAGGGGGGCAGGATGAAAGGTGGGGGGCAGTCAGAGTGACAGAAGGGGCATGCAGAGTGACAGGGAGGGGGGCAGGATGACAGAAGGGGGCAGGCAGTGTGACAGGAGGGGGGCAGGCAGAGTGACAGAAGGGGGCAGGTAGAGTGACAGGGAGGGGGGGCAGGATGACAGAAGGGGGCAGGCAGTGTGACCGGAGGGGGGCAGGCAGAGTGACAGGGAGGGGGGGCAGGATGACAGAAGGGGGCAGGCAGTGTGACAGGAGGGGGGCAGGCAGAGTGACAGGGAGGGTAGCAGGATGACAGGCAGTGGGGGGACAGGCAGTGTGACAGGAGGGGGGCAGGATGACAGGAGGGGCAGAGTGACAGGAGGGGGGCAGGCAGAGTGACAGGGAGGGGAGCAGGATGACAGGCAGTGGGGGGACAGGCAGTGTGACAGGATGGGGGGCAGGATGACAGGAGGGGCAGAGTGACAGGAGGGGGGCAGGCAGTGTGACAGGGAGGGGAGCAGGATGACAGGCAGTGGGGGGACAGGCAGTGTGACAGGAGGGGGGCAGGATGACAGGAGGGGCAGAGTGACAGGAGGGGGGCAGGCAGTGTGACAGGGAGGGGAGCAGGATGACAGGCAGTGGGGGGACAGGCAGTGTGACAGGAGGGGGGCAGGCAGTGTGACAGGAGGGGGGCAGGCAGTGTGACAGGGAGGGGGGCATGATGACAGGAGGGGGGCAGGCAGAGTGACAGGAGGGGGCAGGCAGTGTGCCAGGAGAGGACAGGATGACAGGAGGGGGTAGTGTGATAGGAGGGGGGCAGGCAGTGTGACAGGAGGGGGCAGAGTGACAGGAGGGGGGCAGGCAGTGTGACAGGAGAGGTCAGTGTGACAGGAGGAGGCTGGCAGTGTGACAGGAGGGGGCAGGCAAGGTGACAGGAGGGGGCAGGCAGGGTGACAGGAGGAGGGCAGGCAGTGTGACAGGAGGGGGGCAGGATGACAGGAGGGGGCAGGAAGTGTGACAGGAAGGGGCATGATGACAGGAGGGGGCAGGAAGTGTGACAGGAAGGGGCATGATGACAGGAGGGGGCAGGCAGAGTGACAGGGAGGGGGGCAGGATGACAGGAGGAGGCAGGAAGTGTGACAGGAAGGGGCATGATGACAGGAGGGGGCAGGCAGTGTGACAGGAGGTGGCAGGATGGCAGGAGGACCTGTGGAGTGGACACATTATTCTATGCAGGTATTATGCTGGCACTGGGCCTGACTCCCGATCATCACATACAACACAGAGGTGATAGCAAAGAATCCTAAGAATTCCCCCCTCTACCCCCTCCCTCCTCAGGTCAGTTTTTCTTACCCAGCCAAGTAGTGTGGATGTTGCTGATTCTGCGGCTGGTCTCCCGTTCCCGGTCAGCTGTCTGTGTGATAAATGACATGCTGATGATCGGCCGATCATGGAGCTCCCATCCCTGATCCAGCGTGTTCCTCCAATTCTCCACTGACACCCGAACAGTGACAGGCAACTGCTGGCCAGACTCTTTCTTCTATAGTGGTCTCCTCCTCTGTAAAGTTTTCCAGGGTTCGAGTGCCCTCTGTGTCTGCCGGGTACCTCTTCTCCTCCTGTAGGATCCTGTGCATTGCCTGAGAACGTCGGCAGGATACTATAGAAGCAGCGTGGGGGCTGATTAAATTGTTCCGAACTGCTGTATTAGCATAAGAACCTCTGCCTGAAAACCTAATAATGTTCCTGCCCGGCCACCAGCTGAACACATGGAGCCCTGAGCCACAGTGCGGTACGCATCATTTGTCCGGGTTCCAGGCGGCAGGAGACCCGGACACGTGATTCAAAATTACTCTAAACCCGTACTGTCCGGGTGAATCCCGGACAGGTGGCAACCCTACCAGGTACACAAAATGTGATTACAACTTGGCAGAGGGTTTACCCTTCCCCAGCCTAGACAAAACAAAAACAAGTTTTGCCTCTACATTCTGTTCACATTAATATATTAATAAAGTTTTAAATGTAATTATCAATATTTTTAAATATGAAGCTTACATTAAAATACTACTAGGTCATACTGCCATTAATATCCTTGTACAGGCACTTCCTGATAAAGGGTGACAACTGTCTCCCAACTTTGCTCACACATTGTCACCCTGTCACATGCACCCTTGGTTGAAACTACCAATGGCATTGCCGACACACATTGCAAAGTCATGGTCTACTTTTGTAACAGAAAGTCAGTATTGAGCAATAATGTGCTGCCAAAGCTGGAATAGTGCTGATATAAAAAAGAAAAGAGTAAGGGCTGGTTCACACCAAAACACAGTTGCTGAACTGAGTATTGATTTAATTAATAGAATACCTCCCAACCAGTGGCTGCCCATCCATAGAGGGCGCACGGGGGCCACCTCCCCTATCCATGCTTATCAGTATCAGTATCATATCAGTAGTGCTGGATGGATTACAATGTGGCGGGGTGTTTTTTTTTTTGAAGCTCCTGATTAGAGCCAGAGGCTCTAATAGACTTCAAAAAAGGGTCGCAATGCTCTGCGCTCCAAGCCCACCCAGTTGTGTGACGATAAGCGAATGAATTTTCGCTATTATCACACTAAAGTTCCTCCCTACCAATCAGGAGGCAGGTCTGTGAGACCTGTTTCCCAATTGGCCAAAGCATCAGGTGATCCTACTGGATGCCTATTGCTTTGGAGGAAGAGGAGACGCGCGGCGTAGGAAGCTGGAGGAGCGCACACCGGAGCCGCCGTGGCCGCTGCCCGCACTCAAGGAGAGGACATCACAGTCCCGCCAGACGAGCGAGTAAGCGATGGACCGCCCAAGGAAGACGGGGGTTCTGTTTCATTGCCGCTGCGCCACCAGGGGGGGTTGTTGTTTATTTTCCACCCACCAGCCACCACTACTTTTTTTGAAATGTGATAGAAGAACACCTTAGCACAAAGTATGTTGGCAAAGGACACATCCTTGTGTCAGTGATTTTTATTTATTTTTTACTTATTGTGGATATGCGTTCTGGTAAAAGGGCAGGGGAATTGAAATTGTACTTTGAAGAATCTGCCCAACACTACAGTATGCTGCTGGAGCCCCCTAAAGATTTTGTGTAAATGTTGCCCCTCATATGACAGTGCACAGGCATGGTAATAGGCCGCTCAAGGTTTGATCACTACGGTGGATGATGAGATTGTCCTATCTGCCTGATATCAAAAAGTTTCTTTCTTTTTTTCTTTTAGGGGAGTGGGGGTACTCTAGCAGAACCTCAGGCAGCGGGCATGCTTTTCAAAAGGCACAGCCTGACACTGAATGGGTGTCTGTTTTTTATTTGCAGTGTTATTTTACTTTAAACCCCCATGTTACAGCTTTTCTTTAACTGTGCTTCTTTATTTCATTTAGACAAGACCTAACTCTATAGATATGGCATGTTGTTCTTTCCATCCTTCGCATACAAATAACATGGGGCCACTGGAATAAAGCTGAGATCTATCCACATTCTCAATTCATCCCACCTTCCAGCTCTGATTCCCCTAGAGAACCGCATGCGGGGACACAGCCAGACTCAAGGTTATTTTCTGCATCTCATACTACACATATACTTAGGGTTTCTCTCCAGACATTGTTCTGCTACATTTTCACATTGCAATCACTGCTAGAGAACAAAAAGAAAAGGGGATATTTATAACTGAACCAGAACAGTAAATTTACACATTCAATAAGACATTATTATATTAAACTAAGATCTAGGTTTTGTTATAGTGTAATACTCGACTTACTGTTTGCTATACATCCTGTATAGAAGTGCGTCTATATCATTTGAGCATACAGTATAATACTTAGGGACTTATTTAGCTTAATGGATAACACAAACATAAAGTGCCAAATGAAATACCACAAATCACAGTGTGTGATATTATCACTTGACTCACCGAGATGAGAGTATGAGGCCGTGACCATCCTTGTTTTTCTTCCTTATGAAACATTTGCACCTAGGACACGTAAGCTTTTATATTGCAAAAAGGAAGGCATTGTTATTGCTTAAGCTACCCATCAGGTGATGTCTTCTGTTACAGGAACTTTACTGAACCGTTTGATTTATTTTAGCAATAGAATACCTCCAAACTTTTTGAGATGTGATAGAAGAACACCTTAGCCCAAAAGAAGGACATGTCTTGTCATGTCTCCAGTTGCTGAACCATAAAGAATTAACACACAGAAATTGATGGGTTGAACCCACAAGTGTATTTTTCTACCACCACTTTTTCTTTATATTTGATCTTAAGAAAAACAGATCCAATAATTTAGATCAGTGGCATTGAATTCAAATTCATGGAAGTCAGATCAGTAAAATGTTCTGGATCCCATTTTAATATAACTCAGATCCTAGTATATGTCGTTTTATGTCTACCAGATATAAGCAATGTACAATTTTTCTTAGTGTTTCAATAAACTTGTATTGTCCATTTTAAGTCCCCAACAGAGTACGCCCCTACCATAATTTTTTCCCATAAGACTGTCCTCTTACCATCAGGTGTTCCCATCAGAGTAGCCATTTACCATCAGGTGCCCAATAAAAGCACCCTCTTATCAGGTGTGCACATACCATCATAGTGCTGCCTTACATCAGGTGCCCCTCTACCATTGAGTGTCCCCATCAGAGTGTCACACCACCATCGGGTGTCACTATCAGTGCTCCCTTACCATCAGAGTGCCCCCTTCCCATGAGGGGTCACCATCAGAGTGAACCACCTTACATCAGGTGCCCCGTCAGAGTGTCCCTCTACCATCGAGTGTCCCCATCAGAATGCCACCTTACCATCAGAGTTCCCCCTTACCATCAGAGTGCCCCCTTACCATCAGAGTGCCCTCTTACATCAGAGTGCCCCACTCAGATGTCCTCCTACCATCAGAGTGCCCCCTTCCCATCAGTGTGAACCCCTACCATCAGATGTCTCCATCAGAGTGCCTCCTTACCACCAAGTGCCCAATCAGAGTGACCTCATATCAGCTGGTGTCCCATCAGAGTGTTCCCTTGCCATCAGAGTGCCCCTTTACCATCAGGAGTCCCCATCAGAGTGCTGCCTCCCCAGAAGAGTGCCCCTTTATATTAGGTGTTCCTAATTAGAGTACCCCCTTGCCATCAGAGTATAATTTAAATATTCCCAATGCACATGTTCCTGGAAGTAGCTGTTAGGTATCAGTGGGTGCTGAAGCGACCATTGACTGGAAACCGTAGACCTAGCTGAAGGTATGTTACCAGCACACCAAGGATTCTTCAAATGGATCCAAAGCTTTATTCAGTAGTCACAGCATATTAACAAAGGCAATGTTTCCGAGCCACGCAGGGCCCCTTTCTCAGGTAAGTGACAAAGTGCAGTGCAGAACATAAAGTATTTAACAAGCCATCCACCAATCGGTGAACTTTCACTCTTTCACGTGCCTGATAAAAGGGTCATGCTTGGCTCTGAAAAATGTGAGGGGTGTACTCACTTTTGTGAGATAGTGTGTGTGTGTGTGTGTATATGTATGTGTTTGTATATATATATATATATATATATATATATATATATTGAAGAGTAGAGGAGAACCGCACCCAGCTTTCGATTTGCAAACAGGTCCTCCCACCGACCTTGTATATAAAAATAAAGTTCCAAAGAGTTGCCGCACTTAAAAAATGTTGCTTTATTCCATCAAATCTTTAGGAAAGGATTACAAAGCAAGTAGAGTCATTGAAGACAAAATCGTTACAATCATCTGTTCAGACAACGATTACGCTTCGGGCTGATTTGTTCACGTCCTTCGTTAGATAAGTCAGAACACATATGAAGATTTTCACAACAATCATCTACTTTATATTTATGGTCTAGAGCCCTACGGACGACATGAGTAAAGATGACATATAGGAACAACACAAAACTCACCAACATGAAATAGACCTGAAAGTGTGCCTTGGTCTACCGTATGGTACACCAAAATAAGGGGGCATACCCTAGATAAAGAATGATAAGAAGTAGTTATGGAATAATGTGGAATGAGTATTCAGTCTGAGGTAAGAATACTTGGAAGAGGCTTTTAAAAGGGGAGGGTGGGTGGGTATCACGCACAGGAAACCGACAAAGACCGGCGGCCTTTGGGCTGCTTAAATACCCTCCGGGCTCCTCCCATAACTTCAGGCCGGTACCCGGCCTTCCAATTTATGGTCTAGAGCCCTACGGACGACATGAGTAAAGATGACATATAGGAACAACACAAAACTCACCAACATGAAATAGACCTGAAAGTGTGCCTTGGTCTACCGTATGGTACACCAAAATAAGGGGGCAAAAACCTTCAGGTAGGGGATAATTATTTATTAAAGGTAATGTCACTGATTAAGACGAGCAAAGGCCTGAGCCATCTCTAACTGTGGGTTAGGAATGTAGCGAGAGAAGCAGGCCGATTTCCGCCGACCCAGTTCCTTGATCACATGGTCCGGAACCGCCTGTCTTGAGGCCGTCGTGGCCGCCCCAATCCGGAATGAATGCCCGGAGTACTGGCTGGGGTCCAACTGAAGATTGCCGAGAAGGACCCGGACATGTTCCACGAACTGCGACGAGTTGAGGGGTTATACCGGAAAGGGTAGAAGCGGACTGGACCCTGGGCGGTCGGATAGCAGTGCCGTCAAGCGGTTTAACACGGCAACTGGGCACCAGTTGTTGTGAGTCCTGTACAGGTGAACATCTACTCCGGAACCTCGCTGCTGAGTTTTGGATGTCGCCAAGTGAAGGACGTAGTGATCCTGGTGGCGGCAGAGACTACTTCTATGCAAGGCTGGACCGGCTGGGTGGCTGTGAGTGAACTCGCTGGCCGTAGAACCCATAAAACGCCATGTGTATCGCAGCCTGCAGGACGGTGCTGAGGAGGAGACCGAAAGGGGACCTATCCAGGATGTCAGACATTCCCTTGAAGATCTCCCCCGTGGTAGGCAGCCGCTTTGGGCTGACTGGCGGCTGGTGTTTCTGCACTCCCCGTAGTAGAGCCCTCACTGCGTGGCAGGAGAACACCGAAGGCCTCGCGGGGTCTTGAAGCGACAAGTAGTGCGGCACCCCGGCCACGTACTGGCGTATCGTGCTGTGTGACAGTGCTAGGTGAGAATGACAATAAGCGCTGAGTTAAACTTCCCTGGAATGAATGAGCAGTAAACATTGAACTGATGCTGTAGGGACAGCTGGACCAGTCTGCGGAGGAAGGACATGACGGGCCTGGATTTAGGCCTGCCCTTGCTGATGATCTTGGCTGTGGCTTGATTGTCTGTCGTGAAAGCCACAGTCTGTCCAGACCAATGGTGACCCCATAGGTGAGCGGCTGCTACGATGGGGAAGAGCTCAAAGAGGGCTGACGTGGTAGTGAAGCCTGGTGTGGCTAGTAATTGAGGAGGCCAAGGGGCGGCGGACCACAAATGGCCAAAAATGGCGGCGCATCCTGTGGATGTCGCCGCATCGGTCACCACCTGAGGTGACTGCGTGGACACGACTGGGATGAACAGGGACACACCGTTCCAATTACCAAGAAAGTGTTCCCCCATGGCCAGATCTGCCCTGGCTGCCCAAGGGCTACTCTTAGACCAAAAGGTCAAATTGGTCGCGAAACAATATCGCTCCCTCCACTTGATGAGGGGACGAGCGAGTTGAGACTGGGAGCGACGGAAGAATGAGGCGCTGACAGATCATACACCAGACGTTTTTATTTGAAAAAATATTCCCTGTACAAGCCCGATAGGGCTAACCCTCCAGATGTTAAAGGGAGACTGACTGAACGGGCCTATCAAGAAGTCCCGATCCAACTCCGTCTGCAGAAGGACGTCAATCGCTGGCACATCTGTTGCTGCTGAGCGTAGGTTCGGACATTCGTGGGTGGAGTGGGGCAGGGTGATGAGCCCGGTATGAAACCCATCGGTGAAACCCCGGATGAGGTAGCTGGCGAGTGACGGAGTGGGGTGTGAGGTCAAGTAAACACCGAGCCAAAGGGCATTGACCCGGCTTAGTCGTGGTTCTTCTGTTTGACCTCACATAGAATCCTGGGGTGCGCCCTCTGGCATGGGGTGAAAACGTGCAAGAGCCGGCACTGGCTGAAGTTGCAGGAGCCGTAATTGAAATTGTTGCAAATGGCGGCTCCCCCAACCAACCGCACCGGACGTCCCAACTTGTCCACCTTTTGCCCTTGCGCCAGGGCCTGCTGAGCCTGGCTCGTGCTGGTAGAGGCCGTGCTAGCTATCGGATGGACAGAGGCTATGTTGGCACACCAGACCGTGGTGTGGGCCACTGACTGACAGACAGCACATAGCGGGGAGCGAAGACCCGTGAAGTGGCGGCAGAACAACTCCGTGTCCACTACGCTCCAGTCCTTTGTCAAATGAAACTGTGAGAATCTGGCTGCGGCTTTGGCCGAGAAGGACCGATGAGAGTCGTAGAACGCTGAGCCACCGTATTTGTGGCCCAGGTCTACGATCAAATGGAGGTAGAGGTCCAGTTCCTCCCGTCTGCCGGGGGAGGCTGAGCACAGCACGTCCCTAAACATGCCGAAAGCGAGCGTGAACTCGGGCACCGTGAGCTTTCTGTTGAGCCTCGGATCCTTCGCTTTCAAAACCACCGAGACGTCCCCCCAGGTGTAGGCCTTGTTCTCGGCCAAGTCATGGACCGAGATCATGAGTGAGGCCAGGTTAACGTCTCTGCCCTCTAAAATGTCCTTCCTTACGCTGGGTGGCACCAGGTGGGAAGGGTGAACGGTAGTCGTGGCAAGCTCACAACCTGCGACCGGTGCACTGATGGCTGGGACCACCGCAGGGTCCGGAACCGTGGCAGCCGGGCTAGTCTCTAGACGAGACACCCTGTCCTGGACCTCAACGATTGAGGAAGACAGGGAGGACACGAGGGTGTGTAGCTGAGCGACGGCGGCTGAAATCGATTCCAGAGACGCCTGCTGGCTGCTGGGGCTTGCTGCGGCCGGTGGTGGGAAGAGGAGCCTGAATAGCTCCGCCTTCCTGGCCGCGGCCGAGAAGGGTATCCCTCTGCGTCTCAGCTCGGCGGACAGCCTGGGAATTGTCCATGCCCTAAGGGACTGGACACTGCCAGCCTCGGAGGCTGATGCCGGAGATAGCGGGGTGGTGAGGTCATCGCTGCCGACTGATGACATGGCGGCTGCCAAGACCCGTTACTCAGTAGACTGGTCACGTGTCTGCAGGCTGGGCCTATAAAGAGGTGACAAGCAATGAGTTTGAATGTGTCACCTATGATCTACGTACCAGCCAAGAGAAAGCAGGAGCCCCTCGTGCCCCTGCGTTTTTTTTTTTTTTTTACCTGCTGGAACCCTGATCAAGCTGGTGCAGGTGGACCTACTGAATCCGACTGACCTGAGAGAGTGTGAGAGAAAGTACCTATTTAAGAGCCTAACTGCTGCCGTCCAGAGCGACGGAACCCAACGTAGATGATAACAACAGGCGATAGTGACTTAAGTCGACTGCCGAGACTGCTGTGGGATCAAATGACAGATGACAACACTAATGACTGACTTGACATGTTGCCTTAACTGAACGAACTTCCCGTGACAGGGCCCGGCCTGTTCGTACCGTATGGGGGTGCCTGTGAGCCGGACTCTGGAGCACGTACAGGAATGAGGCAACCGTGAAACGAGGCTATCTGCCGGGGTATTGCTGAGGCCGAACTGTGACATCCAGCTGCCACCGGGTCCGACTCCAAGCTCCCTTTTTTTTTTTTGTAGAAATGCGGCCGGCCTAGGGCACGCCGGCGCGAATTCGTACAGGCAGGTGACCAATTAACGCCGGGGCGTGGTAAGGTGACACAGAAATGATATAACATGACAAGGACAAGAGTCAAAGTCTCTCTTTTTTTTTTTTTTTTTCGCGACTCCGCCCCTGGCGCATGTATTGAAATGAGGCCGGGCCTAGGGCACGCCGACACGAATTAGTGCGAGGTAGTGACTGCATTCATGCCGGGCGTGGTAAGGTGACAGAAATGCGATACCATGACAGGGGCAAGAATCAGGAATGTACGCAAACCAGTGATGCGATTCCGCCCTTGGCGCATGTATTGAAATGAGGCCGGGCCTAGGGCACGCCGACACGAATTAGTGCGAGGTAGTGACTGCATTCATGCCGGGCGTGGTAAGGTGACAGAAATGAGATACCATGACAGGGGCAAGAATCAGGAATGTACGCAAACCAGTGATGCGATTCCGCCCTTGGCGCATGTATTGAAATGAGGCCGGGCCTAGGGCACGCCGACACGAATTAGTGCGAGGTAGTGACTGCATTCATGCCGGGCGTGGTAAGGTGACAGAAATGATATACCATGACAGGGGCAAGAATCAGGAATGTACGCAACCAGTGATGCGATTCCGCCCTTGGCGCATGTATTGAAATGAGGCCGGCCTGGGGCACGCCGACACGAATTAGTGCGAGGTAGTGACTGCATTCATGCCGGGCGTGGTAAGGTGACAGAAATGATATACCATGACAGGGGCAAGAATCAGGAATGTACGCAACCAGTGCTGCGATTCCGCCCTTGGCGCATGTATTGAAATGAGGCCGGCCTGGGGCACGCCGACACGAATTAGTGCGAGGTAGTGACTGCATTCATGCCGGGCGTGGTAAGGTGACAGAAATGATATACCATGACAGGGGCAAGAATCAGGAATGTATCGAAATGAGGCCGGGTAGTCGTGCATCTGGATCGCCCCGCTCGGAGCATGTATGGATGCGACCGGACCAGGATCGAAGCGATGGCATGAACGCCCTGTTTAACTGATGCGAAATGATTTAGCATGACCGAATGGCCCGATACGTTAGCCATGTTTGAAATGATGAAATGATTGTCATGCTAACACGTGAAATGTTTCGACACGGTCGAAGTGATTCGTACAATTAGTATGCCAACAGTGCTTCGGAATGTGAATAGCGATTTGGTACGCTCGCTGGCGCCACTGATTCGAATAATAGCAGGACATGAACGATGCGTGTGAGTGCGAACGGCACCCGTGCGTGAGTCGTGTTTGAACGATTCGAAGACTGCGTAGCACGACCGCGTAAGGGAACCTTTGAGTGCCGGATGCGGCATCGGTCGGAGTGTTTCGTGGCGGGCGGCCCTGAATGTGCGTGCCGCTAGATGGCTCCCGATCGTGTACAACCAAAAACGTGCGAGTAAGTGTTTAGGTTTCGAGACAAGCAGCGCGTGGTTCGTGAGCTACGCAGACCACAGTTTAGTGACATGATAAGCAGTGCATGAGAACGTAAAACATGGGAGCCGAAGCCCTACCTGCGACAGCCGAACCAGACTCTTTGAACGAACTGCGACTCGGCGACACGAGTGCGACACGAAGGGACAACACGACTTACGAACACGGAACGCGGGACTGCAACAAGAGGAGACGGACAGACGAAAACGGAGCTCACGAACCGGCACCAACAGCGCTTGTCTCGAACGAGTCGGTCCTAGATGTCTGACGTATCAGATATCACGCACAGGAAACCGACAAAGACCGGCGGCCTTTGGGCTGCTTAAATACCCTCCGGGCTCCTCCCATAACTTCAGGCCGGTACCCGGCCTTCCAATATGTTTCTCAAGCATTGTGACACATGGAATCAATATGGTTAATTACTCTCAGCTTCTATCCAATCAATGTTACAAAATGTCGATCTTATACCATAGACACAAAGATTGACTCATCGCACGGCTGATAATCTCAATATCTCCTTGTCATCCTGTAATTCATTGTATTATCCAATTTAGAAAACAGATAAATAAATCTCCATAAATCAAAAAATGTATATATATGTCAGATACATCAATATAGACATAAAAATAAAAAAAATATTTAAATAATCAGACATGTATATATACATTTTTTGATTTATGTAGATTTATTTATCTGTTTTCTAAATTGGATAATAGGATGAATTACAGGATGACAAGGAGATATTGAGATTATCAGCCGTGCGATGAGTCAATCTTTGTGTCTATGGTATAAGATCGACATTTTGTAACATTGATTGGATAGAAGCTGAGAGTAATTAACCATATTGATTCCATGTGTCACAATGCTTGTGAAACATATATAAAGTAGATGATTGTTGTGAAAATCTTCAGATTTGTTCTGACTGATCTAAGGAAGGACGCAAACAAATCAGCCCGAAACGTAATCGTTGTTTGAACAGATGATTGTAACGATTTTGTCTTCAATGACTCTACTTGCTTTGTAATCTTTTCCTAAAGATTTGATGGAATAACGCAACAATTTCTAAGTGCATCAACTCTTTGGAACTATATATATATAGATATAAATATCAAAATATCAAACAGGTTTTGCCTTTCATTTCTATTTTAAACTGAATGGGTTGTTTTACAAGGTGACCGTTTGCTCCTTTTGGGTCTGTTAAATAGGAAGTGAAGCCTCCTCAAAAAAAAAAAAAAAAAAAAAAAACGGAACCTGCAAGGCAAAGGCATAATGAGCTAGTATGCATAGCATACTAGCTCATTATGAATAACTTACCTGAGAACGAAGCCCCCGAAGCGGTCCTCATCCATGACCTTCTCCGGCGCCATCAAGCCCGGAGTGACTTCCGGGTCTCGCCGCTCCAGCATTGTCATTCGCTGGATCGGCAATGACGTCACTCCCACGCATGAAAGCGGCATATCGCCGTGATCTCGGCATGCGCAGTGCGCCTGCGCGCCGCTGTCTACGGCACATGCGCCCTACACAGCGATGCCTCTTTTTTTGTAAATATCTCCTAAACCATGTAGGTTTAGGAGATCTTTATTGGACCTACAGGTAAGCCTTAATCTAGGCTTACCTGTAGGCCAAAGTGGTTTGTAAGGGTTTACAATCACTTTAAAGTGATTGTAAACAAGAAACGTTAATTTTTAAGGTTTGCAAGCTTAAGTCTAAGATAGGAAATAGTGTCTTATTAAGAGATTTGTATTCTTATTTGAATCTTGGTGTGCTTGTGTATTTCTTTCAGATCTTTGCACTAATCCAACATAAAAAAAAGCTTCCTTTGTGCAGGAGTTTTCTGCAATGAAGACCGGTCACTGTTGCTTTTTTGTGTAGGGTGACTGGTCTTGTATCAATTCCTCTTGTAGATTTTCTATGGACAACCTGTAGTGGGTGGAACCTACTGGGTCCTTCCCACAGCTCCATTTTCTGCACAGGCTATGTACAGCACAGTGTTTATGTGACTGTTTTTTTACAAGAAGAAAAGTTTCAGAAAAAATATGTAAATAATTGTTTATACAAGTATATACAAATATACATGATTTATTGAAAAAATAACAATTTACACAATTAAAACAGGTACATGCGGTGGGGTATTTCAAATAGTTTCGCTAATCAATAGCTTCTTCAAGAAATACAGAACATATATCTGCAAGAGAAATATTACAATAAACATGCAATATGAAAAATTATTGAATAACCATGTATTATAACATTGATAAGAGAAAAGGGGAAAAAATGATCACAACTATAGTAAATGCAGCTTCTTACCCCACTCTGGTACCAACAGAGCATACAAGGCGCCCAGCGGAGCCTTCCACAGCGCCTGGGGGAGGTCTATATATAGACAATGAGCCAGTATCTATATAGGAGAGTGAATGAATAAAAACTCTAATGATTAAGAGTATCCAATATTATTTTTTTTTTCAATAAATCATGTATATTTTTATATAGTTGTATAAACAATTATTTACATATTTTCTCTGATACGTACCGTGATAGTCCGCTAGCTCTTGTCCCTCTGGTGGTCCTGGTTGGGGACCAGACCTCCAAATTTCTATTCCATGTTTTTTTTACAAGGTATTATCTGGAAATTGCAAAGCCATTGGGTGCACACAAAGTGGAGTTCTATCCATTGTGGCATTTGAGGAATGCATATGTGAATTTAAAGGTTTGTGCCCAGAATTCAGCTTTAAATGCTACATTTGTACAAAAGTCAGATCAAAAAGAAGGATAACGGAGGAAATAAGGATAGAGTGATTTGGTCCTAGAAGATGGACAGGCTGTCCAACTGAGCCACAGTTGGAGAGATGAAATTGCATATTCCCTCCCCAATCTAATGACTGTCTGCATGACATGTTGGTAGGTACCCCATATCCAACGAAATATAAGCATGTGGGTCATCCTTATTCTTGAGACTTCTGCACATCATCTGAGCCCTTGATAGATGGTGGGGCCTGATACACATCAGTAAGTTTTGAGATTTTTAGACTATAGAACAGGAGTCTGATATTGCAGAAAAATGTGATAGTCTTTATCTGTCGCGAGAAAAAGTATTTTAAATAAGACACTCTGAAATAGAAGAGTTATTGCTAGGCTGACAGGTGGTGACTTCACTCTTATTAACAACTGCAACTCCTGAAGAATCTTCAGCCTCAAACTTATTTCTGAGAGTGTGAGATACCTGCATCTCTGTGCACTGTGGTTCCATCTGCCAGCAACTACATCACTATAGCTCTGCGGGGACACAGTAGTGATGTAGGAGAAGCAAAGGGAACCACAACACAGTGGGGGACCAGGGACCTAACACGCCTGAAAGTTATGGCTCAAAAAATAAGGGTTAAAACCCCTGTCACTTTATTGTTTGGTGGCTGAATTCTATTGAGAAAATGTCCCCTGTTCCAGAGAGGAAGCAAGAAGTATGAGGAAATCTTTTAAAGTAAGCAGAATTCCCCTTTTAGGTAGTTTAGTACTGGTACAGCAGTCACTATTGGAGGATTTACCTTTTATCACTTGTTTTGGTGAAAACTCTTGGATTTCTCACCATATCTCATTTGGCAACAGTCTTTCCCAGAACAATTACAGAGGGTAATCCTAGCCAAAGATGGATTGAAATTCAGCTGGTTTAACAGGGCCTGGCAGAATTTCATCCATATGTGGCTGCTCCAGTTTGATAGAAGTTGATTTAATGGTTAACTTCTGTTAAATGGCCCTGTTAGAAGACATTTCTTGATTAGCAGATGCAGCAACTGGTCAGTATATTCCGGTAGCAGAGAGTCTCCACTATCAGGGTGGGGAAATCCATTTGTTTTTTTTGATCAGCCTGTAGGCAGGTGCCTACAAATGGTGAGCTGTTTATTTAGTTTTAGACAGCCTAGGTAGGCAGAGGGTTGACATGGGATCTGTGTTTTCCTGGGCTTTTTGGGTTCTGCCCTCCACCTTGGTCTGTATATAAATATGGGGAAGGCCAGGATCGGGGGCAGCCAGCGAGGCCACATGGGAAGCGAGAAGGTCCAGTTTAAGGAGAAGATGTAGCCCAGTGCAATGCTTGACTACCACCCTAAGGGGAGTCACCTGCAAAGACTTTACCAAGTATGGATCTCTACCTGCAAAGGTATGCCTGGGCGGCTCCAGATAGCTAGTTAGGAGAAATCTGTGATCTTTGCACAACGGGAGCTTCAGTAAAACATTTGAGCTGTTTTAAGCCTGGTTTGAAGTTATTCAGAGGGGTGCATGGTGGTACATAATGTATCAGAAGAACAGGGCCTGTAAAGCACACAGGGGGTGGAAGAGAGAGGCCATCACAAAAGGGTTAACTCAGTGAGAAAGGAAGAGAATAATTGCTACAGGTAACCATAGCTTTGTGGGAATATATAGCAGCCAGTCAACAAACATGGTACCTGGCAAAGGTGACAGGTCCTCCAGTATCGAGGGGGTCGGTGTTCTGGCTCCCTCCCTATCGGTCAGTTCCCTCCAAAAGTATTTATGCTGCTATGGCTATTGTTAAGAAACGTTTTCCTTTAGCTTGCTTATATATTAGACCATCAATGGGATTACGTAAGGTATAAAGGTTTTGTTTTCTTTTTTTATTCAGCTTTGTAGGAGCGTGCACAAGGTTAACTTTCTCCCCTCCCTGTTCAGGCCTGGCAATTGGCCACTCCAGACTACTTGAGCAATGCTTCATGGGTAGAAGGTCAGATGCTCCCCATACCCGAACTACTATGATTTTCTTATGGCTCCAACAAATGAACCACTATGGGAGTCAGCAAAGGTACGTTCCATTGGATGGAGTGGACTATTAAAGTATTTTTTTTTTTAATTACTCCCAAAAAATAGCAATGCACTCGCTGTGACTTGAACCTCATTGCTGTATATCTGCAGCATGATATCTAAGGCATTGTGCCTCTGACAGATTGTTTTGTGAGATATAGATTGCAATCTGATTATGCCACATCTTTGTAGCTTACTGTTCTCATTGCTAGAGAGGAAGCTGTACCTGAGGACCTGCAGTACAAGGATCTCACTGCTTCTGTTGCATTCACTGCGTGGATCTATGGTTCCCCCACCTCTCAAATTACTTCTTGAATATTACCCCACTAATCACTAGGGGCAGTTATGACACAATTAGGGAAAGCCCTACCTTTAACAAGGTGGCTGCCTCCAAACAGAGACACAGTCCAGAACAAGGGGTGCAAAGTCAGTAATAGGTAAAAGGGAAACCTCCAGCAATACTGATAACTAGTTCCTAGCCCTTTGCTTGTGTTTTTTTTTTTTTTTTGTAGCACACTCTAGTGTGCTAGAAGTATAGAGATAGTGTGTGTGTTTTTTTTGTGTAGGTACATTTGTACAGACTTGGTTGGCAGCCAAGCCTGTCTGTGTTTTTTTTCCTGGGTTGGGCAGAGATACAGGGAGAGCTGGATGACTCACAGGCAGCATCACTGAGACCTCCCCCCTACTTCTATAATGTACTGGAACCTTCTAGAAGAATGGGAGGGGGAGTAAGGTGGCACTGCCTGGAATATTATAAGGGCCCTTACCAATCCCCCACTTTGGGTTGGCAGGGGGGAAGGCCCCCTTAAATACTCTGTGTCTGCCCAGCTGAGAAGGAGAGTTTGGGTGGAAGATGGAGATGGAGTGTAAAGCTGTTGTGGCCTTGGAGGGAGCTTCCCAGTGTGGGGGGGGGGGGTGACCTTGGGTCCTGGGCCTCAGGTGCGGACAGGTCCTTCTCAAGACACATGGAGGTGCTTTGGCCAGGAGCAAGGAGAAGACAGCGGGAGAACACTGCCAGGCAAGTCTCCAGGAGGAACAAGAACAGCCAAGAGGGCTAGTGAGTGACAAACAGTCAGGAGGACTGGGAGGCACGCCTGAGAGAACTGGGATGGAGCAGTCTGGGATAGGTGCAGAGCCAGTCAGGAGGACTGTGGTGGCACAGGCAGTGGAAAGGGGCAGCTGCAGCCAGGAGGGCTGGCAGTGCCTGAAGAGGTGGTACTGGGAGCAGTAGCCACAGATATGACAGCTAGCACCAAACACTTTTTTTCTACACCATAGGGCCCACAGTCTCTGCCTGCAAAGGGCATTCTGCTAAGATCCAGCTGAGTCTGATGGACCCTCTGTTATCCCTGGCCTCTATTACTAGCTATCACCTTTATTACCGTCTAATTACATTTCCTTATGTGCCAGAATTTCTCCGTTCCACCATACTCAGACTGCGCGGGAGCAATATATATAATGACCCAACAGAGATCAAAATTCATACACTGCCCAGTTTATTTGTCCAGGTACAGCATTTTATAGTATACAATCAAGATATAACCGGGCCCGTCCACCCATGGGTCATTTACAAATCCAGGCCAGGCTAAACACCTCCATCATGTATATACATATTATTCATGACATATCTCGCCTGACAATGTACAGACAGTTCTTTAACAGACTCTCGCTTACGGTTAAAGCGGGTGTATACCTGTTTTGTTTTTGTTTTTTTTGTAAACTACCTGCAAGACAAAGTCATAATGAGCTAGTATGACTAGCATACTAGCTCATTATGCATCACTTACCTTAGATCGGGGCCCCCAACGCCGTCCTCTTCTCCCCCTCCAGCCGCAGCCATCGCTCTTCCAAGTATCGACGCACCGGCCAATCACAGCGCTGCTGCGGCGCTGTGATTGGCCAGAGCAGCGAAGACGTCGCTCCGCGCATGCACGCGGGACACTTCAACTGTGGTGAGCCGCAGTTCTGAATGGGGATTAACCCTGTAAATGCACCGTTGTCTACGGCGCGCATGCGCCGTAGACAACGTTGTAAAACGTTCTGTGCAAGGTTTAGGAGATATTTCTTGTACCTTAGCCTAGATTAAGGCTTACCTGTAGGTACAAGTTGTAATTGAGGGTATACAACCCCTTTAAGACAAGACTTATGCCCCCCTACACACGGTCGGACTTTCCGATGGAAAATGTGCGATCGGAGCTTGTTGTCGGAAATTCCGACCGTGTGTAAGCTCCATCAGACAGTTTCCATCGGAATTTCCATCGCACAAAATTTGAGATCTGGCTCTTAAATTTTCCGACAACAAAACCTGTTTGCGCAAATTCCGATCGTGTGTACACAATTCCAACGCACAAGGTGCCAAGAATGCTCGGAATCAAGCACAAGAGCAGCACTGGCTATTGAACTTAATTTTTCTCGGCTCGTCGTACATCACCGTGTTCTTGATGTTTGGAATTTCCGACCAACTTTGTGTGACCGCGTGTATGCAAGACAAGTTTGAGCCAACATCCGTCGGAAAAAAAACATGGGATTTGTTGTTGGAATGTCCGATCCTGTGTACGTGGCATTACTCTTTCTCTAAGACTACAGAAGCAATAATATATTTAAAGGAGTATTCTAGCCTTAGGTTTCAATAGTAGCACAATGCAGTGTAAATATTAGGGGAGCTTTTTTACAAGATTCTTTCAGAGTCTGTTGGTTCTAAAATCTTTGCTAGCTGGCCCTGGGAGTTGTTGTGCTGCAATCAAGATTGTGCAGGAGGTAGAAGAGGAAAGTGTGTGTATATACTGCAGTGTATATAGGTATAGTCCCTGATCAAATGGGCATCCTAGATCATCCCTTCCCTATCAAAGTTCAATTCCACTAATAAAAAAACAAACAAACAAAGCTGCAAGGACCGTTTCTTGACTTTGGGGTGAGTGAAAAATCTGTGCCTGGCTGTGAAGGGTGGGAGACGACCACATTCACCAGCGGCCCCTACGGGGGTAGCGCTACATTTTGCATGGTTTTCACTGTCCCAGTCCTCTTTAGGAGAACGTGTCATCTTTCTAGAATTGGCAGATTCTGTGACAAATTATGTTTAACTGCAGTAGAGAAAGGTGATGTCACCATTTGTCAAAACAGTGTAAATCTCAGAACTGGATGGACAGAAAAACAAATCTTTTATCAGGTGAAATAGCTCCTATATACAGTGTATTTTCAGTTTTGAATTTAGCTGTCAGCCTGTAGTTCAGCTTTAGTCATCCCAGACAACATTGTGCCTTGTACTGCTGTTTTATTTCTCTGCATCATGCATTAGATTATCTCTGTAGAATGTATCTTTTTTGGTATTCCTGACTTGAACCAGTCCATCTTTTTCATTTGGATTTGACT
Organism: Lithobates sylvaticus; assembly: GCA_028564925.1. NCBI lineage: Eukaryota > Metazoa > Chordata > Amphibia > Anura > Ranidae > Lithobates > Lithobates sylvaticus. Next base: position 239,665,419 of record CM053031.1, on the reverse strand, counting down.
GGGCAGTCGGATTCCACACCATTCTTACAAAAAGACCCTCCGATAGCTGTTGGCGTTGAAGATCAGAGACCTGATGTAGAGTTGTAAGGACTTTCACAAGCTGAGCAAGGACTGGTCAACCCAGTTATAACATTCTGTAAAAAAAATGATGTCTGCCAGCAAAATAGAGACTGTTCACATCTTTTCTACATTGTTTTTTTTAATGAACTCCCAATGCGTGTCATTACTGGTACACGACTTAGCCTGCGCACATCAATGATTAAGTAAAATGGGTGTTGTTGCATGGATAATCACCAGAAGCTAATGCCAGCCCTGCAATAACATAGAATTAATATAGATGCAAATGTGATGCAATTGCTTGAAATGAACTGTTTACGTTGGGGATTTTAATTCATACCGATAGAAGAGGGAAAAAAAAACATAAATGAGAAAATATTAAGCAATCAAAGGCATCCACAATATGCAGATATCATTTTGTCTAATATAGAAGAGAAGTGTTTTAATAGCACGTATAAGCCACTGCACACAACATTAGAGTGCACTTTCTCTGGGATTAAACTGGTTCCATCGGTTAGACATACTGGCTTATTAAAGGAGTTTTTGGTCCAGCATTAAAAATCACTATATACTATACATATATAACCATCAATATTTTTGGTGCAGGAAAGTTTGGCACAGAAGTCTCCAGTGTGGTGTAGTGGTGAGAATGCAAACAAAGGGTTAAAGCTCGACTTTGAATTAATACACTTTTTGTCTTTGGAGGTTTGTTTTATTTTTGTCAGCAGTTCTGGCTCCAATACCTACCTTTTAAGCATCACAGTCCTTCTCTGCCACCTGATGTCCTTATCTTCCATGTTAAATGACACCCCTTGTCACTTAAAGTGGTGTTTCCACCAAAAAAAAACAAAAAAAATAGCTTAAAAATCATAAAAAAATGTAAAAAATAAAATAATTTTTTACTCACCTCTAAATGCCTGTTGCTAGGGGGTCCCTCGTAGTCTGCCTCCTTTAGTGCCCAGGGCACTGACATCACTACCCCTCAGCGCCACACAGTCATCTGGGACCTGTCACGTGTCCCAGATGACTGCGTGGCATATCACGGCGATCGGCGCTGTTTGCACATGCACAGTGGGTGCCCGGCTGTGAAGCTACAGCCGGATGCCCACAGTAAGAATGCTGGCACCGCGAGCGGAGCGGGGAACAAGGGGGGGCTTCGTTCCCCCGCATCGCTGGACCCTGGGACAGGTAAATGTCTGATTATTAAAATTCAGCAGCTGCAGTATTTGTAGCTACTGACTTTTAATTTTTTTTTTTTTTTTTTTTTTGGTTTAGGGGGCACCCCACTTCAATAGCAAGAATGAGGAAAGCATGTGAGTGCCGGGCGTCATGATCCCACAGGGCCGTACACCTCCAGTGTATTCAGGACCACCCACCATCGGAAGATGAGCAAAAAGGAAGAGGACCCACCTCATCACATGACTGGCCTGAAGCCATCAGAGAATGGAAAATAAAAAAGAAACAAGTAAAATATAACAATGTCCATGTAGGGCAAATCATCAGATTCACATAGATATTTTACATTCTCCTGACCACTGGCCTCTGTTGTAATATACGGTACATAATCCTCAATCACTGCAATATATACCATATGTAGTACAAGTTGGGGAATTTGTAGCTCATTGGTAGCCCCAAACAGTGAGTTTACTCCATGCTAGAAGTAGGTTTCAGGGCTTTTTCTGCCCACTTTTATTTAAAACAAAGCACAAAGTTCACACCTGAATAGTTTCTCATGCAGGGGGTTCTCACCACAAATGCAGCAAAACCAAGAATTCAACCTCATGGCTCTCTTTGCAGATTCACTGCTCAGGCCTCATGCCTTGGTCCTCCAGATCGCCAGTGCTCGTTCGCAAAACACTGTACCTTTGTCAGCTTGACTGTTTCTCCTGTAGCTCCCAACTGCTGCATCCTCACAGGCTCAGGCCTTTGTCTGTCCTGACCTGTACAGTATGGTGCAACGTGCACCTCACAGCTCCCTTCACACACTGACCTCGTGGGCAGGGTTGGGCCAATGACCTCTAACTCTGGCTCAAACATGAATGCAGCAGACACCTGCATCATCAATGTGCTTGCTTCCCAGAAAACCTGGCCCAGACCACCACTTCGAACAGTTCACAGGCTTGACCTGCCACAATACTTATTAAAAAAGTGTTGATTTGTTGATTATCTTAACAGTTGCCTGGATGTTATGTAGTCCCCAATTGTTTTAATACATATTTTTAGGCTGTGATCGGATAAAGTGTTGGCTCAATGTCTGCATTCTGTGTGCAGAAAAACATGTGTAATAGAAGACTTTAATGTCGTTTTTTAACGTATTTTGTCTTGAGGTTTATGTGTGTGTGTGTGAGACCTGTGGCACAGTGATTAAGAAGTATCTTGTGGGTACAAGGACTTCCATGTGTGCAGTACATAGCAAAAAGCAGGCTGAAGCTGTATTTAACCATGCCTTGCCTAATGTTAAGCATAAGCCAGGTGCAGCTTCCTCTATGGTATGCTAGGCGCGCTGCAACATTTCTCTTTTTTATTGCATCCCTATCACCTTACATTCTGAAGCTAGATTGAAGAACCCAAGCAACTGCTAAGGCAAGTAATATCTTCTCAATACGAGGGAACATATGCTGCTGGTTGCTGAAGCCCACTTTCTCCAAACCACCTCACTTTCCTTTTTCATCCAGTTGAGTACAGTTGCTGGTTAACATACAGCTGTGCTCATAAGTTAACATATCCTGGCAGAATTTATGATTTCTTGGCCGTTTTTCAGAGAATATGAATGATAACACAAAAACTTTTCTTTCACTCATGGTTAGTGTTTGGCTGAAGCCATTTATTATCAATCAACTGTGTTTACGCTTTTTAAATCATAATCACAACAGAAACTAAACAAATGACCCTGATAAAAAGTTTACATACCCCAGTTCTTAATACTTTGCATTGCCCCCTTTAACATCAATGACAGCTTGAAGTCTTTTGTTTTATTTGTGGATGAGGCTCCTTATCTTCTGAGATGGTAAAGCTGCCCATTCCTCTTGGCAAAAAGCCTCCCAGTTCCTGTAAATTCTTGGGCTGTCTTGCATGAACTGCACATTTGGGATCTCCCCAGAGTGGCTCAATAATATTGAAGTCAGGAGACTGAGATGGCCATTTCAGAACCTTCACTTTATTCTGCTGTAGCCAAGACAGGTCGATTTGGCCTTGTGTTTGAATTTTGTATCATTGTCATGTTGGAATGTCCAAATACGTCCCATGCGCAGTGTCCTGGCTGATGCAAATGTTCCTCCAGTATTTTTTGATAACATACTGCATTCATCTTGCCATCAATTTTGACCAAATTTCCTGTGCCTTTGTAGCTCACACATCCCCAATACATCAGCAATCCACCTCCGTGTTTCACAGTAGAAATGGTGTACCTTTCATCATAGGTCTTGTTGACTCCTCTCCAAATGAAGCGTTTATGGTTGTGGCCAAAAAGCTAAATTTTGGTCTCATCACTCCAAATGACTTTGTGCCAGAAGGTTTGAGGCTTGTCTCTGTGCTGTTTAGCGTATTAAGAGGGATACTTTGTGGCATTTGCGTAGTAATGGCTTTCTTCTGGCGACTCGACCATGCAGCCTATCTTTCTTCAAGTGCCTCCTTTTATTGTGCATCTTGAAACAGTCACACCACATGTTTTCGGAGAGTCTTGTATTTCCCCTGAAGTAGTTTGTGGGTTTTTATTTGCATGCCAAACAATTTTCCTGGCAGTTGTGGCTGAAATTTTAGTTGGTCTACCTGACCGTGGTTTGGTTTCAATAGAACCCCTCATTTTCCACTTCTTGATTAGAGTTTGAACACTGCTGATTGGCATTCTCAATTCCTTGGATATCTTTTTTGCTACCCCTTTCCTGTTTTATGCAGTTCAACTACCTTTTCCCACAGATCCTTTGACAATTCTTTTGCTTTCCCCATGACTCAGAATCCAGAAATGCCAGTGCAGCACTGGATGAAAGATGCAAGGGTCGGTCAGGAGTCCAGAAACTCATTGATCTTTTTATATATACACACACACTAATTACAAACAAACGGATCACAGGTGAGGATGGTTACCTTTTCATAGCCATTCAAACACCGTTGTGTCAACTTGTGTGCATGTTATCAGGCCAAAATCACCAGGGTATGTAAACTTTGATCAGGGTCATTTGAGTAGTTTCTGTTGTGCTTATGATTTAAAAATAGTAAACGCTTAATTTGAGTTACTATTTGCAACCATATAGCTTCTTGGGGTAAGTAAACACAGTTGATTGATAATAAATGGCTTCAACCAAACACTAACCATGAGTGAAAAAAGTGGTTGTTATTCCCATTCTCTGAAAAATGGCCAAGAAATCATAAATTCTGCCAGGGTAAACATATGAGCACAACTGTATCTGTGTTGTGCCACCAATTACAGGATGTATTGCTGGCTTGTATGTTGCACCCTACTAGTTTAAGAGTAGGTTATTAGGCAAGTTTAGTTTAGCTCCTCTGTAAACAGTGGCACAGGGTTTGATTGCTTAGGGCTGCTTAGTGTTTTAAAGGTTGCTGCTCTGCTACTTCTCCCTGTCTTCTACAGGCCTCTAGAAACATAGAACGAGGAGAGCAGGACAGGCAGCCTGAATTTTTATGGAACTCCAACCAATCCCTGGGAAGATGTGTGAAAAGGGGGAGGTAGAACTCATAAATAGCCTGAGGCCCGAGCAGAAGGTGTGTGTGTGTGTGTGTGTGTGTGTGTGCAGGGTAGTGTTCCTGATTCCAGATCTGCAGGAGGAGACCCCTGTTGAAGGGCCCTGCCCCCTTGGGCAGAAGTCTGGGGAGAAGTGTGAAGACACCAAGGTCCCGGATAGGCTTAGCTGGGTTTCCTACTCGCAGAGCCAGCCCAAGGATCCAGTGGGGTCAGAAGAGAGCTTGTGGGTGGGAGCCAAGAAAAAGCTGTGGGAGAGAACCCAAGTTGTCCAGAGGCGGTGTTAGCCTACATCTCCTCACTAAGAAGAGCCTGGAGGATATCGCCAGGAGGCAACCGATGTCCTGTGGCTGAGTACAAGACCCCAATGCTGAAAGGGCGATAGTGTAGTGTTTTGGGATTCTGGGAGGCACCCAGGTCACAGGCAGCTGGAGATCCTGTGGGACATTGTTGTGCAGTACAGCCAAAAAGTTGTGCAATACAGCCAGGAGTTGTGCAGTCCAACCAATGATGTTCAAGACCGTCAGGAGTTGTGCACAGCAGCGAGAAGTTAAGCAGTCCTCAATGTTGTTCAAGTTTCACAATTTGGGGATATCCCATGCTCCCTATCCCTACCCAGCTTCATCGCTGTCTAATAAAAAAACACTTAAATAAAACCTCTAAAAAAAAAATAGTCATGTTAAATGTCTTCCACAACCAATACTACATGGTGGTTACCTCACTTTTTTTATATTTGCTTTAGGTCCGTGGTTATGTAGAGACACGTCACACAGTACCGAATTTTACCTCATGAAAAACCCATTTTATTTTTTCAAGCTTGAAATAAAGTGGTAAACCATCGGACATGCTTTTCTTTGTAATCTAAGTGGTCACAATCATCAAATTCTGGCAGTGTTGCTGCTATGTTCAGTTGAGGTCCAGTTGTAATTATTTCTTGCTTCCTGGGAATACAACATGCCATTTGAAGGCCTTAGTCTTGTGCCGCTTAAAAACATGCTAATGAATTAAAATACACAGTGATAATATTAGTGTTACATGCTTTAACATCAAAAAGACAGTGCTACTATAACAAATCAAAAACAGTGGCGGATAATAAACTTATAGGTATCTATGACATCAAAACTAATTTCAATCATGTAAAAGTTATATCTAGGTTTATGTACCCTGATGAAGTCATGTGATTAGATGACGCAACACATTGAGTGGAGCTGGGTAATGTCATTGCTGAAACTCGAAGCACTGAGAGTGATCTCTAAAGTACCAACACTGTTTTTGATGCTAGAATGACCTCTGATTGTGTGAGTGCATAATATTGTAATAAAATATAAAGTCATAGTGTTTAAACTGCACTATGGTGGTTCTCCATATGTTTTGTGAGCACATGTGCAGCTGCAGGGTTGGAGTGCCGCGCTCTTAAAAGGGAATATACCTCCTTTTTTTTTTTGGTTGGAGTGGTGAATGGCAAAATTTCATCTGCTGAAGAGACCAAGTATACTCAGAACAGCTGATAAGGCAGTACAGCCAGCCCTCCTGTACTGGGCCATTGCCTCAGTTCAAATGCGGGTGTCTGGGCCCCTGCCGAGCAGAAGGGCCAGCAGTACTGCCTTATTGCTGACACTTGTGACTCTTTTGTAGTACTTCCGCTTTTCTTTTCTCCCTCCATCTGTGCTGCAGAGGGATCAGTTCTAGTATCCGCACTCCCTGCTGTCTGGGACCCCCGTGTGCCCCTTTCCCCGCAGTGCTGCCAGTTTCACTCCTCTCCAGCCCTGAGTATACTGGTGACTCTCAGGCTTAGGAGTATGTGCATGTGACCAGTGTTATGTAGGTCACCACAGTGGTGGAGCATGTGTGTTGTTTGCTTGCAGCACTGGAGTTATGGGATCACAAACCTGGATATACAGTATCTCACAAAAGTGAGTACACCCCTCATATTTTTGTAAATATTTTATTATATCTTTTCATGTGACAACACTGAAGAAATTACACTTTGCTACAATGTAAAGTAGTGAGTGTACAGCTTGTATACATTTTCTGTCCCCTCATAATAACTCAACACACAGCTATTAATGTCTAAACTGCTGGCAACAAAAGTGAGTACGCCCCTAAGTGAAAATGTCCAAATTTTCCATATTTTGTGTGGCCACCATTATTTTCCAGCACTGCCTTAACCCTCTTGGGCATGGAGTTCACCAGAGCTTCACAGGTTGCCACTGGAATCCTCATCCACTCCCCCATAAAGACATCATGGAGCTGGTGTATGTTAGAGACCTTGCGCTCCTCCACCTTCCGTTTTGAGAATGCCCCACAGATGCTCAATAGGGTTTAGGTCTGGCGACATGTTTGGCCAGTCCATCACCTTTACCCTCAGCTTCTTTAGCAAGGCAGTGGTCGTCTTGGTGGTGTGTTTGGGGTCCATATCATGTTGGAATACTGCCCTGTGGCCCATAGGCCCTAAGGAGGAACATAGCATAATTCCGTATAAATTATGCTGACCTGCGCAACACCGCTGTCTTGTCCTAATAAGTGCTTGTTATTTGGAAGCATGTAAGTGCATTTCCTACTACATTTTTATACGGAATTATGCTATGTTTCTCCTTCTCTTCTATTATCTGGCTTCTTTGGTGAGTTTGATTCTGTCATACTCTGAACCCATTATTTGAGAACGATCCCTGGAAAGGTCTGATCTGCATCCATTAATCTGGGACCCCTGGAACTACATTTTTAAGCCTGTTTGACCCACCAAGTATATGCTTGTGTGCGTCATTATGTTCTGGTAAGCATTTCGTGCTGTCGGTGGTGGCTTACGTTTGTCACTTGCTGGATGGGACACTCACGGAACTGTTATTTGTTTAATAGTCACTCATCACCTGTGAATTGCACATATATTTTCTGGACACTTTATATTTTTGGACTTTTTGTTCATTCAGCTTAAAAAGTTTTTACTTTTTTTCAAGATTCGTACAGTTTAACTTATGTCACTATATGTTATTTTTTGGTGTATTGTTTGAGTGATTTATTATTTTATATTTTGATAGCGCTGCACTTTGTCTTTTATAACCTCTGGATATGATGCTGAGCATGTGAACTCAACTTCTATTGTTGACCTTGGGGAGGCCTGTTCTGAGTGGAACCTGTCCTGTTAAACCGTTGTATGGTCTTGGCCACGGTGCTGCAGCTCACTTTCAGGGTCTTGCCAATCTTCTTATAGCCTAGGCCATCTTTATGTAGAGCAACAATTTTTTTTTTTTTTCAGATTCTCAGAGAGTTCTTTGCCATGAGGTGCCATGTTGAACTTCCAGTGACCAGTATGAGAGAGTGAGAGTGATAACACCAAATTTGACACACCTGCGCCCCATTCACACCTGAGACCTTGTAACACTAATGAGTCACATGACCACGGGGATGGAAAATGGCTAATTGGGCCCAATTTCACTTAGGGGTGTACTCACTTTTGTTGCCAGTGGTTTTGACATTTGACATTTTGACTGTGTGTTGAGTTATTTTAAGGGGGCAGCAAATTTACACTGTTATACAAGCTGTACACACTTACTACTTGTAGAAAAGTGTAATTTCTTCAGTGTTGTCACATAAAAAGATATAATAAAATATTTACAGAAATGTGAGGGGTGTACTCACTTTTGTGAGATACTGTAACTTTCACATGACTGGAAGGAGTTTTGATGTCATAGATAATAATATAATTTGATCATCTACCACTGTTTGATTTGTTATAGTAGAGCTGTCTTGTAGGTGTTAAATAGTGTAACACTAATATCACTGTGCGTTTTAATTCATAAGCACATTTTTAGGCAATGCAACATTAATATTATAAGGTGTCTTTCTTGGTTTGATGTGTGAACACATTTAAAGTCTTTGTTTGTGTCAACTTGAGCATGGATATTAGATAGCTTGAGTTTGGCAGCACAGAAGTTTAATATTCGTATATTTGAAAGCCTACAGTGCACACATACGCATTTCGCAGCACAAGACTGTGATCCTCGAGGGCACTTTTTAGCAGTTGGAAACTCAAACTGCGCAATATAATTGTATGTTTTTTTTGGCTTTAAAAATAAGAAATGGATTGTGATTTATTTCCCTTTTGCTTATCAATTTCTATCACTCTATGACAACGTTTAAGTAAACAAGAGGTGGCAGAACATAATAAAGTGGCGACTCCAAAGAAACAAGAGACAAATTCAAACTTTTGGACTTTTAACTGTACAGTATGTTGAAATAATTAATGATCATGTTACTTAAAAAAAATAAAAAAGGCATTATTTGTCCTATCCTTTCCAGCCTTAAGGTAACATAGTAAATATCCGGAAGATAATCAGTGGACGGGTTGCTAGTACATGCTGAGAGTTCTAATAATTGTCCATTAACATGAATCTGCAAGTGGTTATACACAAAGTGGTGCACTACCCATTCTTTTTAATTACCCTACTTAATTGATTAGCAGACAATGTTACTGCTGTTTAAAAGCTCTTTTTTAATAACATTGGATGGGTAGTAGAGACTTTAATTTTCTTATTTTATTACCTCGTGATCTATGTATGCTGACAGCAGAGTTTAGAGATTGCCCTACAGCACTGGTATTTATAAAGAGCAAAGAAGTTAGGAAGAGTATATGCTGCTGTTTTTGGGGGTCTCTGCTCCCCAACTCTTTATGACAAGGAAAATAGTTTAATATGCTAGTCAAAATATAAACCATGATGTGTTGTTGAAATGTTAATGCATTTGTCAAAGACAAGTCCTGTTACAATTTTGTACTGTGTGAATACAATGCGCAACAGAAAAGAGACAAGGGTTAGAGAAAATGGAAGGGTTATAATCAAAGAATAATGGGATCCATCAGATATTGACAAGGTGGAGGAAAATTGAAAAAGACCTTCAAATTACCTTGTTATTACCAAGACAGTTCTGTGCTTGACCAAACCCCACAGATCTTCCTGTCCACCCCAACACCCCTCAGCCTTTCTCTTTCTCATACTTCTTCTTCTCTTTCTCTTTCTCTGTCTAATACGTATTCTTCTCTTTCTCTTTTTCTTTCTAATACTTCTTCTTCTCTTTCTCTTTCTCTGTCTAATACTTCTTCTCTTTTTCTTTCTAATACTTCTTCTTCTCTTTTACTTTCTAATACTTCTTCTCTTTCTCTTTCTAATACTTCTTCTTCTCTTTCTCTTTTTCTTTCTAATACTACTTCTTCTCTTTCTCTTTCTTTCTAATACTTTGTCTTCTCTTTCTCTTTCTTTCTAATACTTTGTCTTCTCTTTCTCTTTCTTTCTAATACTTCTTCTTCTCTTTCTCATTCCACAGCTTGATCCCTCTTGGTCCATACTTGTTTCCATTCCTCTTCCATTGGCTACTAGTAACAGCTCCGATTTCCAGAGCTGCTCCCTCACTACCGTCCTGATCGCTGGTGACCTGATGACTAGAGAGGTATTGATCAAGAAGCAGTGGAGTAAACACATACACAAACAAAGTAAGAGAAGGGAGATTCTTGCACTGTAGATCCTCATGTACAGCTTCCTCTCCAGCAAGAACAGTGAGCAGCGCAGTAATGACATTACCTAATCTCACTTTAAATACTGTGAGACTAACAGTTACAAGGCAGCAGTGCCTAGGATGATCTCACATTGCATATTTACAGCTATTAGGCTACAAAACATTTGTGTCTAGTCAGTCACCTTTTAAGGAAGTGAACTGGTATTTTTCAGGAAGAGTTTGAGAGAGCTTTTTTAAGGTACTGCTTAGAAAATATGAATCTGTCGTCTATGAAATTGCAAAAAAAAAATATTTTACGGTACTGTGTAGGAAACATTATTATTTTTAAATATTATCTATAAGATTGCAAATCTTTACTTTTTAAGTAAAGGTTCCCTTTAAAGCTCACATCCAGCTATTATTTTCGTTCTTGTTTTAGAGTAAAGTAGGTTTTGAACTTCTGTTGAGTTTTTACTGTTGTCTTTGCTTCCATAGGGGAGATTACTTACACATCTCAAACACCTGACAGGTGACAGAAGAGGACATAAGTGAACATTTTCCAATTAGAACCCCAGCAGCAATTAAAAACAGCCACAGGTTATAACACTTCCTCACTCTAACCAAAAGAAAAAAAAATTGCTGCATACATGAGCAAAAAATGAAATTCCCCCTCCAAGTGAAATGAACGCCAAATATATGTTGTATACAATAAGGATATTCCGTACTATTATTATTGCTGAATGTGAAATGTGATACAACACAAGCCTAGAATTTATAAAGTCACAATGCAGCTTTAGAAAAGTGTCAAGACTTTTCAGGTCAGCGGATCCAGCCTATTAATGTGATGGGCATAGGCAAATTGAAAAAATAAAAAGTTAAAATCAATTTTAAGGAATACATCTGTGGAAACTCTAGCTACGCCAGACTGCTCAACCATATGACATAAGCAGTCAATGTGCTTGAGGACTCTAGTGATAGAAATGTCTGGCTCAGCTCCGATCGGAGAGAAGAGTAAACACTTCTCCATGCTGCTGAATAGTAAATGTCCACAATAAGAAGAGGAATACATTAACTGACTGGCTGGAGCACAGAGTTCTATGCGCAGTTCTGGGATATAAATTCCAAAACTCCATATACTAGAAAATAACAGCTTGCAGGCCATAGGTATAGACAGCATCTGGGTCCAAATGGAAGCCCTTTGCAAAGAGCCTATTTTGACTTCCTAGTAATTTTTTAAGTAGGACTCACCTATGCTAAATGCTTGCCAACATTCCTACTCCCCAACCCCCATTTACTACTGTCAAGTAACAGCCCCTTTTATTAAAGTAAAAAATACTAAAGCTTTCTTGTGCAAGCTCACAGTCCCAGCATCCTCCGGGACTGTGACATCATAGGGGGCGGGGTCACCGTGTGACACGAGCATGTGACCCCGCCCCCTTGTCCTTATATAAGTCACAACACAGCGCGTCTCTGCCATTCCGGCCAGAGCGACGAGTCAACATCGGAAGAAAAAGAAGAAGAGGAGGAAGAAGAAGAAGACAGCGCAGAAGGCGGCGACAGCGGCAAGAACAGAAGAGACCGTGGAAGACCCCCGAAGACCCCGAAGGCAGAACGAGACCCCCAGGCGACGGCGACGACGAAGAAGAAAGCCGGGCTCCTCCGCTCGTGAAAGAGCTAGGTAAAAGAGCAGAAGAGATCGGAGGAGTCCGGTGAGAAGACCCCCCAAGACGGAAGAAGACCCCCGGAGCAGTGCAATAAAATATTTTTAAAAAAATTGTGTGTTTTTTATTTACACTTTTACACCTTAGGTGAATGGGTAGGGGTACATCGTACCCCATACTCATTCACATAGGGTGGGGGGCCAGGATCAGGGGGCCCCCTTATTAAAGGGGGCTCCCAGATTCCCATAAGCCCCCCGCCCGCAGACCCCGATAACCAACGGCCAGGGTTGTCGGGAAGAGGCCCTTGTCCTCATCAACATGGGGACAAGGTGCTTTGGGGTGGGGGGCCGCACGGCCTCCCTTTCCCCAGGGCAACCCCCCATGTTGAGGGCACGCGGCTTGGTACGGCTCAGGAGGGGGGGCGCTCGCTCGTCCCCACCCCTTTCCTGGCCGGCCGGGCTGCGTGCTCGGATAAGGGTCTGAGATGGATTTGGGGGGACCCCCACGCCGTTTTTTTTGGCGTAGGGATTCCCTTTAAATCCATGCCAGGTGACGGGGCTAGCGCGGCGACATCCACTGCCTTCGCTAGTCCTGTCTACCTGCAGTTACTTTCTAAATGAACGGACTTTCCGATCGTGTGTCCCGTGGACTTTTTCCCGCGGATTATCCGCCGGAAAAGTCCGGGCGTGTGTGGGCAAGTCCACACGTTCGGCAAGTCCGGCGGACCACCGCTGGAAAGTCCGGCGGTTTGTCCACTGGACTAGGTCCGGCAGACAATCCCGCCAGTGAGTCCGAGCGTGTGTACGCCGCATTAGGGGTGTACTCACTTTTGTTGCCAACGGTTTAGACAATAATGGCTGTGTGTTGAGTTATTTTGAGGGGACAGCTAATTTACACTGTTATACAAGCTGTACACTCACAGCACTTTACATTGTAGCAAAGTGTAATTTCTTCAGTGTTGTCACATGAAAAAATAGAATAAATATTTACAAAAATGTGAGGGATGTACTCACTTTTGTGAGATACTGTATATTGAGTCTTAATATTGCTTTATTTTCTTTAGCTGTAATTTGGAGAAGACAGTCCCAAAATGGGGGACAGCTGAGGTTTCACACTGGTCTCAACCAACTATAAACATAGGAGCAAGACCACAGAAAAAATAAAAATAAAACCTAGCCTGTCCCAGTTATATTATATTTGCACACATACTGTCCAGCATAATAATGACTGCCACTAACAGCCGGTCCTAGGGTTGTCACCTTTTGGTCCATGAAAAGAGGAATGGGGAGGGTTGGTGGTAGGTGTTGTCAGTGTGATTTAGTCATAATGAACATAGTTACATAGTGCGCGTTCATAGTATAATGAACATGATAAAACAGAGTCTGGTTTTCATTAACATTATGATTAACATAATTTGTTCTTCCTTCTGGGAACTAAGGTAGAATTTAACTCATCAAAATGCTAATTTAATGCTGCAAATTGTCCACTTTATAAAAAAAAAATATATGTTTCTGGTACAAAGCATGGTGAAGTTATTAAAAAATTAATAAAATCTTTTTTTTTTTTTTATTCTAAGCATTTTTTTTTCTGTTCAATAAGTTTTATTATTTTGATAACAGCGAATACATAGCTGCTAGGAGACCTATCATATACTGTTGTGGCGCTGCAGACCAACATAACAAAATAGCTGTCCTCTAGACAAAACAAGGTGTTACAGTAATCTGATAAGAGAAAAATATATAATCCTGAGGCTCTTTCATATTTTTAACATAAAACTATAGAAAATAGACTGTAAAAGTAAAGAAGGGGGGCGGGAGTAGGAAAGTAAAGAAGGGTAAGGGGTGAGAATGGATCCCAGTTTTTGTGTAAATTAAGCATTATGTTGGTGAATTTGGTGGTCAATTTGTCATTAGCAAGCATCCACTGTATCTTGGATTTGTTTGGTTGCTGTAAGGTGAGTTGTTAGTCTAAATTGAAAGCTCCGGTTCCAAGTTGAGCATTCTGAGAGCACAATTTAGTGGTGTGTCAGATTTGCTGCCATTGATCTGGCTGCAGGGTGATACCGCAAATATCTGATTTCCATTTCCACATTAGGCATGATGGGGTGATGAGTAGCCAGTAGTGGTTTGGTTCACAGCAGAACATGCGAACAGGCAAAACATTTGTTTAAACACCGTTAAAGTGCACTTGCAGTGCAAAGTGGATTTTCATAGTTTCATAGTTAGTAAGGTTGAATAAAGACACCAGTCCATCCAGTTCAACCTGAGTGTCTACAATTGTCCCTATCCCTGTACATTGCACACTCACATCAGTCCCTACCCTCAAGGAGCCCACAATCCAAGGTCCCCATTCATATACTGGGGCCAATTTTTGGACAGAAGCCAGTTAACCTACCTGCATGTCTTTGGATTATGGGAGGAAACCAGAGTACCCGGAGGAAACCCACGCAGGCACAGGGAGAACATGCAAACTCCAGGCAGGTAGTGTCGTGGTTGGGATTTGAACCAGCGACCCTTCTTACTGCTAGGTGAGAGTGCTAACCACTACACCACTGTGCCTTTTCCTTTAGTAAATAACCCCTATACATTATATATAATATATCAGGGGTCTCGAACTGGCGGCCCTCCAGCTGTTGTCAAACTACAAGTCCCATCCTGTGGGAGTCATGCTTGTAACTATCAGCCTTGCAATGCCTCATGGGACTTGTAGTTTCACAACAGCTGGAGGGCCGTCAGTTTGAGATCCCTAATATATATATATATATATATATATATATATATATATATATATATATATATATATATATATATATACACATACATATATGTAGCAGGGACATTTTTGTCTATTAATGTGGTTATGTATATAGTAATGTATAGTCTATGGACATTGCTATGGTTCAGTGTTTGGGGCCATCTGGTGACCAAATCTGGTAATGCACTGATATGGTCATTACATTAGAACAAGCACAAAATACTTTTACAGGAAGTACTGTTATGTTGCTAAGAAGTTTGACCTTGTTACCCAGGAGTCTGTGTGACCTACCCATGAACACTCCCTTGTACAGTGCATGCTGGGTAGGGTATAAAAAGGACTGCAGCGGCCATATTTGGCCTCTTGGGACCACGCTGCCTGCCTGTGCGGATCTGTGAGGAGGTTTCCCGTAGACAGCGGCATACAGTTATCGCGGATTGCAAACCTGCTTGTTTGCGAGGTGACTTGACGGAGCCTGAGAGCTGGTGATCGGATTCAAGAGGCCCAGAGACGCTTGTCGGAGTATCAGAGGACTGGATTCAATCAGCGGAGTGACACAGAGCATCTGACCCAGCTAATACAGAAGCAAGCTGCAGTTACCGGATCAAAGTCATCACCCAGGACTCCGATCCAGTTGGTGAGCGGGTTACGACCCAGTCTTTGTTATTTGTTGCACGCAGTGAGACTCACTCACAGGCCTCGCTGGAACCTGTAGTTCCACGAAGGAGTAACAGAGCAACTGACATTAAGCAGGCTTGGGGCCCACTTCACGTTAGTGCCCAAGCATTGTGTATAAGTTCTTGCAGTTATACCCGGAGCATCCTAAGTTAACTTTTTGCCTACCTTTTGGATTACAAATATCTGAGGAACCACTTTAAGCTAGCGAAGAAAGAAGATATACGGGAGAAAGTACTTTAAGTGAGGCCTCACGTAAAACTTTAAAGTAGCGGGAGCTCCCAGGTTTAGATACATAGAAAATATATATCTTTCCTATTGTATTTGTCTGTTGATTTATATTGTACTGACATCCTACATTGGGATGACAGTGCAATCTCTGTAACCACCTGTTTAATATACTTGCAGTAAAAGCATTTCTGGTTAGGTATTCAGTTGTGTGGTGTACTGTTTTCCCCACCAGGTGGAGACAGAGGATCCTGAGGGTATCATACAGGTACTTTACATTGTTTATATTGTACTGTATTGCATTGCACCACAGCTGTGCCAAGGGGATCGAATTAAGTTAGTGGGGTTGCTCAGAAGAGTACAGGCCCAATCCAAACTAGCAGCTCCTTCGGGGGTCAGTGCTACATATATATAATACACTGCCGCTTACTGAATAACCAGCTTAATTTAGATTAAGCAGGCAATCTCTCTGTCCACGCCAACAACACTACACATGGTCGTATATTGTGTGGGGCATGGACTTAGTCCCCCTGAGCCATGATTGGCCAAAGGCACCCTGCCTTTGGCCAATTATGGCTCTCTTAACAGAGCACACTGTGATTGGCCAAAGCATGCAGGTCTGGTACATGCTTTAGCCAATCATCATACAGCAATGCACTGCGATCTCGCAGTGCATTATAGGGCCTTCCGCGGCACTCAAATTTTCCGCGAACGCCCCATAATGTTCGCTCTTCGGCAAACACTCGATGTTTGAGTCGAACTTATGTTCCACCTGAACACGGAGCTCATCCCTTGTAGCCAGTAAGAAGTTGAGAACATAGCAAGGGACTCAAGCTCAGGGAGTGTGGATCCTTACAACAGTGGTCTTCAAAGGTTGTCAGGGTGACCCCTTTATCAAGGACAGGGACTGTAGACAGAATAAAATGTTTTACTTGTAAATAGTGGAAGAGTTTGGTTTTAGAAAAAAATGTATCTGCTTGCAAAGTATGAAAGGACTTAGGGCCGAGGGATGACAGGAGGCTACATGATTTTTAAATGCCAAAATGCATGAGAGTTTTCCCATGGTGGAGAGAAGGCAGGATTCTCAAAGAAGAATATTAAGGGAAAATGAGAGGACTGAAGCCCCCCGGAATATTTAAGGACATCCCATATGGATAGGGATTGAAGAGTAACTGGGATCAGCAGGTAGGATCTATCACGTGGATCTGTGCATTTTTTTTTCTTTTAATGCTGTACTACAAAAAAAGAAACAAACAGAACAGATGGTAGAAAAAAGTAAAAGGAATAAAGAAAAGTCATTAAAAAATGCTAAGGGAAGAACATAAAAAAAATAAAATAATAATTTGAGTTAATGAAAGATTAAAAAAAGGGGTTATTTAGATAAAATGTTAATGAACGTTATGTTTTGTTGTATTTGAAGATCAAAGGACAATACTGTAATTAATGTAATTTGCATATAAGCACTACATTTAAAGTGTAGGTCAACCCTAAAACAAAAAATGACATTAACAAAAAAATATAAAAAAAAACATTTGGAAAAAAAAAAAATTGTAACTTACCAGAAACCCCTGTTGTTAGGGAGTCTTCCTAATCTGCCTCTTAATATTGCGCCGTGCTGTTACTTCAGTTCCTCCTCTTCGGCGAGCGGCCCCGTTGTCTTCTGGGACATGTGTGTGTCCCATAAAAACAACAGGGCCATTCACAAAGCGATGCGTGTCTCGCATATGCGCAGTAGGAAACGGGCAGTGAAGCCGCAAGGCTCCACTGCCTGTTTCCCTTAGTTAGGATGGCGGCTCCGGCACCCGATCCAATGGACGGATCGGCCTCGGTGGGGGCGACATTGTGGGCTCGCTGGACAGGTAAGTGTTATTAAAAGTCAGCAGCTACAGTGTTTGTAGTTGCTTATTAAAAAAAAAAAAAAACGGCCAGACCTCCTCTTTAAGAATGAAAGCGGCAACCTGAATGCAAGTGATTCATACAGTAAATGCTGTCAGAGCAGGACTCAGAAAGGGGGTTCAGCTGTCAATTTTACAGTCAGTTCCAACTCTGTCTCAGGAGTCCTGTGAGGTTCAGATGTCCACTCTGTATACAAGGAGCCACTGACAGTTGCACAATTTTAAATGTCTAGCAGAAGATATATAAAAAGAGACAGAGGGAAAATAGGACTGTTTATATTAGATGAGAGAAAGCAAATGAGTCCCATACTCTACCCAGAAATACCAGGCAAATTCTTTGTTCCTCATGGCTGAGCACAGCGACAGCCTGGAGCTTTACACAGCTGTACACACTGACCAGATAGTCTCTGCTGCAATTTAGTAAACACTTACAGGTTTTGCCCCCTCCCCCAGCCTGTGATTGGACAGTAAAGAGTGAAGCAGCAGACTGATGACCTAATTTTTCCTCATCACTCTGCTGTCTCCTCCTATCAGTTTTCTCCTTGCACTGCAGCACAATTGATTGGCTCTTTGTGCTGCTTCTCCCCATTTCCTTTCTGAGCTCTACTAACCAGGGACTACAAGAAGGAAATGCCATGTGAAATTACATTGGAAAATACATTTTAAGGATGTATTAATAAATACAGAGCTCTATTAATGTGCTTGTTTTATATCTTCCCAGAGTTCAGCTTTAAACTGCTCAGAGATACAAGAGATCACTTTTATGATGTAGATAACATAATTAATGAATCCCTGCTGTGTTATTTAGCTTTTATCTCCATACAGTTCCCATTTGTTTATACATTAGAACGTTCTTATTTTGGTGCTTTTTCTATACTTTGAGAACAACACTATATGGGCTTCAATTGTACTTTTAAAAGGCAATCTTCAAGAATTAAGTGTTAAAATAGCCCTAATCATTTAACAAATCCTCTCAATAGTGGCTAAGCAGATGTCGAAAAAGGTTTTGCAAGTTTATAATTTCTCTTGAGAGAGCAGCAGAGCAATATAAAATCTGGCCCTGGAGCGGGTACTTAGAGTCCGTCCATTATGGATCTCTGATGCCCCTATAACATAGACATAGCTTTAATTCCCAAGCCTTGATACCTTGGGGCTTTGTTCTGGATATTGTCAGGTGTAATACACTTAGAAATGATACCCTCTCCAAATGTTAGCTAAGGAAAATGATGCAATGTTCAAAACTAGTTTTGTAGCTTTTCAAATACAACATACTGTTAGAAACCAAAGACCTATAACTCGTTGACACAGATTTGACACCTATTACTATAATTTTTTCCTGTGCAGAACCAGAAAATCTGGAACAGATCACAAATATGTGTAGCGCCGGGCTCCTGACGAGCATGCGCTATGTGTTTTGTAAATGTAATGTTCCTAAAACCACAGTTGGGTTTTGGGGTTAATTGTACTAAATTATGGTTTCAGTACCAGTCTGGCTGGATTACAATGTGTTCTGCTTGGCCAAAGGTGTTGTTGTCACCTTTGGCAGGTGCTAGAACGCAGTTTGACTGGACGCATTGGGTGCCAATCTCTCTCGGAACCAATCAGTGAGTGTGTCGTCTTGCTGTGCCGTCTGGGAAAGGGTACTTAAGGTACTGAGATCACGTGCTACGGGGTTTGGGTCCAGAAGATCTTTCTGTCTGTTTGGTCCTGGTCCTCCTGACCAGCCCTCAGGTGCCCTCATGGCCTGGGGTGCTGATCCATCCAATTCCGAGTCTCAGGGCTTAATGTCTATACCTCTGGCAACAAAAGTGAGTACACCCCATAAGTGAAAATGTCCAAAGTGGGCCCAATTAGCCATTTTCCCTCCCCTGTGTCATGTGACTTGTCAGTGTTACAAGGTCTCAGGTGTGAATGGGGAGCAGGTGTGTTACATTTGGTGTTATCGCTCTTGCTCTCATACTGGTCACTGGCATTTCAACATGGCAACTCATGGCACAGAGGATCTGAAAAAAAAAAGAATTGTTGCTCTACATGAAGATGGCCTAGGCTATAAGAAGATTGCAAAGACCCTGAAACTGAGCTGCAGCATGGTGGCCAAGACAATTCAGCTGTTTAACAGGTCAGGTTCCACTCAGAACAGGCCTCACCATGGTCGACCAAACAAGTTGAGTGCATGTGCTTAGCATCATATCTAGAGGTTGTCTTTGGGAAATAGATGTATGAGTGCTGCCAGCATTGCTGCAGAGGTTGAAGGGGTGGGGGGTCGGCCTGTCAGTGCTCGGACCATACGCCGCACACTGCGTCAAATTGTTCTGCATGGGGCACTAATGTTCCCGTTTGGGGTGCCACTTGAGAGGTCAGGTTTCGTTCTATGTTTACCACGTTTTTCTTGTTTATCACCTAAAATATAGGTTATTTACACAGAGTTTGAGTACATACTCTTTATGGTTATACTGAATTTTATGTAATTCCTACGTCGCTAATCGACGCACAATGCCAAATTGTACAATGTATGCTTTTTTGAAAACAATAAAACTTTTTTGAACGAAAAAAAAAATTGTTCTGCATGGCTGTTGTCCCAGAAGGAAGCCTCTTATAAAGATTATGCACAAGAAAGCCCGCAAACAGTTTGCTGAAGACAAGCAGACCAGCTGTGGTCTGATGAGACCAGAATAAACTTATTTGGTTCAGATGGTGTCAAGCGTGTGGGGCAGCAACCAGGTGAGGAGTACAAAGACAAATGTGTCTTGCCTATAGTCAAGCATGGTGGTGGGAGTGTCATGGTCTAAGGGTGCATGAGTGCTGTCGGCACTGGGGAGCTACAGATCATTGAGGGAACCATGAATGCCAACATGTACTGTGACATACTGAAGCAGAGCACGATCCCCATCCCTTCGGAGACTGGGCCGCAGAGCAGTATTCCAACATAACAACCCCAAACACACCTCCAAGACGACCACTGCCTTGCTAAAGAAGCTAAGGGTAAAGGTGATGGACTGGCCAAGCATGTCTCCAGACCTAAATCCTATTGAGCATCTGTGGGGCATCCTTTAACGAAAGGTGGAGGAGTGCAAGGTCTCTCACATCCACCAGCTCCGTGATGTCGTCATTGAGGAGTGGAAGAGGACTCCAGTGGCAACCTGTGAAGCTCTGGTGAACTCAATGCCCAAGAGGGTTAAGGCAGTGCTGGAAAATAATGGTGGCCACACAAAATATTGATACTTTGGACATTTTCACTTAGGGTGTACTCACTTTTGTTGCCAGCGGTTTAGACATTAATGGCTGTGTTGAGTTATTTTGAGGGGACAGAAAATTTACACTTTTGTGAGATACTGTATGTACAGCGTATAGCACAGATTTATTGTCCCTATTGGTTGGTTGGACGCCGGCTGCCATGCCACCACACTAGTGTGGAATCTATCTCAATACACATTGCTGATGATTACAGGTTGGCCCCAAGCAGGTCAATAGAAGACATTGCGCTGTACACATAAGGCCCATACATACTGCATAAAATACGATTTACAGGACTGTGGACACAGATTTCTCTTATGTGATATTACAGCTGTGAACACAGCATGAGTTTAATGATCTTTACACTGCTGTGTACATGGGCCCTGTGAGATACTGTGTGTGGGTGTGTGTACATATATAAAATCAATATTTACTGTGTGTGTGTGTATATATATATATACATGTGTGTGTGTGTATATGTGTGTGTGTGTGTGTGTGTATATATATATATATATATATATATATATATATATAATTAGGGCTGTGGAAATTAAAGATTAATTCCTCGATTAATTGATACTTTTTTTGATCGATCAAAATTCTTTTGATCGGTACTTACCTCTCCGCTGGCTTCCGGGTCTTCAGGAAGTTACGTCGGAGATTCGGTGACGTCACAGACATCGATGTCACCGGACTCCTCCCCCCTTCCCCAAGTGCCTCCATCTGCTAACGAAGGGAAGGGGGAGGAGTCCGGTGACGTTGAAGTTCTGATTGAATGTAACGCGTACGGGGGAGGAGCTACTCATGAAATCACCCGCTGCTGCCCTACGGAACTAACACGATTGTCGGCTTTACATGCTGTGTTTTTATCATCTTTATGTGAGTAGTTTGTGTTTGAACACAAAAATTGAATCTTATACTTAAGCGGTGAGCACTTAGATCTTTTCTTTCTACCCATGACCTGGCATCCTTGCTGAGATCTAAGGAGACGTGAGAGAAGTTTATGGTCCGTGTTAACCCTTTTGATACCCGCTTGCATGACCACCTGTTTGCACAGGGGTCCATGCCATAAGGTGAGAGTGATTAGTTAGACCGGAGGTGGAGGGATTGTCACGCTACTGTGGAAAAAAAAATGACTTACGCCAGTGCTACAGTTTGAATTTAAAATGTATTTGTGTGAACTGTGAAGTTAAGTCATGGATTGTGGAAACTAACTAGTGATTGTATATAGTGTATACCACATTTACCACTGACTAATGCAGAGTTGCAATGCAAGGAGATCAGCTAAAAGTAGTTGGATCTGTATGTGCGTTATAATTAATCGAAATTAGTTGCTTAATAGATTATAAAAAACGATTAATCGAACATGAAAATTTTAAAATATCTTTTTCAAAACAAGGAAGCAAATGCGTTAAGATTACAACAAAAATTACTTTCACTTCCAAAAAGAATTCAAAATCTGTAATCACTGAAAATGCACTGTAGTTTCCCTTTTAAGTATTTAAACAGACTTCACAGCATCTCCAGGAAAGGAGAAAGATGAGAAGCTAATGATTAGAGACTTGCATGAAAAAGCATAACTTTAACCTTTTCCTTCTCCTAATTGTGCAATGATCATGCCTGCGCCTGCAAGACAGATTAATCTTTATAAGTCAGTTTTTAATGAATGTGATGGTGTAAATTTAATTAAAAGCATTAGTGTGAAGGTACAAGTAGAGAGGGTTGTATGCGCATTTCTCAGCATAGGCCTCTTTTATTAATACCTCTGTAACGCAAAAACAGTAATCTCATAGTGTGACTTGTGCCTTTGTAACAAAGTAAAGACAATTATTTTATTCAAAGTAGGTTATCTTACTGAGCTTGCACTAATATTTTTTAGGACACTAAGGGCTGGTTTACACTCCTGTGGCATAACAAGCATGTTACTGCAATGTGCAGCCATGCATGTTACATGCATCTGTGTGCTGGAATGCCTTTGATTTTGCATGATTATGTAAGAAATATATTGCGCTGACACCTGAATAGACAGCAGCCAGCACAGCAATAGACAAAAAATGCAAGACTAGTGATTATAACAATTGTGCGGTGCTAGTGAAATAAAATTCTGCAAGGCTACAGAAATCAATTGAGTGCTAGTGCTCATAAATCTATGAACAGAAATAATGATCATATATGTATGTAGTAATAATGTCCGTGAAAAGAGTCCATATAGTGCAAAAACTGGAAAGTTGTGATCATATATAAGACTGGATCTAATAGGAAAATTATAATCCTTTAAAACATGAATAGATGTGAAAGACAGCCACCACCGATTGCAGGAAGACTTACCAGAATAAATGGACCCAAATGGGCATATGCCCAATGAGTCGCCAAAGCTTGTGCTGTAAACACCAGAGGATGGATCATCCACATGTATGGTTTAAGCCAAGATGGGAGATGCTTCCATATACTGAAAAGGGCTCCGACTGGGCTTCGTTTCGAAAGACCAGTGTCGACAAGTCTCGGTGAGATGTGTCTTTAACCTTGTAACATGCAGTATAACCAAGAAGGAAACAGAAAACTCCACATAGTGTAAACCCATAGGTATACAAATTTTAATGTAAAAAAAATGTGAACACTCCCATTTGGGAAGAGTAAAACAAGCGCTTGTAATCATGAATAAAAGCAACACAATACCATCAGCAGAGCTCTACTAACGCGTTTCGTCTAAGGAGACATCTTTGATTTTGCATGGCACCCCATGCCCTTGGGCTATGTGAGGCATTGTGTTCCCAAGAAAGGCTCAGGTGTGGTTTAGCTTGCAATGGACTTCATTGCATTTTGAATGGGCTGCCTTAAAGTACCAAATGTTAACATGCTTGTGTTAAAGCACTGCATAAGTTTAAATATGTCCTAATGATTGATTTAAAACTGAACTTCAGGTAATTCCACTTCTCAAAAAAAAAATATTCTAAATGTTACTTCCCTAAATCCACAGTCACCTAATGGTCTGGCCCCTTAGTCTTCTATCCTGCTAGGAGGAATGCCCCTCTTTGGGAGTCCACATCACTTCTTGGATGATGTAGCCCCTCCCTATTGGTTGTCCAAAGATGGGGTCCTCTGTAGACTGAATCAGTTGATGTCACTTAGAGGGGTATTAAAACCCTCTCAGATTGCTTGTTTGCAGTATTTGCGACCAGTTCCCCTGCAGTTTTTCTAAATGCCTATTCTAGTGAGAAGGAGAACCCCTGGGGCAACTGCAAAATCCAGACATTTGAGCTAATGAGACTTCTTTCTTCCCCAGACTGAGACACTGGGATCATCAACCAGGATGGTGCCAACATGAACTATGCATGCAGTATATGTCATAAGCATAAAAAAACATGGTGAGATGCACACTGTTTCCAGGATCCTGCCTGACCTTGAAGCCCAGCAGCCTTCGCAATCCATACTGCAGCTTTCTACTACCTGATTCCCGTTCAGGACTGCAATTCTCTGGTACCTCTGCAGTCAGTGCTGGAAACATGTTAAGTACACTCTCTACAAAGTAGGACTTGGGATCTCTTTCTTCCCATATAGAAGGTGCTTTAAAATGAGAAATTGAAGGGGTTAAATAGCAAGTACTTTCCTCTAACAACCAAATCGCCTCCCTTTAAGACCTCCACTCATTTGTCTTCTACTTGCCTGTTCTCGAATCCTCCCAGGATGGAAAGGAGGCTTATCAGTCTCTACCAATGCATTAAAGACCACAAGAATTTCAATCGCCTCAGTAACATGCAATGTAAAGTTATCCAGAGAGCTACTGCTGGTGGAACCCTGAAGGCTACTGTCACAGGTGTACAATGTATTTACCCGCCTGCTAAAATGACCCACAACAACAGACAATGAACTCAATCATGTCCACCATATCGTACCACAATCTTTTATTCCTGTAGGATGTCCCGTCTCATGTGCACTTCTTCAGATGTGACAGAGGAGATTTTGCAAAATACCCGGTTAAAGGGACAGTTTGAATTTGTTGGAGCTGTCATTCATGTCCTACCTGACCTAAGCTAATGCTTCCTTCTTCTATCACATCTAATGGCTTTGTTTTGGTTTTTAGACTCTCCTGCATCTGAGATACCTAAAGTAACTTGAACTTCTTGAAGAGGTGCACTCTTCACTTCCTTTACTACCTATAGCCATAGATAGAGGTCCAGAGTACCATCCCAAGGATGAGACCGACTTGACCCTGAATCCAACTGTCAATCCAAACTAACATTATCACCATCCTGTTACTACCACCCATTATTCCTTGTGCTATGCTGATCCAGGTTTCTGCTGAGTATTCCAGCATCTCCTAGTGGTCGGAATTGCAATTTTTTTTTTTTTACTAACCAGTCCCTGTTGCTTTGTCAGTAATAGGATAGGCCATTACTGCTGGACAACTAGCCCTTCCTCATCTATTCCTATATAATCCCTTATGGAAGCTCGCTCCAGGCCCAGATTTAAGACTTGCAAGTGGCTTTAGACCCAGAAGAGCAACAAGGTTGCATACAACTTAATGCCCCCCCCCCCCCCCACACAATGATCTGTTACTTGTGGTGTACACCAGTTGACTTACCCCTTCTGGGGGAAGAAGAGGTGTACAGAATGTTATTTTTGTTTGTTAAACATAATAAACGTAATCTTCTTTATTATATCCTGATACTTGTAGTAGTGGTACTGAAGACGTACAGAGCCTACTTGTGGCATTGACCTGGACCACTTAACTTGGCCATGGGTGGGGATGCCCGTTCTACCTTCATTAGGCCGGGATCTTCCTTGCCTAGCTCTGCGCTAATCTGATGGTCTTATTACATATTTTGGGTCTAGCTGTGCTGCACAGCCTGGACTGCTGTGCTGGAATCCAGTGAGGTCTAGATCAAGTTGGTGGTTGCTTAATAATGGTCCTACGGTAACCTCATTCTTCTTATGAGGCCCGGGACCCCTGTGGTGGATCCCATAGACAACCTGGCTGTTATATGAAACATATGTTACTTGTAGAGTGTTTACTATTGCGTAGTCATTCGTTTTTCCCCAGTTATAATGCCTATTGTATTATTGTACCCAGTCCTCTGTTTATGGCATCTCATTTGTGAAATGACAGTATGCCAAGTAACCTACACCACCCTATCTATTTGCCTAGAATTCCTCCTACACAATAACTATTTCCAACACTGCTACCTCAACTCCTCCAAAAAATTATATTTCTAAAGGTTTTAGCATTGTCATTGTTAAAACCGTTCCAGTGCCCTTTTCTGATCTCATGGTTGATGATCAGGGTTGGTATTTTTTTTGTGAAGAGTTACATCTAAAGCCTCATACACACGTTAGGATTTTGTACAAACGTTCCTGTAGATTTTTGTACAAAGGGCGTCGGCCCTGAACTTGTATTGCATACACACGGCAGGACTATTTCAGCCAACTTTCACTAAATCACGTGGTTTTTCTGCTCTTTACCGCCACCTTTGGTCAACTTCTGTATTGCTGTCTGATCTTTTGCATTGGTTCTGCATTGGTTTGTACAAAAGTCCTATGGTTTTGTGTACACACGATAGGACTTTGCTCCATCAGACTTTTGTTGGCAGAAAGTTGGTCTGTTTGCACAGCCAACAAAAGTCTGATGAAAACGGAAAAAGTTGGTCCGATGGAGCGTACACACGGTCGGATGTTGGTCCAAAACAGCTAATTTGCATGTTTGTTGTCAAAAAGTCTGATTGTGTGTATGGGCCTTAACACTGTAAATTTCCTCAACAAGGATCATTTGTCCTTTTAAAAAAAAGTCTGAGATGTAGACCATTCTCTTCCATGCAGCTTACTTTTCTGAAACAGAAGTCTAAGCCCCCGTACACGCGGTCGGAAATTCCAACCACAAAATCAGTCGTTTTTTTCCGAAGGATTTTGTCCGACACTGGTGTTGCACACACACGATCGGACAAAGTTGTCGGAAAATCCGATCATTCTGAATGTGGTGACGTTCGTTGCTTACGACGGAACTACGTAGAGGCTAGTGGCCAATAGCTTTGGTCTCGTAATTTGATCTGAGCATACGTGGCACTTTGTCCTTCGGAATTCTCTACACACGATCGGAAAAAATCAGATCGGATTTTGTTGTCGGAAAATTTGAGAGCAAGATCTCAAATTTTTTCCATCGGAAATGCCGACGGAAAAAGTCTGATGGAGCCCACACACGGGCGGATTTTCTGACAACATGGTCCGATCGGACATTTTCCTACGGAATTTCCGAACGTGTGTACGGGGCATAAGAGGTAGCTGGTGTTCTGTCAGGGAATCCTCAGAGGTGTTTGGGATTATCTGCAGGCTACCCCCAGGTCATTTAACAGGTATTTAGAGGTGTGGAGGAGGGTAGGTGTCAGGCAATGAGGAACTGGAAGTTGAGAGAGGCACAAGGCACTGAGCAGCTGGAAGCAGGGGAAATCTGGCAGCTGAAGGTGCAGAGACGGCGCAGCAGAGGTTCTGAATGTTGATGCCGAGGAGGTTGGCATAGCTGAGTGTAGATGCAAAAAAAATAATAGAGACCCTACTGGAACCACCTTTCAAATTATTGATAAATTTGTCCCCCATTGGCGAGGTGAATCCTGTCTCAGGGGGGTGTCCCGCCTTGAGACATACTGGATACATGAACTTAAATGTTACTCGCCGCATGGTATCAATGTAGAATGGGACATTAATAGTTTTATCAATAGAGCTTAATGTCATCACCCTAACAACATACCCCTTTTTTAATGTACCCTTTTTTCGCTTCAGATTTTATCTTATATCCTAGTTTGGTGGACCGCTTTTTGGTCCTATGTATTGATACTTTAATAGGTATCCCCTAGATATGGATATTCTAGTACATTTGTCCATATCCTTTGTTTAATACCAATTAGATGGTGTTGGTTTAGTATCACTGCTATTTTATGCTTATTTTTTTGTTGATTGTATTGTTGCACTAATTGTGCGTATTTTGCATTTCCCTTCATTCTATGGACATGCAGTCGGGTGTGTAGATGTCCATTCCCCAATTATTATGGGATAGATGGATATCCATATACACCGACCCACATTCATGCATACATGTTTGCGTTCATTTATTTGGAACACATTGCCCTTTATGTATCCAATGGCTTGATGTACTTTTTTGCTGGATGACGCCCATTTCCACCTATAAGTACACCTTTGCCAAAATCATCATCCTTTATTGGTCCGTTGACATGGGGACCTGCTCGGGGATATAAGGAGTGCAGACCACATGACCCGCCTGCCATGACGTCTTATTGGCCATTGTTACAGCACCTAGCCGGCGGTGTGAATGCGCTCCAGCCAGCTGAGGTGTGCGGGGTGCGAGGCTTGGAACGCATGGAGGCGGAAGTGACGTCACGTTCCAGGCGGAAGTGACGTTCCGCTCCGGTTTGGGATGATGTTCCGCCATACACCAATTGGCGTAGGTGGTGTCTTCACACTCTGGTTACTACGGAGCGACGGAGATGGTTAATGCGCTTACACCCTCCGTTTGGATAGGAGGTGTGGAGCGCAAGTGAGCCCTGCATTTCCTGCCGACCTCGGCCGTTCACCTCTTCCCTTATCCAATGGACGGCTTACAACCCGCCATTAGTGTCATACCATTTGACACAGTATATAGTTTCAGTAGAGTTATGTTGGATTAGGGATATTTTCCAATTATGAACGCTATTCATGTTTTGTTATTGTTTACACCAACCCGGAAGTGGTTCACCGCAGAGAGGCTTGGTTAGCAGGCCTTATGACCACTTCCTGTTTGTGACCACTTCCTGTTTGTGAAGTGGTTCACCACAGAGAGGCTTGGTTAGTAAGCCTTGTGACCACTTCCTGTTTGTGACCACTTCCTGTTTGTGACCACTTCCTGTTTGTGATCACTTCCTGTTTGTGAAATTTTGGCGCCAATTTTTCCAGTGAACACAGTATAAAGCCAGTAGCAGTATGAGCCATCAAATGATGCCCCAGTAGAAGACCTATTGGTCGAAACGCGTCGGACTTTGCTGATTTTGAGACCCTTATACTGCTTTTACTCTGTTTTATTTTTGATTTTATCAGTATATGCTCTGTACTGCTTGGGTGAATTCCCCTGTTTGTACCATTATTTATACCCCACACCCAATAAATTAGTGGTGGAATCACACTATTGGAGTTCCTTTTTCCTTTTTCCGTTTCCTGCTTCCTGGTTTGTTCCTGGTGTCGTGCCCCACATGTGTGTCGTTTTGGAAGATTCCGGAATATCCAGCCGAGAGTCCATCCCAGACCTAGAGGAGTGCTGCCAGAATCCAGCTTTCATCCCTTGGGCGCCACCTACAGGAGTTACCATAAGCCCTACTGACCCACTGCCATATGGCAGGTGGGTCCAACATCGCTGGTAAGCGTATGCATTCCATAACCATTGGAGGGTTTATATACTCGTCTATACACATTAGCATCTGTGTTTGCAGAGTTTCTCCATATACATCTCATGTGCAAGGATGATCTATGCCATGTGATTTATTTTCCTTAACAAAGGACTTTATCATTGTTTCACTATATTATATTGCACCGGACTTTCTTTCACTTTATGAGTCTATTGGCTCTATTTTTTGTTAGCGCTACACATTGTGGTTATTTATTAACCACTTCAGCCCCGGACCAATTTGCAGCTAAAGGACCAGGCCCCTTTTTGCGATTCGGCACTGCGTCGCTTTAACTAACAATTGTGCGGTCGTGCGACGTGGCTCCAAAACAAAATTGGCGTCCTTTTTTTCCCACAAATAGAGCTTTCTTTTGGTGGTATTTGATCGCCCCTGCGGTTTTTATTTTTTGCGCTATAAACAAAAATAGAGCGACAATTTTGAAAAAAATGCAATATTTTTTACTTTTTGCTATAATAAATATCCCCAAAAAATATATAAAAAAAACATTTTTTTTCCTCAGTTTAGGCCGATACGTATTCTTCTACATATTTTTGGTAAAAAAAATCGCAATTAGCGATTATTGATTAGTTTGCGCAAAAGTTATAGCGTTTACAAAATAGGGGATAGTTTTATAGCATTTTTATTAATATTTTTTTTTTTATTAGTAATGGCGGCGATCAGCGATTTTTATTGTGACTGCGACATTTTGGCGGACACATCGGACATTTTTGACACATTTTTGGGACATTTGTCATTTATACAGCAATCACTGCTATTTAACCACTTCAATACCAGGCACTTAGACACCTTCCCGCCCAGACCAATTTTCAGCTTTCAGCACTGTCGCACTTTGAATGACAATTGCGCGGTCATACAACACTGTACCCAAACAAATTTTTTATCATTTTGTTCCCACAAATAGAGCTTTCTTTCGGTGGTATTTGATCACCTCTGCGATTTTTATTTTTTGCGCAACAAATAAAAAAAGACCAAAAATTTTGAAAAAAAAACAAGTTTTTCTTTGTTTCTGTTAATTTTTTTGTAAATAAGAACATTTTCTTCTTCAATGATGGGCACTGATATGGCTGCACTGACGGGCACTGATAAGGCGGCACTGATGGGCACCGATGGGGTGGCACCAATGAGGTGGTACTGATGAGGTGGCACTGACGGCCACTGATGATGGGCACTGATAGGCGGCACTGATGGGCACTGATAGGTGGCACTGATGGGCACTGATAGGTGGCACTGGTATGTGGCACTGATGGGCACTCATATGTGGCACTGATGGGCACTCATAGGCGGCACTGATGGGCACTCATAGGCGGCACTGATGGGCACTCATAGGCGGCACTGATGGGTACTTATGGGTGGCACGGATAGGTGGCATGGATGGGCACTGATGGGCACTGATAGGTGGGCACTGATGGGCACGGATGGACGCTGATAGGTGGCACTGCTGGACACTGATGGGTGGCACTGATTACACTGATGGGTGGCACTGAAAACACTGGATGGCATTGCTGGGTGATGGGTGGCACTGGTTGCTACTTGATGGTGCCAGCCAGTGCCCATTTGTGGGCACTGACTGGCACAGATTGGGCATCATTTGCACATGTGGATGGCCAGGGGGTACATACCTGGCCATCCACATGTTGCCCACTTCCCTGGTGATCCTAGTGGAGTCCCTGGTGGTCCAGTGTGGGCATCTGAGGGGGGGCTGCGCTGATAAACAATCAGCGCAGACCCCCCCTGTCAGGAGAGCCGCCGATCGGCTCTCCTCTACTCGCGTCTGTCAGACGCGAGTGAGGAAAAGCCGATCACCGGCTTTTCCTGTTGACATCGTGATCAGCCGTGATTGGACACGGCTGATCACGTGGTAAAGAGCCTCCGCCGGAGGCTCTTTACCGAGATCAGTGTAGCGGTGTGTCAGACTGACACACCGCTCCACCGATCGCCGCGATGCGCGCCCCCACGGGCGCGCGGCGGCATGTTATCCTGAAGGACGTCATATGACGCCCAGTCAGGATAACAGAACCACTTCCCGGACGTCAATATGCTATTGACCGGGCGGGAAGTGGTTAAATAGCACTGATTCCTATGTAAATGACAGTTGTAGTTAGGGGGTTAACCACTAGGGGGCAGGGAGGAGTCAGTGTGACGTGTTGTGTTTTTTTTTACAGTAGGGGGGCGTGGCTGTACGTCTGACGTCATTGATCGGCGTTCCCGATGACAGGGAACCGCCGATCACTGACAGTCAGTGTAGGAAGCGCGGGGAGAGGTTTGTTTACATAGACCTCTCCCCGTTCTTCAGCTCCGTAACCCGATCGCGGGATACCAGCGGCGATCGGGTCCGCTGGTCCCGCGGCCGGGGTCACGGAGCTCCCGACCGGGTCGCGAGCGCGCCGCTACCGGCGCGCGCGCGACCACGGGCAGGCACATGCACGATCACGTACTGGTACGTGATTCTGCCTGCCCGTGCCATTCTGCTGACGTATATATGCAGTGGCCGGTCGGGAAGTGGTTAAGATGCAATGGAAGCTGCAGATACAGCAAGGACAGTGGATACAGCTTGGGTGCAGAAGTGTGAATCTTAGTTGAGGCACCACAGAGACTGCAGGTGTAGCCAAGATCCAGCAGAGGCTGTGGATGTCGCAGAGGTGCTGCAGTGATGCAACAGAATCTGAGAGCGGAGGCAGTCTGCTAGGCTGCAGAGAGGTTGTGCTGAGTAAGAGGACGCTGAGCCAGTGGATCACGTGGACTCCAGACACAGAACAAACTTGAGAGGGGAGGCCCAAGGCATTTCAGGATACCTCTGACCTGACTCCCAGAGAGGTGCAGGCAACACAGAGGCTTTAAGTGGAGAAGTATTTAGTGTTGCATTTACCTTAACCCAACTTGTTGGGACAGTGTTCGAGTAATCGTATGCCACCAGGAGGGCATCTATGTAGCATTGGTATGGTGAGAGACCTTTGGCCACCTTTTTATGTGTGTTGAACTTGTTTTCTGTCACTGGAATGTTGCTGCTACCAGCAGAGTTCTGCCTAAAGAGGACTGCATTGCCTTTCCTTCTTTGGAGTACCCTTGTGTGGAGGGTGAGTGCTCCACTGCAGTACAATGCATTTGTCTTTACCCAGCTTGTGAGAGGAGGGACAGCTGAGAGGAGGGACAGGGAGGAGATAAAACAGGGAGGAGGGACAGCAGAGAGGAGGGCAGAGAGGGGGACAGCAGGGAAAAGGGACAGCAGAGGGGGGGGGGGGGGGGGGGGGGGGGCAGAGAAGAGGGACAGCAGAGAGAAGGGACAGCTGAGAGGAAAGACTGTGTGTGTGTGTGTGTGTGTGTGTGTGTGTGTGTGTGTGTGTGTGTGTGTGTGTGTGTGTGTGTGTGTGTATATATTGTTTTCACTGATATTTGAGTGGTTTGTCTTTCTACATTTTTGTGTGTAAGCAGGGCAGCTGGATGTTTATTCTAGCGTTTAATATATTTATTTACGTTCATAGATAGATTTTCATCACAGTAATAACTGCTTGTCATCATTATAGTTTTTCCTAATTTTATATGTTTTTTTGCTCATGTTTGGGTTTGATGGTTTGGTGGGCGTTTGTTTTTTCTTTTGCAATAAGTTTGGTCTGTATCTCATTTCGCTGCCTTTGTGGGGTAACTGAATACATATATAGAGTTTCATTAACATAGTGGCAGTGTTGCACTCCATATATCATTTTTCTTATTTTTATGTAGCACATTTAGGTGCATGCAGCAGCTTACTGTACATTTTTTTGGCATCTACTTACCCTGTAGCAGTGCATAAGGTTCTTTCAGGTGATACCACGCCTCCTAACCACCTTTACAATGGTCTATGAAGAGTGATACACCGATTGCTCTTCAGAGAGCATTTATAGTCTGAATGAGCTCTAAGGGTTATTTTACACTAGTGTTGCTATTTGAAGAGTGAGCCACAATCTGGAAAGCACTTGACAGACAACATCTCCTCGCCACCTGCTTTAACCCCTTGTTTCTTGCACTAGTTGCACTCCGCTTTTAGTTGGAGGGGTGGCTGTCTTGTAGGCTGGGTTCCATGATATATCTGCGTTCTCTATATAAGGGATCCTCAAACTACAGCCCTCCAGCTGTTACGGAACTACACATCCCATGAGGCACTGTAAAACACTGACATTCACAGACACGACTAGGCTTGATGGGAATTGTAGTTCCTGAACAACTGGAGGGTCATAATTTGAAGACCCCTGCTCTATATAGTGCTAGTTTCATTCAAATAACTCCCCCCAGTATGATTGCATAAAATGAGAAAATAAAAAAAAAGAGGCGGTATAGAAATAAGGGAGGTGTAAGTAAACCCACCCTACTTTGTAAAACACACCTTACTTTGTGATAGTGCATGATGGGTTGTGAAGTTTTCTGGATGTGCTCAAAATGTTACAGAAAGTCACGTCTCAGATGCAGTTTTGTGAAATTGGGAAAAAAAAGCTACAGATTTAAAGCTGACATAAACAAGGTAAGTGAGAGGTGAGCACATTGGGATAGCTTGATGGCATTAGAAAACACTTTCTTATGCAAAGTGAAATGATGTCTGAAAAGGTGAACTTATCCTTTAACCACTATAGACCCACGCTATAGCCAAATGACGGCTACAGCGCGGATCTATTGTGCCGGGACGACGTCTATTGACGTCGTCCCGGACACGAGCTGCCTGCGCGCCCCCTGAAGGGCGCGCGTGGCGCGCTCTGTGATCAGCGAGTCTGTGAGACTTGCTGGATCACAGATCCGCGTAAGGGGTCGATCCCGACCCCTTACCACGTGATCAGCTGTCAGCCAATGACAGCTGATCATGTGATACTAACAGAGCCGGTAATCGGCTTTTTTTTTCCTCCTCGCGCTGACAGCGAGGAGAAAAAAAAAAAAAGCCGATCACTGGCGGCAGTGAGAGGGACATCAGTCCCTCTCACTGCAATGTGCCCAGCGATGTGCCAATACATTGTGCCCACCTTTGCCCCATTAAAGTGCCCCTACCAGTGCCCACACTGCCATCTCTCAGTGCCCACAGTGCCATCTCTCAGTGCCCACAGTGCCAGTGCTGCACATCAGTGTCACCTGCCAGTGCTCATCTGTGTCACCTACCAGTGCTCATCTGTGTCACCTACCAGTGCCACCTATCAGTGCCCATCAGTGCCCCCCATCAGTGCCACCCATCAGTGCCCATCAGTGTCATCCATCAGTGCCCATCGGTGCCACCCATCCGTGCCACCCATCAGTGCCCATCAGTGCCATCTTTGCTGTCCCCATCAGTACAGACTTATCTGTCCCCATCATTACCGACTTATCTGTCCCCACCAGTGCAGCCTATCAGTGCCCACCAGTGCAGCCTATCAGTGCCCACCTGTGCCGCCTCATCAGCGCTTATCAATGAAGCAGAAAAATTACCTGTTTGCAAAATTTTATAACAAACTATTAAACATGATTTATTTATTTTTTTAAATTTTCCATCTTTTTTTGTTTGTTTCGCAAAAAATAAAAACCCCAGCTGTGATTAAATACCACTAAAAGAAAGCTCTATTTGTGGGAAAAAAATGATAAAAATTTCATTTGGGTACAGTGTTGTATGACCGCGCAATTGTCATTCCAAGTGCGTCAGTGCCAAAAGCTGAAAATTGGTCTGGTCACGAGGGGGGTTTAAGTGCAAAGTAATCAGGTGGTTAAGTATCTCTGTAACAACCAAAACCTATTTACTAAAGTAAACTTCTTCAAGGCCATAGGAACCTCTTTGAATTTTGCAATAAGCCCAATAAACTGCTAGAGCTCTTCGGGGGCCTGCATGTCTCATCCTACTTACCCCACATTTTTCCTGCCAATGGTTTTAACCTCCCAAAATCTTTAGACATGTTGGTACAATTTTGTAACTTAAAAATCAAGGTATATAACCTCCCTTCACTTGTCCAGTCTCCATAGGCCTATGGCCATATTAATTAAATGAAAAAAACATCTTACAAATTCTGGCATTCCTATAATCTCTCCAGAGGCCCCAATTTTGAAGGAAGAATTTAGGCTCACCCTATCTCCAGCCAAATTAGGGAAGGCTGCTGGTCCAGATGGCTTTATTGTTATTACAAGATCTTCTAGGACACTCTAATCCTACACTTTCTTAGGCCCCTTTCACACTGGGGCGGTTTGCAGGCGCTATTGCGCTAAAAATAGCGCCTGCAAACCGACCCGAAACATCTGTTGCTGTGGCTTCAGTGTGAAAGCCCGAGGGCTTTCACACTGAAGCGGTGCGCTTGCAGGACGCTGGAAAATGTCCTGTAAGCCGCATCTTTGGCTCGCTATAGGAGCGGTATATTTACCGCTCCTATAGCGGCCGTTCCCATTGAAAACAATGGGGCAGCGCTCCGAACCCGCCCGCAAAACGCCGCTGCATCGGCGGTTTGCGGGCGGTATTGACCCTTTTCGGCCGCTCGCGGGGGGTAAAACCACCCCGATAGCGGCCGAAATGCGCTGCTAAAACGCCGTTAAAGCGGCGCTTTACCGCCAGCGCCCCCACCGCTCTAGTGTGAAAGTAGCCTTACAGCTTTCAACTCTAGCTTACAAGGCCAATGGATACCAAAAGATGACAAAGACCCCTCCCAGCATGGTGCTATTAACCCTCCTAAATATGGACCTTAAGACCCCTTTCACACTGGGTCGTATTTCAGGCACTTTAGCGTTAAAAAAAAAAACCTGTAAAGCGCCTGAAAGAAGCCGCAACTGCAATCCCAATGTGAAAGCCTGAGTGCTTTCACACTGAGACCCCTTTCACACTATGGCATTTTTCAAGCGCTTTAGTGTTAAAATAAGCACCTGTAAAGCGCCTGAAAGAAGCTGCAACTGCAATCCCAATGTGAAAGCTCGAGTGCTTTCACACCGAGGCGCTGAGCTGGCAGGGCGTCAAAAAAAGTCCTGCAAGCAGCTTCTTTGCAGCGCTTTTGGAGCGGTGAATATCGCCTGAAAAGCGCTTCTAGCAGCAGCGCTCTGTGGGCACCTTTAACTTTTTTTTGGGCACTAGCGGGGGTTAAAAGCGCCCCACTAGCGATCGAAAAACGCGGGTAAAGCGTTGCTAGTTTAAGCAGCGCTTTACGATCGTTTTTCGGGTGCTGGCAGTGTTAAGGGCTCTTAAAGCACTTGGGTTATCACATTGGAATTGCAGATGAGGCTTCTTTCAAGCGTTTTATAGGCGCTTTTTTAACGCTAAAGTGCCTGAAAAACGCCTGAAAAATGCCCCAGTGTGAAAGGGGTCTAAGATTTTCTTTTTGACAAGATAATCCATCCACCTCACAGGTGTGGCATATCAAGATGCTGATTAGACAGCATGATTATTGCACAGGGGTGCCTTAGGCTGGCCACAATAAAAGGCCACTCTAAAATGTGCAGTTTTACTGTATTGGGGGGTCCAGTAACTGGTGTGACCACCATTTGTCCCACGCAGTGCAGCACATCTCCTTCGCATGGAGTTGATCAGGTTGTTGATTGTGGCCTGTGGAATGTTGGTCTATTCCTCTTCAATGGCTGTGCAAAGTTGCTTGATATTGGCAGGAACTGGAACACACTGTCGTTTATGCCAATCTAGAGCACCCCAAACATGCTCAATGGGTGACATGACCGGTAGGTATGCTGACCATGCAAGAACTGGGATGTTTTCAGCTTCCAGGAATTGTGTAAAGATCCTTGCAACATGGGGCCGTGCATTATCATGCTGCAACATAAGGTGATGGTCGTGGATGAATGACACAACAATGGGCCTCAGGATCTCTCAGATGGCTGGTCTCAGATGATCTTGGAGGTGAAGATGCTGGATGTGGAGGTCCTGGGCGGGTGTGATTACACGTGGTCTGCGGTTGTGAGGCTGGTTGGATGTGCTGCCAAATTCACTGAAACATCTTTGAAGACAGCTTATGGTAGAGAAATGAACATTCAATTCAAGGGCAACCACTCTGGTGGACATTCCTGCAGTCAGAATGCCAATTGCACACTCCCTCAAAACTTGCGACATCTGTGGCATTGTGCTGTGTGATAAAACTGCACATTTTAGAGTGGCCTTTTATTGTGGCCAGCCTAAAGCACTCCTGTGCAATAATCATGCTGTCTAATCAGCATCTTAATATGCCACACCTGTGAGGTGGATGAATTATCTCGGCAAAGGAGAAGTGCTCACTAACACAGATTTAGACAGATTTGTGAACAATATTTGAGAGAAATAGGTCTTGTGTGTACATAGAAAAAGTTATAGATCTTTGAGTTCAGCTCATAATAGGGGCAAACACAAAAGTGTTGCGTTTTATAATTTTGCTCAGTGTATTGGGGACACGATAAAATAAATTCCTTGGCACATTTCTAATGGCCAATCTAAATGAACTCTTACATGCCAATTCTGCTCCCTTACTAAACAAAATTAAAGCAGACCTGATAATTTGGAGGAATTTAACCCTACCCTTGTGTAGCGGGCCATCTGGCACCCGGCCTGGGAGCCTTCGCCAAGATAGAGCTTCCTCCACTCTGGAACCAGGTATTATAGCTGAAAATTGCACCCAAGGACTAGACAACACAAACTTAGGTGCAAACTAGAACTCTTTATTCTACATTCACACAACATTTATACCACACAAAATCAGGTAAGAACTTGATCACATTATCCCAAACAATGCAAAGTTTAAACAGTAATATCATTGTTCAAGGCCAATATCAACAGTGTTAGAAGTTTTTGAGTTAATTAATATTTTAAGTGATAAAAGTTTCTGAAAATATATGTATGTATATGTACGGTAATAATGATGGTCTCCGAAGGTCACAGAATAACACAAGAGAACAGAGAGGAGTCGTTCTGCTGTGTAGATAATTCTATTCTGAGTTATTATGTCAGGAGGACAATGGGTGGAGTTATGCTACTTATCTTTAGACTGAACCATATTAGGTATATATGCAAATATGAGTGTCACTGGGATAATGCTGACATTACATTATGAAACAGTATAAGAATGGAGTAGGGTTATGGTAGAGGAGGAAGGGAGGTGGAGAGAGGAGAGAAGAGAGGTGGAAAGAAGGAACTCTACACTTTTGAGGATGTAACATTAGAAGTCTCAACCTCACTCTGAGGCCGTCACCATGACATATGTTACCAGATGTCAGTCTTGTCTTTGCTTATCTTTCTGAACAATAAACAACCCTTCGAAGTATTCTGCTGAGAAACTGATTCTTAAAAAGTAAGTTGGAAATGTGGCCTTGGATAAAGGCATACAAATCTCCTCTACACACACTCTCTAGGAGAGAGGACATTGATTTACATTTTATACGAAGACTTTGTTATTTCATCCAGAAACGCCCTGTGAGTATGTAGACTATATATAGAATTTTTACTATATCTACACCTTTTTACAATGGCAAGCCAGACAGAATAGTCAATTTTTTTCCCCACTCCTTGACAAAAGGGGGAGATGAACACAATTATTGATCAAGTCTCGGGAAAAAATGATCAAAGAACCTAAAAGGAGGCGTTTTCGTCAGATGTGGACAAAAGTCAAGGGTGAGTTTTTTCTCGGTCTGTTTTCTCACCTCTAGCCACGAAGAAAAAAAAAAAGATACAGCCTACGAAGTTGGTTGACAAGGCCAGTTGGACGGTATACTTCAAGTTATTTTTGGAAATCCAGTGACGGTTAGGTACAAGAAGATATCTAAAATAAAAGGTAAAAAAACTGCGCTATTCACAAGAAAAAGAACTCTAAATATAGCTGCAATAATAATGGGATAAACACAGTAGTAATGTAGAAAAAAAAAAAAAATCGCGCTGTTAGAGTCCAATTGAAGATAGGAAGTATGAAACAGTCCTAAAAACAACTTCTTTTAATGTAGATAATATCCTCCAATGGAAATATTAATCAAAGAAAATGTTTCAGCAATATTGAACCTTGCTCCTATGGATAAGCATGCTTACCAGATGTAAGCCAAAATTTGCATATGGCTTTAACCCAGCCTGGGTTGATGATCCAAGATTCTTTATAGGAAACAGCACAGATTTGTGGTATAGTGATCGTCTCCTTCCAGGTATGGTACTCACAAGGAATGGTTACACAGTGCCGAAAAAACAAAAAATATATACCATAGCATAATACTGCTATATATTTTGTAGAGAATATGTCACAAAAATCATGTGCCAGACTATGAAAACACCCGTGTCAACAGGTAAAATAAATATATGTGCACCACCACCAAATAGAGGGCCTCCTTACCAGATGCCAAAGGAAGTACACACACACACAGACAAATGATCCTTTCCAAAGGATTTCCCAACCAGTCAAAAGAAATAAAATTTATCTGTGTGTTCTATAAGAGAAGTGCCTCCTTACCAACAGGAAAGCATAAACAGCAAGCATGCACTTTCACCGGTTAGGCTGTCTCCTTACCACAGTCTCAGGTTATAAAGGCTTGTACTGCTAGCAAAGGGGAGCAGGTAATCCTCCACAGCCTGGAATGTGCCGTTTACAGGCACAGAACTTTCAGCCAGTACCCAGGGGAAAAAAGCATACAGACCATGGCGTAATAACGTACAGAGCAGCGTAGTAGATTGATCAGCTGGAGATTAGGCTAGAGCTCACAGGCTGTGTCCTCTAGCCTAATCTCCAGCTGATCAATCTACTACGCTGCTCTGTACGTTATTACGCCATGGTCTGTATGCTTTTTTCCCCTGGGTACTGGCTGAAAGTTCTGTGCCTGTAAACGGCACATTCCAGGCTGTGGAGGATTACCTGCTCCCCTTTGCTAGCAGTACAAGCCTTTATAACCTGAGACTGTGGTAAGGAGACAGCCTAACCGGTGAAAGTGCATGCTTGCTGTTTATGCTTTCCTGTTGGTAAGGAGGCACTTCTCTTATAGAACACACAGATAAATTTTATTTCTTTTGACTGGTTGGGAAATCCTTTGGAAAGGATCATTTGTCTGTGTGTGTGTGTACTTCCTTTGGCATCTGGTAAGGAGGCCCTCTATTTGGTGGTGGTGCACATATATTTATTTTACCTGTTGACACGGGTGTTTTCATAGTCTGGCACATGATTTTTGTGACATATTCTCTACAAAATATATAGCAGTATTATGCTATGGTATATATTTTTTGTTTTTTCGGCACTGTGTAACCATTCCTTGTGAGTACCATACCTGGAAGGAGACGATCACTATACCACAAATCTGTGCTGTTTCCTATAAAGAATCTTGGATCATCAACCCAGGCTGGGTTAAAGCCATATGCAAATTTTGGCTTACATCTGGTAAGCATGCTTATCCATAGGAGCAAGGTTCAATATTGCTGAAACATTTTCTTTGATTAATATTTCCATTGGAGGATATTATCTACATTAAAAGAAGTTGTTTTTAGGACTGTTTCATACTTCCTATCTTCAATTGGACTCTAACAGCGCGATTTTTTTTTTTTCTACAAGAAGATATCTGCCAAGGTTAGTTCCTAAGAAAATATTGGGTTGTTGCCCAAGAAGAAAAAAGTGTTGAAACCGGAACGGAGAACGTTATTTGAAAAAGCCACCATTGTAGATGTACAATTTGGGTGAGCTAATATGAATGTCGGATTTTGATGTTTGAAGATGGAAGGTCCAAGCACAAAGGCAAAGAATGGATCAACAGGCAAAACACTACAGCACATGACAGCACACAATTCAAGGAACAAGGCAAAAAGCTACAAGAAAATTATGCTTCAAAGAACAAAGAAAAGACATTATTTTTCCAAGAAAAAGCAACATTCTAAAAACACTTTATAAAATTTCTCTATTCATTCTCCATCTTGCCTGTGGGCATGTGAAACCCACAGGCATTCTCTTCTGGGATTATATTGACGCCCATTCATTCTAATCTCGCGCATGCGCAGTACGAACAGAATAGGAGGGCTGTCAGCAGCTCCTGTTGCCATCCCAATGGGGGCAGCGTCGAAAGTCCCGCCCCGTTGTGATAGCAGAGAGAACACAATCGTCCCAAATGTGACTGTCGTGATGACGTCACGTTCGGTTTCCAAGTCTCGCGCTATCTCGGGCCAGGCCGCCGCACTGACTCCTGGGAACTATGACACAAGCTCCCAGGAGACAGTGCGGCATAGGGGATATTACCAAATAGCCGTAATATCCCCGCCCATATCCGAGAGAAGGAGAACCGGAAGCGATGGATGGCAGCAAGAAATCAACAAAAGGTAAGTAAAAAAAAAACACAGTTTCGGTGAGTATAGGATTTTACATGTAGGTCTTAGAATCGGGTGGAGCTCCGTTTTAATAAGGAAACTAAGTTTAATGCAGCATGTAAATGTTTATGAATATTTAAGCCCTGAACAACAGAAAATATGTGTTATTACACGTGGTCATTCTAAAACCCATAAAAAGGGGCAGAACAATGTTTTCAGAGAAAAAATATTGATTAAGATTGTGGAAAGAACTGTATGAAATTGAGATAATGGAAAACCTGATGTTTAGTGGTTTGCAAAAATCCTACAGATTTGGTTGCAGGAAATAATAAGTTGAGGATTGAGCAATTTTTACAAAAAAAATTCCAAACTTGGATTTGGTTAATAAATTAAAAGTAGTAGATTGTCATAATTTACTTAAGGCTACCTAGAGAAAATATTAAAATATGAAAGTTTTGTTCAATCTAAAAAAATTGTAAAAAAAACTCTTAAGTTTTTGTAAAATTAGTATTTCTGATAAAAGTAATGATTTTGGCTGGGGAGGAGTTTTCTCTGGGAAATGGCCAATCGCAGGTCATGGGCAGGACCCAATCTGTGAGTTTCACGAGATTGTCTTCTAAACAATTTTTTGTCATTATTATAATCAGGAAAGTCATATAAAGTAGTGTAAATTATTTGTTGGCAGATGTACAAACAAAATATGTTTAACCACTTCAGCCCCGGACCAATTGGCAGCCAAAGGACCAGGCCCCTTTTTGCGATTCGGCACTGCGTCGCTTTAACTGACAATTGCGTGGTCGTGCGACGTGGCTCCAAAACAACATTGGCATTCTTTTTTTCCCACAAATAGAGCTTTCTTTTGGTGGTATTTGATCGCCCCTGCGGTTTTTATTTTTTGCGCTATAAACAAGAATAGAGCGACAATTTTGAAAACAATGCAATATTTTTTTGCTTTTTGCTATAATAAATATCCCCAAAAAATATATAAAAAAACATTTTTTTTCCTCAGTTTAGGCCGATAC
The DNA here is from genome assembly GCA_028564925.1 of Lithobates sylvaticus. NCBI lineage: Eukaryota > Metazoa > Chordata > Amphibia > Anura > Ranidae > Lithobates > Lithobates sylvaticus. The sequence goes on along the minus strand of CM053031.1, from coordinate 239,623,079 downwards.
GTATTCTTCTACATATTTTTGGTAAAAAAAATCGCAATTAGCAATTATTGATTGGTTTGCGCAAAAGTTATAGCGTTTACAAAATAGGGGATAGTTTTATAGCATTTTTATTAAGTTTTTTTTTTTTTTTACTAGTAATGGCGGCGATCAGCGATTTTTTTATTGTGACTGCGACATTATGGCGGAAACATCGGACATTTTTGACACATTTTTGGGGACCATTGTCATTTATACAGCAATCAATGCTATTTAAATGCAGGGGAGGGGTTATGGTCTGTGACGTGTGTGTTTTTTTTTCATTAGGGGGCGTGGCTGATGTCTGACGTCACTGATCGGCTTTCCCGATGACAGTTAACAGCCGATTAGTGACAGGCAGTGTAGGAAGCGCAGGGAGAGGTTTGTTTACACAGACCTCTCCCCGTTCTTCAGGGGCACCAGCGGCGATCGGGTCTGCTGGTCCCGCGGCCGTGGTCACGGAGCTCCCGTGACCACGCGGCTAGGCAATTAAAGGGGACGTACTCGTACGTGCTTTTGCCTAGCCGTGCCATTCTGCCGACGTATATGTGCAGGAGGCGGTCGGGAAGCAGTTAAATATTATTAATTTAGTATTTTTGATTAATATAGAGATCTCTCAGCCATTTTACACTCAAGTGTAAGTGGGTGATGAGACAATTACATTGGAATTTATTAATAAATGTGTTAGGAGTGCATTGTCCAATGCTACAGATCTGAGACACTGTGGGTTTAGCACCATTTGTTTTAAAAACACCTTATGTTACACTAAAGGTGTTATTATAAGGTAAACAGGAGGTGTCAATACACACAGCTTTGTGTAGTGGCAATTGGATATTAAAAAGATCAGTTGTAGTGGTATATAAATACATGGTGATTGTGACGGAACGTCCCTACACTCCTCTTCCAAGCACCAAACGAGACAACACTTGCTTAGTTGCTAAAACATGGACTGAACTTTATTTGACATGTCACACAATTTTATAGAGCCAGATGACTAAGACCCAACCTAATTAGCATGAGCCAATTACCCCAATCAACACTGGACTCCTTCATTCAATTGCAGGGTTAATTAGCACATACAACAATAGGTGAAATATTCTTTAGAATTACACAAGGCAACAGACAGGCTGTCTGGAGTTGACGATATTAGCATCTGACAGTGTGTGGAATACACCTTACAAGCCAACCAGCTTCACCCACACAACAGACAGGTAGCCCGAGTTCATGACATTGAATGGGACACAAGGCGCCAGATGCCAGTCCATTTCCAATGCCAAATGCATATACAGAGAGTGTATTTTGGGGGGCCCGTGATCAGCTGGCAGGAGGCTAGCATGTAGTCCTCTCAAAAAGCCCGTGTCCCGGCTAGGTCTGTCACAGTGATTAAATATATGCAGTGTGAGGGATAGAGCCACAGTTGAGTAAATAATTCATAAAAAAGTAAATTTTTCAACTTTTAGTGGATATTTATTGGGAAAGAATTTCTTGTGCTTCTATAGATGGATCCAAATATTGGCACAATGGAATTACAATATAAACTTTCTGTATGTGTCTGCATTAAAAGCTGAACTTTAGACTGCCATGTGTTTATTAGCAGTCAGAGTGACAGCATGTGTGGTTCATTCAATCATATTGTATGAGGGAATGTTTGGTTCTGAAATAAAAACTTCAACATGATCAAATTTTCTTTCAGAAATAGAATATTTAGGAAAGCCCAACCTAAATTAATGTTCTATTACAAAATTAAAGACATTTTCAGTGTAAAGAAAAATACAATAATCTGGAAAGATTATTCTTTGACAAGATTTAAATTAGTTACAGGATAAAGTCGTGTCAACATTGGATGAAGAAAGAAGAACAAGAAGCAGAAGGCGACGGCGACAGCAACAGAAGTCTGGGCCACCGCTAGTAAAAGAGCTGGAAGAAGAAAGCGGAGGCCCGGCAAGAAGAACAGAAGAGCGGGACAAGACCCCCGAAGTCGGAACAAGACCCCCAGACAGCGGCGACGAAGGTGAAAGCCGGGCTCCTCCGCTAGTAAAAGAGCTAGCAGAAGATAGCAGAGGAGTCCAGCGAGAAGACCCCCCAAGACGGAAGAAGACCCCCGGAGCTGTGTAATAAAGTATTTTAAAAACTTGTGTTGTGTTTTTATTTACACTTTTTTCACCAGGTGAATGGGTAGGGGTATACTCATTCACATAGGGTGGGGGGCCGGAATCTGGGGCCCCCTTATTAAAGGGGGCTCCCGGATTCCGATAAACCCCCTGCCCGCAGACCCCGACAACCAATGGCCAGGGTTGTCGGGAAGAGGCCCTTGTCCTCATCAACATGGGGACAAGGTGCTTTGGGGTGGGGGGCCACAGGGCCCCCCTTTCCCCATGGCACCCCCATGTTGAGGGCACGCGGACTGGTACGGCTCAGAAGGGGGGGCGCTCGCTCGTCCCCACCCCTTTCCTGACTGGCCAGGCTGCGTGCTCAGATAAGGGTCTGATGTGGATTCTGGGGGGACCCCCACACCGTTTTTTCGGCGTAGGGATCCCCTTTAAATCCATACCAGGTGACGGGGCTAGCGAGGTGTCAATCTCGCCGATCAAGGCGGTGGCATTGACTTCTTTCGCTAGTCCCGTCTACCTGGAGTCACGTTCTAAATGAACGGACTTTACACAGTGTAAAAGAAAGGCGGACCTCCGCCAAAACTCCGGCGGATTCTCCGACGGAAAAGTCTGGGCGTGTGTGGGCAAGTATGCATGTTCAGGGAACAGCCGATTAGTGACAGGCAGTGTAGGAAGCGTGGGGAGAGGTTTGTTTACACAGACCTCTCCCCATTCTTCAGCTCTGTGACCCGATCGCGGGGCACCAGCGGCGATCGGGTCTGCTGGTCCCGCGGCCGTGGTCACGGAGCTCCCGTGACCACGTGGCTAGGCAATTAAAGGGGATGTACCTGTACGTGCTTTTCCCTAGCCGTGCCATTCTGCCGACGTATATGTGCAGGAGGCGGTCGGGAAGCGGTTAAATATTATTCATTTTGTATTTTTGATTAATATAGAGATCTCTCAGCCATTTTACACTCAAGTGTAAGTGGGTGATGAGACAATTACATTGGAATTTATTAATAAATGTGTTAGGAGTGCATTGTCCAATGCTACAGATCTGAGACACTGTGGGTTTAGCACCATTTGTTTTAAAAACACCTTATGTTACACTAAAGGTGTTATTACAAGGTAAACAGGAGGTGTCAATACACACAGCTTAGTGTAGTGGCAATTGGATATTAAAAAGATCAGTTGTAGTGGTATATAAATACATGGTGACTAAATATATGCAGTGTGAGGGATAGAGCCACAGTTGAGTAAATTAATCATAAAAAAAGTAAATTTTTCAACTTTTAGTGGATATTTATTAGGAAAGAATTTCTTGTGCTTCTATAGATGGATCCAAATATTGGCACAATGGAATTACAATATAAACTTTCTGTATGTGTCTGCATTAAAAGCTGAACTTTAGACTGCCATGTGTTTATTAGCAGTCAGAGTGACAGCATGTGTGGTTCATTCAATCATATTTTATTTTTATTTTTGTTTTGAATAAAGTCCCCATGTTTTGATATACTTCACCATTGGAAGCATTTTTTTGCCCCCTTTTCCCCCTGTGATTATATTGGATCGGAGACTTGGCTATTGACCCGCATTTAGACATATGCTGGCCTAACGGCGTGGAAAGGACAGTGGTCCCAACGCGAAGGCACATCCCTGTTGCCAGTGCGCGGTGAATAACCGCTGAAAGGGAGGAGAAGCGCTCGGATGGTAGAGAAGGGCTACAACGTTCCTTATCACACGCGCTACCAAAGAGTATATGAGGTGAGAGGTTAGGGAAACTGTTTAAGGATTGCACCAACCTACCCTGCTGACAGTTGTGAAACACCTTACTCTTTGGATACCAGGTGGGAGGTTAGGGGAACCGTTTAAGGATTGTACCAACCTACCCTGCTGACAGTTGTGAAACACCTCGCTTTTTGGAAAAGCATTCAGCATATATATGTGTGGATGAATTCTAAATAGTTGTCTTTTAACCACTTATACTACTGATGCTATCAAGACTTATCTCCCAGTGATGTCAACAAGAGCTATCCCCCGATTTGAACTTTTTTAACTCCTTTATTCATCTGACTTTTTTAGTTATATTAGACTCACAGACCACCTTCTTTATTAACCAGTTTATTTGTGGTGTTTATTACGTGCTTATATTTATTTTTACCAATTATTGATCCTTTACTGGGTTTTATTAGATGTGATATTCTTACTGTGTGTTTTTATTTTATTTTTAGCGCTGAATCACTTTTACTATCAATTTGTTGTTGTGTATTGTGAACACATTTAGGTTTGGCTGCTAGTAATTTATTCATAAAAAAGTGGAGAAATCTGCGCTTGGAAAAAATTATTATATGACTAGAGCAGCTGGACACTATAGCTCAAGATACCGAACTAAACAAAAAAATGGGAACAGAAAGTGCAGCGCTCAAAATTAATAAGTATATAACTATATCTAAGATAGTGAAAGTGTACAGTGACAAACTAAGTTGGGACACCTAAAATCAATCAAATGTAACAAAAATTGTGTTAAATTAATACATGTGCATACAATGATAATATGCACATAAAAACAATAACATGAGTGAACAATTAGTAATGCATAAAAAATCGCATGGAATTAGTGCATAAAAATCCAAAACAGCAAACAATATGATGAATAAATGTGATAAATTATTCCATGTGCATATAATGATATGCGCCTAAAAAAGCATGAATGTGCAAAGACATGAGTGAACAATTAATATTACAAAAAAAAATAAAAAATCGCATGGAATTAGTGCAAGAAAATCAAAGTCCAAAACTGCAAATAGTGTTGGATAATCTCCCAAGATCAACTTATAAACGTGATAAAGGTGCATAAAATTGACCACGCAGTTCCCATCAAGATATCATAAAGTTTGAATGGAGGCTTACCAGATTCCCGGTCTTTAGTGCATGTATCCCATCAATCAGGATCCTCCAAGGGCAGGTGTCTCCCCTCCCAGCGGTACAGCTTCCAGATTCCTGGTCTAATGAAGCATGCGTCAAAAGCCACCAAGTGCCGGTAATTTTCCTCCCATCAATCAGATCCAAGAGGGGCACCAAAAAATACAAAAAGACCTCCAAATCGTGTTGTACCGTAAAAACAAATGGCTCCTTTATTGGGCTCAATCAAGCAATGGATACGATGTACAGCATAGGTAAAAAACAGGCTAGCAAGCTACTAGTCTGTTACAGCAAAACTAGCTACGTTGTAGCAAAGAAGGATAAAAAACTCCTGGCCTCGGAGTTAGAAAGCTATCGCACTTGCGCAGGATGTGTGGGCGTGGTTACCCTAATTTATTCATGTAAGATAATTTATCTACACTGAATCACACTTGTCACTATTTATTGGACCTTTTTTCACTTACTATTTGATTTATATTTATAAGTGTCCTTTGCACATGTGCACTTATTTTATTCATTTATTCACTCACACGTGTGGATTTATTTAATCCATTATCCATTAGTAAAGCGCAAAGGTCACTTTCTATTTTTTATATTGTATGAGGGAATGTTTGGTTCTGAAATAAAAACTTCAACATGATCAAATTTTCTTTCAGAAATAGAATATTTAGGAAAGCCCAACCTAAATTAATGTTCTATTACAAAATTAAAGACATTTTCAGTGTAAAGAAAAATACAATAATCTGGAAAGATTATTCTTTGACAAGATTTAAATTAGTTACAGGATAAAGTCGTGTCAACATCGGATGAAGAAAGAAGAACAAGAAGCAGAAGGCGACGGCGACAGAAGTCTGGGCCACTGCTAGTAAAAGAGCTGGAAGAAGAAAGCGGAGGCCCGGCAAGAAGAACAGAAGAGCGGGACAAGACCCCCGAAGTCGGAACAAGACCCCCAGATGGCGGCGGCGACGAAGGCGAAAGCCGGGCTCCTCCGCTAGTAAAAGAGCTAGCAGAAGATAGCAGAGGAGTCCAGCGAGAAGACCCCCCAAGATGGAAGAAGACCCCCGGAGCTGTGTAATAAAGTATTTTAAAAACTTGTGTTGTGTTTTTATTTACACTTTTTTCACCAGGTGAATGGGTAGGGGTACATCGTACCCCATTCACACTCATTCACATAGGATGGGGGGCCAGAATCTGGGGCCCTATTATTAAAGGGGGCTCCTGGATTCCGATAATCCCCCTACGGCCAGGGTTGTCGGGAAGAGGCCCTTGTCCTCATCAACATGGGGACAAGGTGCTTTGGGGTGGGGGCCACAGGGCCCCCCTTTCCCCATGTTGAGGGCACTTGGACTGGTACGGCTCAGGAGGGGGGGCGCAAGCTCGTCCCCACCCCTTTTTCTGACTGGCCAGGCTGCGTGCTCAGATAAGGGTCTGATGTGGATTCTGGGGGGACCCCCACACCGTTTTTTCGGCGTAGGGATCCCCTTTAAATCCATACCAGGTGACGGGGCTAGCGAGGTGTCAATCTCGCCGATCAAGGCGGCGGCATTGACTTCCTTCGCTAGTCCCATCTACCTGGAGTCACGTTCTAAATGAACGGACTTTACTCAGTGTAAAAGTCCGGCGGACCTCCGCCAAAACTCTGGCGGATTGTCCGACGGAAAAGTCTGGGTGTGTGTGGGCAAGTATGCATGTTCGAAAAGTCCGGCGGACCTCCGCTGGAAAGTCCGACGGATAGTCCGGCCGAAAAGTCCAATCGTGTGTACGTGGCAATAGAGTTAGTACAGACTGATTGTAAAAATAATTGATTCCAACAATAATGGATAGAGTTATTTTTACATGAAAATATTTATTTTTGCATATCCAGGTACCTGACTGACTGTTTTTTTGTTTAAGCTAATGAAAGAAATTTTGAACTACTCATTTTAGAACACTTTGTCATCAAACTTCTGAATATTGTTTTATTTGTTTATAGAACAATCCATAAGGAAAGACTAACCTGATACTACAAAGTATTGAGGGATTTGTCAAATCTATACAGATTGAATATATTAGTTTTTTCACCTGCTAAAAGAGTATATAAGGATGTAGTTTTTTTTTAGATAATGTTTCTTTTTGATAAATTAATTGAGGTAATTCTAGAAAAAATAATATTTTTTAACATAAGCGGTTGTGAACTTATGTCATATTCCATTGGGGTTGGATTTCAAACCATGGAATCAGATATGGTTTAAAATTTTATAGGACAGGTAGTGAAGGACGTGTATGCAATTTTTTAGGTTTAGTAAAGTTTTGTTTCTTATCCTCTTAAGTAGGGTTGAGCGAACCCGAACTGTAAAGTTCGGGTCCGAACCGGACTTTTGGGTGTCCGGGTCCTGGACCCGAACAATTGACTGTGTCGACTTTTTAACAGCTGCAGGGCAGCCAATCAACTGTAGTTTCACTAGTGTGCCCTTAGAAGCCATCACAGCCATGCCTACTAATGGCATGGCTGTGATTGGCCAGTGCAGCATGTGACCCAGCCTCTATATAAGCTAGAGGCACACAGCACAGCACGTCACTCTGCTTTAGACAGTGTAGGGAAAGGTACGTGGCTGCTGTGAGGGAGAGAATTACATGGTAGGAGTCAGTCCACATTCATGAAATATCTTCTAATTAGTCAGCGATCTACATAGATAGAGAGTGTAGGTCAAGGTTCCTGTGTCTGCTTTGAGGGAGAGAGAATTATCCAGATTCAGAAATCAATTCTAATAAGTCAGCGATCTACATAGTTTAACCTAGTTGGGTTGCAGTGCACAGTCTTTTTACACTGCCATGAGCCCAGTGCCAGACAAAATATAAATTGTATCTGCAAGCTCAGTGCACCAGCACTGCATATGTTACTGTGAGATACACCCTGTACATACTGTGGGTGTATTCTGCTATTGCAAAAACATTGCAAAAAATAAAATGTTGCAGTGTTTTCTGCATGTTTGCAGGAGTGTGACATATTCAATTGATCTATTTTTCTTCTATTGTGCTATTCCAAAAAAAAAATTAGAGTGAATTTTTTTTTTTTCATAGCATTTTTTCAGTTTTGCAGTTTTTGAGATACACCCTGTACATACTGTGGGTGTATTCTGCTATTGCAAAAACACCCATTCAGGGCAAGATCATACATTTTAAAAATATGAGGAGATCGTCAAAAAAGGGATGTGGCCCCGGTTGTGGTGCTGCTGGTGGAGCTCCTGTTGCAGGGAGAGGACGTGGTCGATCTGTGCCAGCTACACGAACAAATGAAACACCTTCCTCAGGTGCGAGTAGGCGACAGAGCCTGCAGCGGTATTTTGGCGCGCCTAATGAGGCTGTACGAATGTTGAGGCCAGGACAAATACAGACGATAGTAGATTGGGTTGCTGACAGTGCCTCCGGTTCCTTCACATTGTCTCCCACCCAGTCTCCTGATTAAAGTTCAGAGTTGGCACCTGCAGCCGATGTCCATCAGTCTTTCACCTCACCCCCTTAAAAATCAGCCAAGCAGTCTGAGCCCCAAATCATGCAGCAGTCTCTTCTGCTTTTTGACGACTCTGTTAGCAGGGTTTCCCAGGGCCATCCACCTAGCCCTGCCCCAGAAGTGGAAGAGATTGTGTGCACCGATGCCCAACCACTTATGTTTCATGATGAGTACATGGGAGGACCATCGCAGCACGTCTCGGATGATGACGAAACACAGGTGCCAACTGCTGCTGCTTTCGCCATTGTGCAGACCGACAAGGAGGGCAGGGGTAAAGACTGGGTGGAAGATGATGTGGACGACGATGAGGTCCTTGACCCCACATGGAATCAACGTCATGCAGGTGACCAGTGTTGTTCGGAGGAAGAGGAGGTGGTCCCACAGAACCACCAGCACAGCAGAAGAGGGAGCAGGGTGCAAAAGCGGAGCATCCGTCCCCTAGACAGTATGTCTGCTACTGCCCAATAGGGATGAGCCGAACACCCCCGGGTTCGGTTCGCACCAGAACCTTCGAACGGACCGAAAGTTTGCGCGAATTTTCGAACCCTATACGTTATAATGGACGCGAACGTTCGAAATCAAAAGTGCTAATTACAACGGCCAATATGCATGTTAATGTCATAAAAACAGGTTTGGGGACCCGGGTCCTGCCCCAGGGGACATATATCAATGCAAAAAGAACTTTTAAAAACTAACGTTTTTTCGGGAGCAGTCATTTTAATGATGCATAAAGTGAAAAAAAAAAAGTGAAATTTTCCTTTAAATATGGTACCTGGGGGGTGTCTAAAGTATGCCTGTGAAGTGGCATGTGTTTCCCGTGTTTAGAACTGTCCTTGCACAAAATGACATTTGTAAAGGAAAAAAAGAAGCCATTTAAAACCACTTGCGGCTTTAGGTTTGTTCTTAAGTAGAATCTGAACAGGTACATTATGAAGTGTAGCTCCATCCCAAAAAAAAATCTATTTTTAAGCTTTTTGGAGAACATAGGGAGGGGTTATCACCCCTGTAACATTTGCTGTCTTTGCACATCTGTTCAGAACATGTCACCTCACTTTCCGTCCCAATGACAAATGTTTTTGGAAAAAGTGGGGTTTTAATTGAAACAAGGATTGGTGATAAAGTATCAGTAGAGAGGAGATACCTTTTTCCCAAATTAAATCTAACAGGATAGAATTTCCCTTCCTAGGGGTAGATTTCCTCTCACTTCCTGTTTTCTCTTTCCATTTGCAAGTAGGAGTCGTTTGTAAGTTGGATGTTTGAAAGTAGGGGCCTGGCGTATATACTCTGCAGAAATTTGCCCTATTAGATGTTGGTGTAGCCACAAGACTGGTGGGCACAGGAATGGGCCCTGCTGTGAGTTAATAGATCAAGATTTGTAATTGCATGCACCTGTTGAACAGGGCAGAAAAATTGGGGGTGGTGGTGGTGGTGGACGGTGTTGCCACAAGACTGTAAGCTCTCACAGTTACTCTTGGTGGGCGCAGGAATGGGCCCTGCTGTGAGTTATTAGATCAAGATTTGTAATTGCAAGCACCTGATGAACAGGGCAGAAAAATTGGGCCTTTGGCGGTGGTGGTGGACGGTGTTGCCACAAGACTGTAGGCCCTCATAGTTACTCTTGGTGGGCGCAGGAATGGGCCCTGCTGTGAGTTATTAGATCAAGATTTGTAATTGCAAGCACCTGATGAACAGGGCAGAAAAATTGGGCCTTTGGCGGTGGTGGTGGACGGTGTTGCCACAAGACTGTAGGCCCTCATAGTTACTCTTGGTGGGCGCAGGAATGGGCCCTTCTGTGAGTTATTAGATCAAGATTTGTAATTGCAAGCACCTGATGAACAGGGCAGAAAAATTGGGCCTTTGGCGGTGGTGGTGGACGGTGTTGCCACAAGACTGTAGGCCCTCATAGTTACTCTTGGTGGGCGCAGGAATGGGCCCTGCTGTGAACTATTAGATCAAGATTTGTAATTGCAAGCACCTGATGAACAGGCAGAAAAATTGGGCCTTTGGCGGTGGTGGTGGACGGTGTTGCCACAAGACTGTAGGCCCTCCCTCATAGTTACTCTTGGTGGGCGCAGGAATGGGCCCTGCTGTGAACTATTAGATCAAGATTTGTAATTACCCGCCCCTGTTAAACAGGGGCTGAAAAATTGTGCCTTAGGCACTGGTGCTGGTGCCACAACACTGCAACCCCTCACAGATACTGTACTTGGAGCACAGCAGTCACACGTGTTGCAAAGCATTTTTTTAAAAAATTGTAAGTACACGCCCCTGTTAAACAGGGGCTGAAAAATTGTGCCTTAGGCACTGGTGCTGGTGCCACAACACTGCAACCCCTCACAGATACTGTACTTGGAGCACAGCAGTCACACGTGTTGCGAAGCATTTTTTTTAAAAAATTGTAATTACCCGCCCCTGTTAAACAGGGGCTGAAAAATTGTGCCTTAGGCACTGGTGCTGGTGCCACAACACTGCAACCCCTCACAGATACTGTACTTGGAGCACAGCAGTCACACGTGTTGCGAAGCATTTTTTAAAAAAATTGTAAGTACACGCCCCTGTTAAACAGGGGCTGAAAAATTGTGCCTTAGGCACTGGTGCTGGTGCCACAACACTGCAACCCCTCACAGATACTGTACTTGGAGCACAGCAGTCACACGTGTTGCGAAGCATTTTTTTATAAAAATTGTATGTACACGCCCCTGTTAAACAGGGGCTGAAAAATTGTGCCTTAGGCACTGGTGTGGTGGCATGGATCATTGAGGAGGAGGAAGAGGATAGTCAGTGAACATAAGAGGACAGTCACTCAGCATCAGCATAGGCAGTCTTGAAGGGATGTGACATTAAAAATTATTCCGTTATATCCGCCTCAGGTGCCTGGTAGCTGGTGGTGATCCAAGACTGATTCATTTTGATGAAGGTCAGTCGATCAACCGAGGCGGTGGACAGGCGCACCCTATGATCAGTGACAAATCCTCCAGCAGCACTGAATGTGCGTTCGGAAAGAACGCTGGAGGCAGGACAGGCCAGTAGCTCAATTGCATACTGTGCAAGCTCTGGCCAGTGATCCATCCTCAGGACCCAGTAAGCCAGAGGATTTTCGGTGGGAAAGGTGTCCAAGTCTGACCTTGCCCCAAGGTATTCCTGCACCATGTATATCAGACGCTGGCGATGGTTGCTGGAACCGATCATACCTTGGGGCTGCGGACTAAAAAATTGTCTGAATGCATCGGTCAGACGTCCACCTTCCCCACCGCTCCTTCTGCTACTGACCGAAGCCTCAGCAACTCGTCGCCCAGGACCAGGAGTTTGTAACCTCCCAGTTTCTGGGAACGCGTTGCACAGACCTTTCTGCAAGGCCTCCCTGAGATGTCTCATCCTCTGCTCCCTCTGCGACGGCAAGATAAGGTCCGCAACCTTACCCTTGTACCGCGGATCAAGGAGAGTGGCCAGCCAGTAATGGTCCCTCTCCTTGATCCGAAGAACACAAGGATCCTTCCGCAGGCTTTGCAGGATCAGGGAGGCCATGCAGCGTAGGTTAGCTGAGGCATTCGGTCCGGAGTCTTCTGGGTCACTGAGGATGACATGATCGCCAGCCACCTCCTCCCAGCCACGTACAAGTCCACTGGTTTGTTGGGACTGTACATCATCCCTAAAAGACTGCTGCTGCTGATGCTGAGTGCCAGGCTCCACCTCCATGCTCACACAATCCTCCTCCTCCTCCTCCTCATCCTCTTCCTGTGTGATGGGTGGGACAGAAGGAACACTGTCCGGATAAAGGGGGCCTTGAGAGGCAAGGAAGTCCTCCTCTTCCTGCCTCTGTTCTGCCTCAAGTGCCCTGTCCATTATCCCACGCAGCGTATGCTCCAACAGGTGGACAAGAGGGACAGTGTCACTGATGCATGCACTGTCACTGCTCACCATCCTCGTGGCCTCCTCAAATGGTGAGAGGACAGTGCATGCATCCCTGATCATGCTCCACTGACGTGGGGAAAAAAAAACAAGCTCCCCTGACCCTGTCCTGGTGCCGTAGTCGCAAAGGTACTCATTGATGGCCCTCTGCTGCGTGTGCAGTCGCTGCAGCATGGCCAACGTTGAGTTCCACCTGGTGGGCATGTCACATATTAGGCGGTTCTTGGGCAGGTTCAGCTCCTTTTGCAGCTCAGTCAGCCGAGCACTGGCATTATAAGATCGGCGGAAATGCACACAGACTTTCCTGGCCTGCCTCAGGACATCCTGTAAGCCTGGGAACCTGCCCAAGAACCGCTGCACCACCAGGTTGAGGACGTGAGCCATGCAGGGCACATGGGTGAGCTGCCCCTGTCGCAGGGCGGAGAGGAGGTTGGTGCCATTGTCAGAAACGACCATTCCTGGCTTAAGCTGACGTGGCGTCAACCACCTCTCGGCCTGCCCCTGCAGAGCTGCCAGAACCTCTGGCCCAGTGTGGCTCCTGTCCCCCAAACACACCAGCGCAAGCACGGCATGGCATCTTTTTGCCTGCGTACTTGCGTAGCCCCTTGTACGCCTACGGAGCACCGCTGGTTCCAAGGACAGAGCACTGGAGGAAGAAGAAGAGGAGGGGGTGGAGGAGAGAGGTGTGTCACAACCAGTAGCAGTAGTAGCGTTTTGGAGGCGTGGTGGCGGAAAACAACCTCCAACACTACTGCACCTTGTCCTGCATCCCTCCCAGCTGCCAATAGAGTGACCCAATGGGCCGTGAAAGAAAGGTACCGTCCCTGTCCATGCCTGCTGGACCATGAGTCAGCGGTAATATGCACCTTACCGCTGACCGCCCTGTCCAGCGAGGCATGGACATTGCCTTCCACATGCCGGTAGAGAGACGGAATCGCCTTCCGTGAGAAAAAGTGGCGTTTGGGAACATGCCACTGAGGAACCGCACATTGAACAAACTCACGGAAGGGGGCCGAGTCTACCAACTGAAAAGGCAGCAGTTGAAGTGCTAGCAATTTAGCCAAGCTAGCATTCAACCGCTGGGCATGTGGATGGCTGGGAGTGTACTTCTTTCTACGGTCCAGCAGCTGGGGCAGGGAAATTTGCCTGCTGCAATCAGACGTCGGTGTACTGCAAGTACTTGGTTGTGACACACCTAATTCAACACCTTCAGTCCTCTCAGAGCAGCTTTCAGAGAGGACTGAAGGTGTAGTGGGGATGGAGATCCCAGCTGATGAGGAGCAAGGAGAGGTCCGCTTAGTTCTTTGGTGTGGGTCTTTTATGTGTGCCTGCCAACGAGCTGCATGGCAGGTCGACATATGTCTGGTCATGCTTGTGGTGCCCAAGCGGCTGATGTTTTGGCCACGCGAGATACGCTTGAGACAAATATTGCAAATAGCAGTGGTGCGATCTGATGCACTCGTCTCAAAAAAGGCCCACACCAAAGAACTTTTCTGATAACGTGCAGAGGCAGCGCCCTGCACAGGCGGAGCTCTGCAGTGTTGTACAGTTGCTGTGCTGGCCTCTACCTGGCCTCCAGGGGGCATCCTGCCTCGTTGGACATGTGACGCCGCATCCTCCTCCTCATCCTCTCTCCCTTCAGGCACCCACGTGGAGTCAGTGACCTCATCATCCCCTCCCTCTTCACCACTAGAGCAAACCTGGCAGTAAGCTGCAGCTGGTGGAACAGTACTGCCAGATTCCTCAAGCTGGGTATCATCATCCGAGCCTTCGAATCGTTGGGCATCCTCCTGGAGCATGTACCCAACACTGTGCTCAAAGAGTTCGGGGGACTCCTCAGGAGGACATGGTGGGTCTAGGGAAGGGGTGGCTGATGATGCCATTGAGTACGCGTTGGCAGCTGCTCTGTCAGTACCCTGAGCCTGGGTGAGAGAGGATGAGGAGGATGAGGAGGGCTTGGTCATCCATTCTACCAAGCCTTCAGCATGATGCGGCTCCACATGTCCAGCTGCCGAAAACAAAGACGCGCGTGTCCCATGGCCACGTGCTGATGACGATGCACGACCACGTCCACGGCCACGGCCACGTCCACTAGAAACAGAGCCTGCCTGCCCTGTGTTCTTGGCTCTGCACGCTCTGCCTCCCCTTGGCGGTCTTCCAGCCATTGTAGTCGGTAGTCCTGTGGGTGCTGCTGAGAAGAAAATATAGGAGCTCTGTGTGATGCCACTAACACACTAGAAGTCCTATGGGTGCTTCTGCAAAGAAAATAGAGGAGCTCTGTGTGATGCCACTAACACACTAGAAGTCCTGTGGGTGCTGCTGAGAAGACAATATAGGAGCTCTGTGTGATGCCACTAACACACTAGAAGTCCTATGGGTGCTTCTGCAAAGAAAATAGAGGAGCTCTGTGTGATGCCACTAACACACTAGAAGTCCTGTGGGTGCTGCTGAGAAGACAATATAGGAGCTCTGTGTGATGCCACTAACACACTAGAAGTCCTATGGGTGCTTCTGCAAAGAAAATAGAGGAGCTCTGTGTGATGCCACTAACACACTAGAAGTCTTGTGGGTGCTGCTGAGAAGACAATATAGGAGCTCTGTGTGATGCCACTAACACACTAGAAGTCCTATGGGTGCTTCTGCAAAGAAAATAGAGGAGCTCTGTGTGATGCCACTAACACACTAGAAGTCCTGTGGGTGCTGCTGAGAAGACAATATAGGAGCTCTGTGTGATGCCACTAACACACTAGAAGTCCTATGGGTGCTTCTGCAAAGAAAATAGAGGAGCTCTGTGTGATGCCACTAACACACTAGAAGTCCTGTGGGTGCTGCTGAGAAGACAATATAGGAGCTCTGTGTGATGCCACTAACACACTAGAAGTCCTATGGGTGCTTCTGCAAAGAAAATAGAGGAGCTCTGTGTGATGCCACTAACACACTAGAAGTCCTGTGGGTGCTGCTGAGAAGACAATATAGGAGCTCTGTGTGATGCCACTAACACACTAGAAGTCCTATGGGTGCTTCTGCAAAGAAAATAGAGGAGCTCTGTGTGATGCCACTAACACACTAGAAGTCCTATGGGTGCTTCTGCAAAGAAAATAGAGGAGCTCTGTGTGATGCCACTAACACACTAGAAGTCCTGTGGGTGCTGCTGAGAAGACAATATAGGAGCTCTGTGTGATGCCACTAACACACTAGAAGTCCTATGGGTGCTTCTGCAAAGAAAATAGAGGAGCTCTGTGTGAGGCCACTAACACACTAGAAGTCCTGTGGGTGCTGCTGAGAAGACAATATAGGAGCTCTGTGTGATGCCACTAACACACTAGAAGTCCTATGGGTGCTTCTGCAAAGAAAATAGAGGAGCTCTGTGTGATGCCACTAACACACTAGAAGTCCTGTGGGTGCTGCTGAGAAGAAAATATAGGAGCTCTGTGTGATGCCACTAACACACTAGAAGTCCTATGGGTGCTTCTGCAAAGAAAATAGAGGATCTCTGTGTGATGGGACTAACACACTTCAAGTCCTATAGGTGCTTCTGGGAACAAAATATAGCTCTGTGTGATGGGACTAACACACTTCAAGTCCTATAGGTGCTTCTGGGAACAAAATATAGGATCTCTGTATGATGGGACTAACACACTTCAAGTCCTATAGGTGCTTCTGGGAACAAAATATAGGTCTGTGTGATGGGACTAACACACTTCAAGTCCTATAGGTGCTTCTGGGAACAAAATATAGGATCTCTGTGTGATGGGACTAACACACTTCAAGTCCTATGGGTGCTTCTGGGAACAAAATATAGGTCTGTGTGATGGGACTAACACACTTCAAGTCCTATAGGTGCTTCTGGGAAGAAAATGTAGGTCTGTGTGATGGGACTAACACACTTCAAGTCCTATAGGTGCTTCTGGGAACAAAATATATGATCTCTGTGTGATGGGACTAACACACTTCAAGTCCTAGAGGTGCTTCTGGGAAGAAAATGTAGGTCTGTGTGATGGGACTAACACACTTCAAGTCCTATAGGTGCTTCTGGGAACAAAATATATGATCTCTGTGTGATGGGACTAACACACTTCAAGTCCTATAGGTGCTTCTGGGAAGAAAATATAGGTCTGTGTGATGGGACTAACACACTTCAAGTCCTATAGGTGCTTCTGGGAACAAAATATAGGATCTCTGTGTGATGGGACTAACACACTTCAAGTCCTATGGGTGCTTCTGGGAAGAAAATATAGGTCTGTGTGATGGGACTAACACACTTCAAGTCCTATAGGTGCTTCTGGGAACAAAATATATGATCTCTGTGTGATGGGACTAACACACTTCAAGTCCTATAGGTGCTTCTGGGAAGAAAATATAGGTCTGTGTGATGGGACTAACACACTTCAAGTCCTATGGGTGCTTCTGGGAAGAAAATATAGGTCTGTGTGATGGGACTAACACACTTCAAGTCCTATAGGTGCTTCTGGGAACAAAATATATGATCTCTGTGTGATGGGACTAACACACTTCAAGTCCTATGGGTGCTTCTGGGAAGAAAATATAGGTCTGTGTGATGGGACTAACACACTTCAAGTCCTATAGGTGCTTCTGGGAACAAAATATATGATCTCTGTGTGATGGGACTAACACACTTCAAGTCCTATAGGTGCTTCTGGGAAGAAAATATAGGTCTGTGTGATGGGACTAACACACTTCAAGTCCTATGGGTGCTTCTGGGAAGAAAATATAGGTCTGTGTGATGGGACTAACACACTTCAAGTCCTATAGGTGCTTCTGGGAACAAAATATAGATCTCTGTGTGATGGGACTAACACACTTCAAGTCCTATGGGTGCTTCTGGGAAGAAAATATAGGTCTGTGTGATGGGACTAACACACTTCAAGTCCTATAGGTGCTTCTGGGAACAAAATATATGATCTCTGTGTGATGGGACTAACACACTTCAAGTCCTATAGGTGCTTCTGGGAACAAAATATAGGTCTGTGTGATGGGACTAACACACTTCAAGTCCTATAGGTGCTTCTGGGAACAAAATATATGATCTCTGTGTGATGGGACTAACACACTTCAAGTCCTATAGGTGCTTCTGGGAAGAAAATATAGGTCTGTGTGATGGGACTAACACACTTCAAGTCCTATGGGTGCTTCTGGGAAGAAAATATAGGTCTGTGTGATGGGACTAACACACTTCAAGTCCTATAGGTGCTTCTGGGAACAAAATATATGATCTCTGTGTGATGGGACTAACACACTTCAAGTCCTATGGGTGCTTCTGGGAAGAAAATATAGGTCTGTGTGATGGGACTAACACACTTCAAGTCCTATAGGTGCTTCTGGGAACAAAATATATGATCTCTGTGTGATGGGACTAACACACTTCAAGTCCTATAGGTGCTTCTGGGAAGAAAATATAGGTCTGTGTGATGGGACTAACACACTTCAAGTCCTATAGGTGCTTCTGGGAACAAATATATGATCTCTGTGTGATGGGACTAACACACTTCCAGTCCTATAGGTGCTTCTGGGAACAAAATATAGGTCTGTGTGATGGGACTAACACACTTCAAGTCCTATAGGTGCTTCTGGGAACAAAATATATATCTCTGTGTGATGGGACTAACACACTTCAAGTCCTATAGGTGCTTCTGGGAAGAAAATATAGGTCTGTGTGATGGGACTAACACACTTCAAGTCCTATGGTGCTTCTGGGAAGAAAATATAGGTCTGTGTGATGGACTAACACACTTCAAGTCCTATAGGTGCTTCTGGGAACATATAAGATCTCTGTGTGATGGGACTAACACACTTCAAGTCCTATAGGTGCTTCTGGGAACAAAATATATGGGATCTCTGTGTGATGGGACTAACACACTTCAAGTCCTATGGGTGCTTCTGGGAAGAAAATATAGGTCTGTGTGATGGGACTAACACACTTCAAGTCCTATAGGTGTGCTTCTGGGAACAATATAGGTCTGTGTGATGGGACTAACACACTTCAAGTCCTATAGGTGCTTCTGGGAACAAAATATATGATCTCTGTGTGATGGGACTAACACACTTCAAGTCCTATAGGTGCTTCTGGGAACAAAATATAGGTCTGTGTGATGGGACTAACACACTTCAAGTCCTATAGGTGCTTCTGGGAACAAAATATATATGATCTCTGTGTGATGGGACTAACACACTTCAAGTCCTAATAGGTGCTTCTGGGAAGAAAATATAGGTCTGTGTGATGGGACTAACACACTTCAAGTCCTATGGGTGCTTCTGGGAAGAAAATATAGGTCTGTGTGATGGGACTAACACACTTCAAGTCCTATAGGTGCTTCTGGGAACGAAATATATGATCTCTGTGTGATGGGACTAACACACTTCAAGTCCTATAGGTGCTTCTGGGAAGAAAATATAGGTCTGTGTGATGGGACTAACACACTTCAAGTCCTATAGGTGCTTCTGGGAACAAAATATATGATCTCTGTGTGATGGGACTAACACACTTCAAGTCCTATAGGTGCTTCTGGGAACAAAATATAGGTCTGTGTGATGGGACTAACACACTTCAAGTCCTATAGGTGCTTCTGGGAACAAAATATATGATCTCTGTGTGATGGGACTAACACACTTCAAGTCCTATAGGTGCTTCTGGGAAGAAAATGTAGGTCTGTGTGATGGGACTAACACACTTCAAGTCCTATAGGTGCTTCTGGGAACAAAATATATGATCTCCGTGTGATGGGACTAACACACTTCAAGTCCTATAGGTGCTTCTGGGAAGAAAATGTAGGTCTGTGTGATGGGACTAACACACTTCAAGTCCTATAGGTGCTTCTGGGAACAAAATATAGGTCTGTGTGATGGGACTAACACACTTCAAGTCCTATAGGTGCTTCTGGGAAGAAAATGTAGGTCTGTGTGATGGGACTAACACAATTCAAGTCCTATAGGTGCTTCTGGGAACAAAATATAGGTCTGTGTGATGGGACTAACACACTTCAAGTCCTATAGGTGCTTCTGGGAACAAAATATATGATCTCTGTGTGATGGGACTAACACACACTTCAAGTCCTATGGGTGCTTCTGGGAAGAAAATATAGGTCTGTGTGATGAGACTAACACACTTCAAGTCCTATAGGTGCTTCTGGGAACAAAATATATGATCTCTGTGTGATGGGACTAACACACTTCAAGTCCTATAGGTGCTTCTGGGAAGAAAATGTAGGTCTGTGTGATGGGACTAACACACTTCAAGTCCTATAGGTGCTTCTGGGAACAAAATATAGGTCTGTGTGATGGGACTAACACACTTCAAGTCCTATAGGTGCTTCTGGGAACAAAATATATGATCTCTGTGTGATGGGACTAACACACTTCAAGTCCTATAGGTGCTTCTGGGAAGAAAATGTAGGTCTGTGTGATGGGACTAACACACTTCAAGTCCTATAGGTGCTTCTGGGAACAAAATATAGGTCTGTGTGATGGGACTAACACACTTCAAGTCCTATAGGTGCTTCTGGGAACAAAATATATGATCTCTGTGTGATGGGACTAACACACTTCAAGTCCTATAGGTGCTTCTGGGAAGAAAATGTAGGTCTGTGTGATGGGACTAACACACTTCAAGTCCTATAGGTGCTTCTGGGAACAAAATATATGATCTCTGTGTGATGGGACTAACACACTTCAAGTCCTATGGGTGCTTCTGGGAAGAAAATATAGGTCTGTGTGATGGGACTAACACACTTCAAGTCCTATAGGTGCTTCTGGGAACAAAATATATGATCTCTATGTGATGGGACTAACACACTTCAAGTCCTATAGGTGCTTCTGGAAGAAAATGTAGGTCTGTGTGATGGGACTAACACACTTCAAGTCCTATAGGTGCTTCTGGGAACAAAATATAGGAGCTCTGCCTGCCTGCCACGAACACACTACAAGTCCTATAGGTGCTTCTGGGAACAAAATATAGGAGCTCTGCCTGCCTGCCACGAACACACTACAAGTCCTATAGGTGCTTCTGGGAACAAAAATATAGGAGCTCTGCCTGCCTGCCACGAACACACTACAAGTCCTATAGGTGCTTCTGGGAACAAAATACAGGAGCTCTGTTTGCTGCCAGTGCCTGCCTGCCACAAACACACTACAAGCCCCTCTTTCTAAATCAATCCTTCTAAATGAATCTATCTAACTCAATCTCTCTAAGTGAATCTCTCTAACTAAATCCAGCAGAGTGACACAGAACGATCCTGCTCTATCTACGCCGGAACAGCATGTGACCGGCGCAGACGGCGTGGCGGCCTTTTATAAGAGGGGGCGTGTACTAAAGCCCCTGAGCTGTAATTGGCTACAGGCGTCCTGCCTGTAGCCAATTATGGCTCTTCGAGTTTCCGGCGCTGTGATTGGCCAAGCATGCGGGTCACAGTGCATGCTTGGCCAATCATCAGCCAGCAATGCACTGCGCCGGCCGCGCCGGCCGCAATGCATTGCGGGGCCGCTCGCATCACACGAACGTGATGCGAGCGGCCAAAATAGTTCTGGGCTCGCCGAGCGAGCGAACACCCGGTGCTCGATGCGAACATGGGTTCGCATCGAGCACCGGGCCCATCCCTACTGCCCAACAGAGCAAGGGACCGAGCACACCAAAGCCAGGTCCAAGGAGTTCCCTAGAGTGGCAGTTCTTCAGACAATGTGCTGATGACAAGACACGAGTGGTTTGCACGCTGTGCAATCAGAGCCTGAAGCGAGGCATAAGCGTTCTCAACCTGAGCACAACCTGCATGACCAGGCATTTAAGTGCAAAGCACGAGATGCAGTGGAGTAGACACCTCAAAAACCAAGAAAGGTCTCTGGCTCCTCCTGCTTCCTCTTCTGCTGCAGTCTCGGCCTCTTCATCCACCTCTGTAGTGACAGTGGCACCTGCCAACCCGCAAACAGAGGATCTGCCAGCAACACTACCACCTGGGTCACCAACCATCTCCACAATGTCCCATGGAAGCGTTCAGCTCTCTATCTCCCAAACACTGGAGCGGAAGAGGAAGTACCCCCCTAGCCACCCGCGATCCCTGGCCCTGAATGCCAGCATTTCAAAATTCCTCGCCTTTGAAATGCTGTCATTCCGTCTGGTGGAGACGCAGAGTTTTAAAAGGCTGATGGCATTGGCTGTCCCACAGTACGTCGTGCCCAGCCGCCACTACTTTTCCAGGCAAGCTATCCCTTCCCTGCACAACCAAGTGGGGGACAAAATCAGGTGTGCACTACGCAACACCATCTGTGGCTAAATGTAGTGGCGGCTGGGCCTGAGGCGGAAAGCAGTTTGGCGCATGTCCTTCCACCACAGGGCGCTTCAGTTTGCCTCCTGTTGCTAACTCCTCCTACTCCACCTCCTCATCCTCAACCGCCTCCTCATCCGGTCAGCTTAACACCTTCACCATCAGCCAGGGGTAAACGACAGCAGGCAGTTTTAAAACTTTCCTGTTTGGGGGGAAAACTTCACACCGGGCAGGAGTTGTGGAGACACATGGAACAACAGACCGATGAGTGGTTGGTGGCAGTGAGCCTCAAGCCTGGCCTGGTGGTGTGCGATAATGGCCGAAATCTCGTAGAAGCTCTGGGCCTAGCTGGTTTGACGCACATCCCTTGCCTGGCGCATGTGCTGAACTTGGTGCTGCAGAAAGTGTGGGCCGACTGTGCGTACTTTTGGAGTTCTCACCCTGTTGCTGCTCGCCTGTCAGCGCTGCAGCGTAACTTCGGCCTTCCCGCTCACCGTCTCATATGTGACATGCCCACAAGGTGGAACTCCACCTTGCACGTGCTGGCCAGACTGTGCAAGCAGCAGCAGGCGATAGTGGAGCTTCAGCTGCAGCACACACGCGTGAGTCACTCTGCGGAACAGCACCACTTCACCACCAATAATGGCCTCCATGCGAGACCTGTGTGCCTTGTTGCGCTGTTTTGAGTACTCCACCAACATGGTCAGTGCCGATGACGCCGTTCTCATCGTTACTATCCCAGTTCTATGCCTCCTTGAAAAAACGCTTTAGGCGATGATGGAAGAGGATGTGGCACAGGAAGAGGAGGAGGAGGAGGAGGAATCGGGATAATTTCCAAGGCTTTCAGTGCAGTCATTCACAAGTGGCTATGAGGGTGTGTTCCTGCACCAACAAGCGCCAGGTACACAATTGTCCGGCAGCAAGGGCACAGTTCTGGAGGATGACGAGGTGGAGGATGAGGAGGAGATGGAGGAGGAGGAACCATGTTCACAGCAGGGTGGCACCCAGACCAGCTCATGTCCATCACTGGTGCGTGGCTGGGGGGATACAGAGGACACAGACGATACACCTCCCACAGAGGACAGCTTTTCGTTGCCTCTGGGCAGCCTGGCATACATGGGCAATTACATGCTGCAGTGTCTCTGCAATGACCGCCGAGTTGCCCACATTTTAACTGGTGCTGATTACCGGGTGGCCACCCTGCTGGATCCCCGTTACAAGGACCACGTGCCGTCCTTAATTACCTCACTGGAGCGTGATCGTAAGATGCGCGAGTACAAGCGCACGCTGATAGACGCGCTGCTGGTGGCATTCCCACTTGACAGCGGGGGTAAGGTGGAAGCACAAGGCGAAGGCAGAGAAGGAGGAAGAGGTCGCCAATGCAGCCGGGGCACCGCCAGCACCTCAGAAGGCAGGGTTAGCATGGCCGAAGTGTGGAAAAGCTTTGTCAGCATTTCACCAACATGGTGGAGCAGTATGTGTGCACACACCTACACGTACTGAATGACGGGTCTGCCCTTTTCAACTTCTGGGTCTCCAAATTGGGCACATGGCCTGAGCTTGCCCTTTACGCCTTGGAGGTTCTGGCCTGCCCTGCAGCCAGTGTATTATCTGACCGTGTATTTAGCACGGCAGGGGGCGTTATCACAGACAAGCACAGCCGCCTGTCCAGAGCCAATGTGGACAAGCTCACGTTCATTAAAATGAACCAGGCATGGATCCCACAGGACTTGTCCGTACCTTGTGCAGAATAGACATGTATACCAGTGTTCTGACAAAAACTGTCTGGCCATCGGATAGTGTCCGGCCACTTACTGCGCAGGCGCAGTGCTTGCGCAGTACGGAGGACAAGGAGATTCACAAAATCTCAGAAGATGAACGGCGCCTGCACAGTGAGTGCAGGTTCAAGCTCCACCATCCAAGTGGACATACGGTAGCACATAGTAACAGTGTTGGCTACCTTTGAACCAGTGTTGGCTACCTCGTCCTCCTCCACCGCCGCTTCCACCTATACCGCCACATCCACCTAGGTCAAGATTATAATTTTTTTATTTTTTTATTTCCAAGTATTTTATTTTCCCACTATCTTATCCATTAAATTGAATAATTTTTTCCAGAAAGGGCGTATTCTGGGGCATTCTCACCATATGTGTGGCATCGTACCGTTGAGTTTCTGAGGTTCTTAATGACTTCCTGTACCTCTTTTGCTGAGAAGGGGGTCTCCAGCATATTATTTTTATTTTTTATGTTATTTTAAGTTATTTCCCTATCCACATTTGTTTGCAGAGCACTTGCCATGCTCTTAACAACATTGTGTTGCCGTTTGCAGCAGTCTAGCCATTTCTATTACTTTTTTACAGTCATTTTAGTCTTCAAAAATTTGGGTCCCCATTGACTTCAATGGGGTTCGGAGTTAGGGGTCAAGTTCGGTCCCGAACCCAAACTTTTTTCTGAAGTTTGGCCGAACCCGCCAAACCCGAACATCCAGGTGTCCGCTCAACTCTACTCTTAAGTACTCAGGTAATGTAGAACGTAGGAATAATATTATAAAGTCTAAATAGGGTAAGATGATTCAAGAAAAAGGTAAATATTGGGTGACTTATTTACCTGCTATAGTTTAAGTTTAAAAACGTTATTATTTTTTAAACATAGGGTTTGTTAACTTTTTGAGTTAATGACAGGATGTCTTTTAAGATTGGCATACTTAGTTATTTATATAATCTGTTGTGTAGAATCAGTATAGTTGCAAACTTTGCAAACAGGTACAGGTATTTCAGAAGTTTGTTCACAAAACATGGCTAGGCCTTTGCTAAATTTAAATAGAAATGATGTCTTGAATGATATTTCTATTTCTAATGAGTATGTTTAATAATTTATTCCAGTAGCTAAAGTTATGGTTAAGTATTATAGAACTGAAGGTACCAGGGATGCCAAAAGAGATGTCAACTGGGATATAAATTGGGAAGATTATTTTGTTATGTTTAAGGTACATTATTGGGATTATAGGTTTTTGTATCAAAATAATTGGTAAAAATTAAAATAATTGGTAAAAATATAAATAATTGGTAAAAATAAGAATAAAATGGGTAAACACAGAAAGGATTATCAGTCTAGAATGGTTTAAATTGAATAATGAAAATTATTTAGGAAAACATAATTTTTTTAAAAGAATTTGATACTTGTTTTCATTTTCTTTTATAGATATGTCTTTCGTTTCTAAATTTAAAGAAAACGATTTTATTCTTTTTTATTTTATATTTTTAAAATTCTTCCATAACAATACAACAAGCACAACTAAATTTCTATTTGTTACTACTTCTTTTTTTTCAAAAATTATTATTTTTTGATTATGTTATCAAGGACTATCATTTTTGGGTAAACTTCAATGATTTATTCATATAGACTTGCATCAAAAGCGACATGTTGATCGTCGATCATTATGTGAGGGGGAGTTGGGATGTGATTCTCATATAAGAATTTTTTATGAATTATCTGAATAATGATGATAGTGATAAGATAATAGGAAAGACAAAAGGTATAATTAGAGTATATGAAGAAAAGGATTTAATGTGTCTAAACAGAGTAATTGTTGAATTTAAATAATCTGGAATGTTTAAATCTAATATAATTTAAAAAAGGAAATAGAGTTGCTTGCTGGTCATGGATAGATAGATAAATATATTGAAAAAAAAATAAAAAGATAGATAGAATATATAAAAAATATATGACAATCCAATAATGGGAAAAAAAAAAAATGTTTTTTATGTATCTACAGATGAGTAGATTACTTATTATGTTTAAAATTGTTCAGTGTCAAGGATAATGTATAAAAACTTATATTGTAGAAGTTATTTAATTATCAAAATTTCCAGGAATGAAATAAATGTTATTTATTAATTAATAATTTATATTACAAAGCAATATAATCTGATATTTCAAAGATATTTATTTCTTCTTTATATTAAAATAGTTAAATGATATGGTTAAAATGATAAGAGTTTCACAAGAAGTTAAATACATTTATAAAGTTGAAGGAAGAAAATCTTTATTACATGATCTAGATGGAGAATTAATTAAAATGAATAAATATAATAATTTATATTTTCTCAATGGAATGAAATAGTTAAATATTTTTCATAGAAATATCTCATAGATTTGGAAAATGTTTATGTACAATATCTGACACAGTAAATTGTATTAATGTTTATTGTATTGTATTAATGTTTTACTGTATTGTTTGTATTGAAAAAGTAGACCAGAGACATTTATTATTTAAGATTAATGCACTTATTATATTTGTTGATTAGAGTGCAGTAAGGGGGAATTGTTAGAAGTTTTTGAGTTAATTAATATTTTAAGTGATAAAAGTTTCTGAAAATATATGTATGTATATGTACAGTAATAAGTGATGGTCTCTGAAGGTCACAGAATAACACACGAGAACAGAGAGGAGTCGTTCTGCTGTGTAGATAATTATATTCTGAGTTATTATGTCAGGAGGACAATGGGTGGAGTTATGCTACTTATCTTTAGACTGAACCATATTAGGTATATATGCAAATATGGGTGTCACTGGGATAATGCTGACATTACATTATGAAACAGTATAAGAATGGAGTAGGGTTGTGGTAGAGGAAGGGAGGTGGAGAGAGGAGAGAAAGAGGTGGAAAGAAGGAACTCTACACTTTTGAAGATGTAACATCAGAAGTCTCAACCTCACTCTGAGGCCGTCACCATGACATATGTTACCAGATGTCAGTCTTGTCTTTACTTATCTTTCTGAACTTATTGTTCGAAGTATTCTGCTGAGAAACTGATTCTTAAAAAGTAAGTTGGAAATACGGCCTTGGATAAAGACATACAAATCTCCTCTACACACACCCTCTAGGAGAGAGGACATTGATTTACATTTTATATGAAGACTTTGTTATTTCATCCAGAAACGCCCTGTGAGTATGTAGACTATATATAGAATTTTTACTATATCCACACCTTTTTACAAACAGCTAACATAAACACATAAATATCCCACAATGGTTTGCTAACAAGGTAAAGTAGACACAATGCTAATCATATCTCCAAGAGGATTAGCAGACAGGCAGAAACAATAGGCGACTCAATTTACAATGGGGATTGTTTCTGTCCCAAGTGGAGGAGCTTTTTCAACCCAATCTGCAGGGGGCCACCATATCCCCTCTGACCATCAACTCGCACAAGATCAACACCACACTTCTCCATCCACTACAGAAGGGAAGGTCTAATGTCTTCGCTGAGAGAAATAAATCCAAGCCTTGCTCCCAGATTTCATCACATTGTCCATCACTAGAGAATGATCTGCTCTGTCCATGGGACAAGAGGCCGAACTGAGCTCCCCTCCATGCCCTGACCAGGAGCAGACAAAATCTTGGGTCTCCTCCATGGGCCCTAATCAGTAGGTAGAAGGCTAGCCCATAGTCCCCTCCAAAAGCCCCTATCCTGGTTGGGTTTGTCAATCTTTGCTTGCTAGGTGCAATGACAATACTTCCATCCATGTTTTACCTCCTCCAAGTGCTCCCTATTAAAATGCCTCTCCTTTTGTCACCAAAATCCACTCTGTTTATCTGTTATATCTGATAATGGTATGAAGAGGGGTTTCCTAACTACTCTCTCCTTACCTGGTCTAAACTCTGTGGTGGCATAGTTCTTCTGGCCATCAAGCTACTTTCATTAAGCCTGTCACTTGGCTAGATTGGTCAACTGCTGTTGTCACCACTGGAAAAAGCAATGGGTTCAGCTAGAGAAAGAACTCCCTTTGGAAACTCCAGGGTCTTCCTTGGCCTATTGTTCCACTCCCTTTTTCAATCAAACAACATCCTTCCCTAGGGGTAACTTTCTAGGCTAGCCTTTTTCCTACCAGGGTGCCTTCAGGTGCCTTCAAGGGTGCCTTGGCAAAATACCTAGAAATTGCCCAAAAACTGTATACATATAAGTCAGCAGTTGGATCAAGCCTGCCTATTAGTTACACAAAGCCACATGTTTTCATTGTGCATAATTACAACCTTCTAGCAACCAGTGTCCTAACAACCAATTATGTCATCGGATGATAAGCAGGATGTTGGGCACCTTCACAGGTTACATTAGCTGAATGAGGGAGAGAAACTGAGGGAAAAGATAAACATTGGAATACTAATCAGTACCAATGTGCAAAGGTGTATTGGCTTTGGAAGAATAAACCACTGCTAATGTTGGTGTCCTACGAATGTGGATGTTGTTACATTTTGCAAAACAATTAGTTTAGTTTTAGAATGGGGTGCCTCGAGATTTGTATGGAATTTTAAAGGGTGCCTTGACTGAAAAAAGGTTGAGAAACACTATTCTAGACATCCAGGAAAATATTCTCCTCGTTTTCACAAATACCCATCTTATCTTCAATCCCTACTTACACCTCACCCATGACTCTGATCTTGAGAGACCCCAACTTTTCTCCAGGAGTTTTAATAGTCTCTGTGGACTAGTGACCTTAGTAAGACTCAGGCCGCGTACACACGAAGGGACAATCCCGCGGGATTATCCTCTGGACTGAAGTCCAGCGGATAATCCCCTCGTGTGTGGGCGCCGGCGGACTTTTTGGCGCCAAAGTACGGCGGACTAAAGTTTCAGGTTTTGTTTTCAAATTATCCGCTGGACTTGGAAGTCCAGCGGACAATCCCGCCGTTAGTGGGCAAGTCCGCGGGACTTTTGAAATGAACGGACTTGCCGCTCATCGGCAAGTCCGTTCATTTAGCACGTGACTTCAGGTTACGTAGCTAGCGTAGGCAGTTACTGCCGCCGCGCTAGCTCCGTGACCTGGCATGGATTTAAAGGGAATCCCCACGCCAAAAAAACGGCGTGGGGGTTCCCCCCAAATCCATGTCAGACCCTCATCCGAGCACGCAGCCTGGCAGGCCAGGAAAGGGGTGGGGACGAACGCGCGCCCCCCCCCTCCTGAGCCGTACCAGGCCGCGTGCCCTCAACATGGGGGGTGCCCTGGGGAAAGGGGGGCCGTGCGGCCCCCCCCACCCCAAAGCACCTTGTCCCCATGTTGATGAGGACAAGGGCCTCTTCCCGACAACCCTGGCCGTTGGTTGTCGGGGTCTGCGGGCGGGGGCTTATCGGAATCTGGGAGCCCCCTTTAATAAGGGGCCCCCCAGATACCGGCCCCCCACCCTATGTGAATGAGTATGGGGTACGATGTACCCCTACCCATTCACCTAAGGTGTAAAATGTAAAGTAAAAAAAAACAAACCCACACTTTTGAAAAAATAGTTTATTGCACTGCTCCCGGGGGTCTTCTTCCGTCTTGGGGGTCTTCTCGCCGGACTCCCCCGCCATTTACCAAGCTCTTTTACCGAGCGAGGGGAGTCCGGCTACCTTCTTCGTCGTCGCCGCCGTCTGGGGGTCTCGATCCGCCTTCGGGGGTCTTCTTCCGTCTTGGGGGTCTTCTCGCCGGACTCCTCCCCTCTCTTCTGCTCTTTTACCTAGCTCTTTCACGAGGGGAGGAGTCCGGCTACCTTCTTCGTCGTCGCCGCCGTCGTCTGGGGGTCTCGATCCGCCTTCGGGGGTCTTCCGGGGTCTCTTCTGTTCTTGCGGCGGTCGTCGTCTTCCGCGCCGCCGGCGCCTTGTCCTTCTTCTTGTCCTTCTTGTTCTTCTTCTTCTTCCGATGTTGACCCGTCGCTGTCTCTGCCCGGAATGCCTGTGCCGATCTGCGCTCGGACTTATATAGGGACATGGGGGACAGGGTCACATGTTCATGTCACATGGTGACCCCGCCCCCTTGCGATGTCACAGTCCCAGCATCCTCCGGGACTGTGACAACACAAGGGGGCGGGGTCACCATGTGACATGTGCATGTGACCCTGTCCCCCATGTCCCTATATAAGTCCGAGCGCAGATCGGCACAGGCATTCCGGGCAGAGACAGCGACGGGTCAACATCGGAAGAAGAAGAAGAACAAGAAGGACAAGAAGAAGGACAAGGCGCCGGCGGCGCGGAAGACGACGACCGCCGCAAGAACAGAAGAGACCCCCGGAAGACCCCCGAAGGCGGATCGAGACCCCCAGACGACGGCGGCGACGACGAAGAAGGTAGCCGGACTCCTCCCCTCGTGAAAGAGCTAGGTAAAAGAGCAGAAGAGAGGGGAGGAGTCCGGCGAGAAGACCCCCAAGACGGAAGAAGACCCCCGAAGGCGGATCGAGACCCCCAGACGGCGGCGACGACGAAGAAGGTAGCCGGACTCCCCTCGCTCGGTAAAAGAGCTTGGTAAATGGCGGGGGAGTCCGGCGAGAAGACCCCCAAGACGGAAGAAGACCCCCGGAGCAGTGCAATAAACTATTTTTTCAAAAGTGTGGGTGTTTTTTTTTACTTTACATTTTACACCTTAGGTGAATGGGTAGGGGTACATCGTACCCCATACTCATTCACATAGGGTGGGGGGCCGGTATCTGGGGGGCCCCTTATTAAAGGGGGCTCCCAGATTCCGATAAGCCCCCGCCCACAGACCCCGACAACCAACGGCCAGGGTTGTCGGGAAGAGGCCCTTGTCCTCATCAACATGGGGACAAGGTGCTTTGGGGTGGGGGGGCCGCACGGCCCCCCTTTCCCCAGGGCACCCCCCATGTTGAGGGCACGCGGCCTGGTACGGCTCAGGAGGGGGGGGGCGCTCGTTCGTCCCCACCCCTTTCCTGGCCTGCCAGGCTGCGTGCTCGGATGAGGGTCTGACATGGATTTGGGGGGAACCCCCACGCCGTTTTTTCGGCGTGGGGATTCCCTTTAAATCCATGCCAGCTTGCGGAGCTAGCGCGGCGGCATTTACTGCCTACGCTAGCTACGTAACCTGAAGTTACGTTCGAAATGAACGGACTGCTCCGTGTGTGGGCAAGTCCGTTCATTTTCAAAAGTCCCGCGGACTTTTGGCCGGCGGATTATCCGCTGGAGAAGTCCGTGCGTGTGTGGGCAAGTCCACACCCTCGGAAAGTCCAGCGGACCTAGCCGGAAAGTCCAGCGGATTGTCCGCTGGACTTAGGTCCGCCGGGAAAAGTCCGTACGTGTGTACGAGGCATCACTGTACAGTATGTCTCTATACATGGAATGTATAGCTCCCTCTGATGACTCCTCATATATATAAAAAAAATTGGGAAACAGCCCTCTCAAGGTCATTTACACCTATGCAATGGGAAAAGTTATTATTTTTTTTTCTGTGCATAAATAATCTGTTGCTAATACATTTTAGGAACATGAATATAAAATTTTCTCCTACTGGTATAGAGTTCCCTACATTCTACGCACATTTAACAAAAATAGCCCAGAAGTTTATTGGTGTTCTGAAAAGAACCCAAGAGCAAGAGAGTAACTTTATTGCCACTGAAGTAAATGCCTGATCTTTGGATCAAGATGTTATTTTTTGGACTTGAGCAGTCTTTAGTTTCAGATAATAAGAAAAGGTTAACACCGGGTAGGTATTGATTTTGAAGCCCCAACTGGGGAGATTTCCTTTAAAAACAGGAAGTGTATGAAAGTCACTTCAATGTGAGAGGAAATCACATTCCTCTATTATAATATATTCCTACAACTCATTTTCATATGACAACTGTAGAACTTGAATTGCTGCTCACTGGTTACAATGGTCATCATGACAAATTTTTTAAAATCTTTAACCACTTGACCACTGGGCAGTTAAACCCCCTTCCTAACCAGACCAATTTTCAGCTTTCGGTGCTCTCACACTTTGAATGACAATTACTCCGTCATGCAACACTGTACCCCAAATGAATTTTGTGTCCTTTTTTTCACACAAATAGAGCTTTCTTTTGGTGGTATTTAATCACCGCTGGGTTTTTTATTTTTTGCACTATAAATCAAAAAATACTGAAAATTCGGTAAAAAAAAAGAAAAAAAAATTTCTTTGTTTTCTATTAAAAATTATTGCAGAGTATTGGCGAGTATTGGCAAGTATTGGCAGAGTATTGGCAAGTATTGGCAGAGTATTACAGTGTTGCACAGTATTGGTAGAGTATTGCACAGTGGTTGCAGAGCATTGCAGTGGTGGCAGAGCATTGCACAGTGGTGGCAGAGCATTGCACAGTGGTGGCAGAGCATTGCACAGTGGTTGCAGAGCATTGCACAGTGGTTTGCAGAGCATTGCACAGTGGTGGCAGAGCATTGCACAGTGGTTGCAGAGTATTGCACAGTGGTGGCAGAGCATTGCACAGTGGTGGCAGAGTATTGCACAGTGGTTGCAGAGCATTGCACAGTGGTGGCAGAGCATTGCACAGTGGTGGCAGAGTATTGCACAGTGGTGGCAGAGCATTGCACAGTGGTGGCAGAGCATTGCACAGTGGTGGCAGAGTATTGCACAGTGGTGGCAGTGTATTGACCAGCGCTGTGGGCACTACATATCCAGCCCACAGCGCTGGTCCCGTCTCTCCCCCTCTCCGCTTCTCTCTTCTCTGTACCGATCGGTACAGAGAGAGGAGGGAGGAACCGTCGTCATGACGTGACGCCGGTTTTTGTACATGCGATTACGTGGTAAACGGCCGCTATTTGCGGCTGTTTACCGTGATCCGTGATGCGCCGGGTCCTCGGGACCCGGCGGTCACGGATGTTCCCGAGTGTGCGCCCCAGGGGGCGCGCGGGAGCAAGTTTCTCGGAGGACGTCCGTAGGACCTCCACTCAGGGAAACCCGACCGCGCTGTAGACGTCTTTCGACTATAGGGCGGTCAGCATGTGGTTAATACAGAGGATACAGATGCCATTAAATAACCATATATCACCTCTATTCAACTAAAACATTATTTTTTTTCCAATATGACAATGAAACAACCAGGAATGATATATCGGGTGTAAAACTACAAACCATAGGAAACCATTATTTTAGTGTACTGTTATCCGATCCGTTAAACTTTATTTCAAACTGATTGCTATGATCTGCTGCATTTTGTATATTAAAGTATAATTAAGGACAAAACTTTTTTTAAGTTTTGGACAGAGTAGAGATGGATTGGAACACCCATCTGGTATTCATTGCTGTCTGAGCCCCGTTAGGGGAAATTACACTCTTTATTTGTCCTGTTTAGCATTATCATTGAGAGTAGATGTAAAAAAAATCCCAAATGTTAGGTAGTCCCTAGAAAAGTAGAGGGGACATCTTCTAGTTCTGGCGAGCTGGGGGAATTGTAAAGGTTTGAATTTTTTTTTTCTTAAATAACAAACATGTTATACTTACCTGTTCTGTGTAATGGTTTTGCACAGAGCAGCCCCAATCCTCCTCTTCTTGGGTCCCCTGCTGGCACTCTCAGCTCCTCCCTTTTGCCGAGTGCCTCATAGCAAGCCGCTTGCTATGGGTGCACTCATGTGGGCTCGATCCTGAGCCAGGCTCTGTGTGTCCATGCATACATAGAGCGTAGCTTGGCCCCGCCCTCCATTCTCTACTTACTGGCTGTGATTGACAGTATCTCCCACTGCTGTCCCTGAGCCTATGAGGAGGGAGAGAGTGGAGAGAGCCACTGCTCTCGTGCACATTGCTAGATTAAGAGTGGGCTCAGATAAGTATAAGGAAGGACTGGGAGGGAGGGGGGGGGGGCTGCACACGGATGTTTTATTACCTTAATGCAGAGAATGCAATAAGGTAATAAAGCTTTTAGAACCACTTTAATTTGCAGGGATTTCAGCTCACTTCCTGTTTTAGCTATTGCCCAGTAAGTGAAGGTAAATCTCCCCAGAGGGACACAGATGGCAAAAAAAAAACTGACAGGGGTTATAATCTTTCCATACTCTACCCAAAATGGAAAAAAAAGTTTTACCTATAGTTCTACTTTAACATCTTTGATAGCTGCATTTTGTTAAGCAACTGTGGTATAGGATAACTAAACCCAAGAACAAAAATGTATATTGCAGCTTACCTGTCCTTACATGTAGTGGCTGCATACGTTTTTGTTCTCCAAGCTAAGAACATTTTCAGCAAGTAATAAAATTACTTGTTGATCTTGCTCTAAATACCCTTTCCTTTTTGTAAGCTGACCTGGAAGCATAAAACAATGGGGGTTATTTACAAAAGGCAAATCCACTTTGCACTGAAAGTGCACTTGGAAGTAAAGTCGCTGTAGATCGGAGGGAGACATGCAAGGAAAATAAAAAACAGCATTTTAGCTTGCACATGATTGGATGAAAAAATCAGCAGAGCTTTCCACTCATTTCAGATCTACCCCTTAGATTTAGAGCGACTGCACTTCCAAGTGCACTTTCAGTGCAAAGTGGATTTGCCTTTCGTAAACCCCCAATGTCACCTTCCTTCTGTAAACTACTAATCTCCCCATCCTAGATGTAATGGAGATGAACAAGGCAGACATGTTTGAAGTCTAGTGGATGGCAACCATGGTTCGCTTAAAAGATACAGTGTAGGAGTAAGTGAAGGGTGTGTACACTTTAAAGCCCCTATCCATAGTAGAATACCCTTCCCACCCCAACACACATACACCCAACACTTTCAGCTGCTGGGGTAAAACAGTCATTTGTAAGCTCTCATTAGGATCCAGTTAGAGCCTACACAAGGCTTACTCTTTGCCCGCATGTGATAGCAGTGAAACCATGGGCATATGGGGGTCAGCCCCCTGCAAAGCATCCATTCGTGGTGCAGTCACAAGAGCGATGTTAAGAAAACCCAAGTCAGGAGATCTACCTTCTTTAGGTTTT